>NC_051174.1:45180718-45210718 GCF_013339725.1 Rhipicephalus microplus
GTATAAGTCTTGTTGACAGTGGCTAGTGATTAATGAGGCATGATAAGTCATGCTTGATAAGGCCTACCTGAAGAAGGGCTTCTGGTATCTTATCGTGGATGGGTTGAAGAAGCACTTCAAGGGCCGACGGACATGCTTAGAATAAATGACGTTCTGTGACCCCGTAGCGTCGCAGGAATGTCTTGGTCTTTTTCAGGCATAGCGTTGTTAAACAGCGCTGGCGTTGACACGGTCAATGTTGGCTCGGTGTGCTGTGACCGTTCGATTCGCGGTGGATTGCACTGTGGCTATGACTGTGGTTGTGGTTCTGCCTGTGGTTTTGCTCCATCAGCCAAAACAAACCTGACACTGCTGGATGTTCTCAGTGGAGTGTTTTAAACGCTTCACTAGTCCCCACGAATCACGAATGACCCTTCATAAGGCCGCAATGTCCCTGTAGTATGTCTGAATGCTTAAGTCATGCTGGTAAAAAAGTTATTGGGCTCAGCAACTGACTGTGAGAGCAGGTTTCTGGATGCCAATGAAGCATTTTACCACACAACAACACCAGGTCTCGTGAGAGCAGGTTTGTGTAACAATGGCGACTCAAATACTCGTTGCCGAGATTGGCGAAGACATTTGCACAAAAGTGAAAAGATGTTTATGACGCAGCAATGACGTAGGAGCTAATGGTGTAACGCTATCGGAGTTCGTACATGCGACTTAATTATATTGCACTCATATATCGCAAGTTCTATTAGTGTCGTACATTGCAGTTTAAATTGAGGTAGTTTCGAAATGTTCTCGGCATACCAAATAACGTCCTGCTGTTAATTGGACACAATGACGTAGCTCTCTCTTTTAAGCTTCAATCAGCAATTTTGATTTAAACAGACCTTTGATTGACAAAGCAAAATTAAAAATGAAGACCTCGTCATCGCATGGTGTCTTCATGAACAAACCTAAGTACCTATTTCATTGCAGTTCCATTCGGTACACTACTAGGACTCTCCTCTGATTAGCCCTCGAATGCAGAGATGTTACTTGGCTCACGACTTCAACTTAACTTGAGCAAGTCGTCGTGAAGCAAGCAGCGGATTTCAAATAGCCCAAGTCAGCCTTCGCGCTTCATAGATGCTCAGGCTGTCTTGCTTGGTCACGTCAAGAACGAGCTTCAATGCAGAAACACGCTGCTCGCCTGCCATTGAGGGTAATAATGAGTTGTCGCGTAAGGCATGCATTACATCAAAAAATGACCATACGTTTTAAAATAACTATAAAAACGAAGGGGCACAAAAATATTCTTGCCATTTTACGGCTAACGAGCGGCACGTGGTGCCTGCCGCAACAGCGATGCACAGTGTTGCTTCTGTAAAGCGTTCGTTGGCCGCTGGTTTTAGTGGCCACCCAAATGCGGCGCGTTTCTCCACGGTTGCTTGTTTGGAGGCGAAAGAAGCATAGCGTTGGGTTCTTTCGTCGTTTTTTTTTTCAATCGAACGCCATGGCATGTATTTGGGCTGACCTGGCTCACGAGGTGACGCGATTTTCACGGTATTTGCCTTTCTGTTCGCCTGTGTGAATGCCTGTAGTGGACTAGGTTGCAGTTATATATGAAAAAAAAACTAGTTCTGGGAACAAATGTGATTCGTATTCTTTTGTTGAGCTTGGTAAACAAGAGAAAAAGCGGGGGCCAGGACATTGCCCTCAGCAGAATTCTGTCTCGAGGGGTGCAGCAGTGTCTCGCTGCACTGATGGTGAAGCAGGATAAAAAAAAACCGTGATAGGATTCACCTCTTTTTTATGTGTGCGGAAATTCACGTAGCGTTGTGCTACAAGCGATGCCTTTCTGAGCGAGAAACAGCGCCCTAGACGGGACGAAAGGATAGACGAGGCACACAAACACAGCGCCGAGTCAATTTTGTACCGAAAGAGGCGGAAATTGTCGTCGTGTTTAAGAAAAAACAGAAATGGCCTTTGCGGTTACGGAACACTTCGGCGTCGTCCCCACCGAAGCTATTAATACGCACGTGTGTGTAGTCGACACAGACTGTAACACCAGGGAACTCAGCTACTTCATAAAAGTCCCGCATAACTATAGAAAGTACTGCCGGCTGCGGAAAGCGCACCAGCATTGCGCACAGGTGCTTTGCGATGAATAGCGTAACTTTTCCTACTAGATGTCAAACTGTCAACTGCGGAATGCGGACGAGATTCCCGGTGATTGTTTGGAATGTTCCAGCGCCGTAAAACCCGAGAGCCATCAGTAGCAGTAACACTGGAGGCGCAGGCTGTCCTCAGTTGTCCTTACTTTCACGGAGCGGCAACATAACCAGCAGCTGCCACACGGCGTTCTTCGGGAATCTGTATCGTGCGTGGAATTGTTCCTCGTCGTACAACTCCATCGAATTTCCTCGGTCACGTAAAGCGCGTCCAGGAATCTTCGGCAGGAAGTGCGCCTCAGAAAATGCTACGCTTATGGCGAGGCAAGCAAACTCAAAAGCCGCCACCCTCCGCACGACGTCCATTCGAGAGGTGGCCATGTTGGAATAACGCGTGAAGTCGCTTTCAAGCTAGCCCCGCAGCTCACTTGAAACTTGTCCTGACTTCGACCGAGCCAAGTGGCCTTCAAGTCGTTCTCAAGTTCAAAAACGATTTATGAAAACCGGCAAGACTGTGTTGAGTCAAGAACGAGTCAAGTACGAGTCAAGTAACATCTCTGCATTCGGGGGTAAGTGTTCGTGGATTTAAAAAAAATATCTCACTTTCTTTTTTTCCTCCTTTGCGTTTCCATCTCCCCTCACCCCTTCCCCAGTGAAGAATAGTAAACGATCAAACTTCTTGCTTATCACTAAGTAATTCTTTCAGTCACTACTCTCTCTAATTATTGTACACGGGGCGTTAATACGTGTTTTAAGTGTCAACTGCCTTCAAACATGCAGATATTTACCAAACTAGCTGTGTTATTGCGGAATGACTGGAGGCTGGGTTAGCTAGTGGCCGTAGTTAAATATATTTGACACATCTCAACGACGACGCAGACGAAGATAAATATTTCAGATGTGTCGTACCGTTGTGTCGGAAATTTTCTTGGCCTGTTTTTGTGTGTGATTCATTTTTCGTGCAAGGCGCAATATTTTGTTTATTAACTGCCAACGTACTTCATATATGAAACTGTTTGGCCACGATGATGTTTCAACATATTAGGATTCATATTAAGATTCAAGGTCCATACATTTCATATAGCAAACGCAGATTTCTGTTGCGATACGACATACTACTACCAATAAAGTTGTTCAGTGATGTAACAACTTACACAACAAGTTGTTTTCTTGTAATATTGTATTTTGCATTACAATCATTCAGGTTTTTTTGCATATATACAAATATACCTGACTAGTTGTTCTATTGTGGTTTATTTTCAAATACCTAGAATCTAATAGGGTATTGCCGAAGGAGTTAAATGAGCATTGCATGTTTCATCAGACCAACAGAATAATAAAGACTGACGTTGAAAGTAACATAGAGTTTCTGAGAACAAACCGTTGTACCTGGTGTTTCGTGTATCCAACGTATTCACAATGAAGCTCGTGTCTTTAAGAGCAGTAATTGATTAACCTATGTTTTTGTGCATGTTTGAGGTCGTCTTAGTATAGACAGCCACCATCAACGCATGAACATAGCTGTAAACTCAAGCTCAAAAACTAAACTAGAAAGAACAAAGATTGGAGAAGGTGAAAAAAGCTCGAATTGACAGAGGAAGGCTTGGTGTTGCATAGCATGAAACATAAGAACAGCTCTGATGGCTTCTTTGAAAACTATCTCAATTTAGAAGCACCTTCTGGAACTACTATTCAGAAATGTCTCACGTGTGCTTGTGGCAGTGCTGCTTTGTCATTCCAGATTTCGTGGAGAAACATTGCCTTAGCTAATTGAGTTTGTGTTTCGTTATATACTTGACTAGAGAAATGGAAACAGAAAACACCAAGTGAGACAGAAATAAAGACGAATCACGCAATATTTTAACATCAGTATGAATACAAGTTTCAGTAGAGCATTAGCTGACCATAGTAAGAACTAAGGTAAGAAAGAATAACTGTGCAGGCAGCCACAAACTCACACAGAATGAGTACGTGAAAGTGTAAGCAGTGCATAAGTGTTAATTTCAGGTGAAGTAACATTCACTTTCAAGACAGCCGTCCCAAAAATGTTGTGCTGAGAGCAGTTCATGCTGCAAATGTTTATGTTACCCCGAATTATTGAAGACGCTTTGAGTGTCTTTTGCAAATTTTGTTAGTCAGCGTACCCTCTCATGTAAACAGGAACCTCAGCGTTTCCATAACGAAAAAATGTAGATGCGAAAAAACAAAGAAGAAATTATGTTGTCATACTTTCTTCCTCCGAGTTTACCGGTGAATTCGTCAAAGTAGTCTCCCTTAATCCGATAACACTGTTATGTCGGAGGAAAGCTAAAACAGGGGATTAACGCTTGGGTGATCTACACGGCAGCACAGTCACTTTCTTGCGACCATCGACGAGACAGTCGACATTGAATCGACATGCAGTCTTGGCGCAAGGCACCTTGCGCTTGCGATAGTTTTCAACTGCAAAGGCAAATTACATATCTGGGAATCCTTTGTCGAAAACGTGTAACCTCTAAAGCTTTCGCTTTAGTCAGATAAAAATTTTCGCACTAAACTCTACTTATTTTGGCATGCACTATTGCAGGTTTCACCATTCAACGTATTAAGTTTCTTTCACGTGTTCGTCATTCTTAAATGCTTTATAAAACTGCCTTATTTCAAAGGAAACTTTTTATCTTTTTACAGATTTCAGTAGCGGCGGTGGCGGTGGCGCTTGCGAGTATAACCAGGCGCCGAAAATGCTGCCCTCGAAGGTGTGCCTGGCTCATGACTATTTGTGTGCTCTAATAAATGCGAATCATTTCTTTGCGCACTGCAGGCACTTTGAGCACACCCTTAACTTCAGGTTAAAGAAAATTAGTATGCGAGGGTAAGATAGTTTGACGAATATTACTCGCTGGTTATGACAACGATGTCAACATCTCGTCGCGTACGTCGTGAAACTTCTTGCGCCATACGAGTGGCGCATACCCGTGGGTGAGTATGTGCCACAGGTATACGGATATGTGCCACAGGTGATATACCACTTATCACCTGTGGCACGGTCTGAACAGACGTGCCACAGGTGATAAGACGTGCCACACAGGTGAACAGACGTGCTACAGGAACGGTCGGAACAGACGTGGGTAATTTTAACGCGTGAGCACAAAAAAAAAACTGGCATGAATGTCAGGGCCTCAGCAGGAATGGAACCCCAGCATTCAGCGTGACAACTAAGTATACTACCACAGAGCCCCTCCAGGTCTCGTAACTGCTTTTCAAATAGATTGCATTGCTTAGGAAACGTCAGTTGAGGATGCAGTGAAGACTATCCTATTTTATAAACATTACAAATGTACTCCTATAATACAGCCGTTACGTCGAGTAAACGGTAAATGCAGTTAAGTGCAGTTAGGTGCCACTACATTTACATGGCACTGTTCATATCCACGCTGCTGTCGGTATCGTTACTCAACTGTAAAGAACTGGTTGTATAAAACATATGCAGCTCTTAAACTCATATCTGTACGTGCACCCGTACTTATCTTTAGCGCCACTTCTTAAACGTTCCCACAATAAAACTTTACAACACATGCACCATCCGCTCTCATGCTTCGCAATACATGGAATCCCAAGGTACGTCGGATCTGCCACATTTTTTTTCAATAATTTTTTACGCTCCCTCTCATTGATTAGTCAGCGATAAGACCTTTCAGGTATGACAGCTTGATGCTTTATTAACATCACTTGGCATTGCACACCGCCACGTTCCATTGTGGCCTGAATATGGACGCATGAGAGACGCCGATGCATGTAGCTGCATGCATGCATGCATGCTGCGCTGCTGAGTGAAGGCCCGATTAACAGCATGAAAAAGGGCGCAATAAAAAAGCTACAAACAAAAAAGACGGATAGACAAGAATGAAAAAGATATAAAGACAGAGAAAGCGAGGTTCTAAGTCTCGCACTATAACACACCAAATGCTTCCTTCCATATTTCTGTTATCAAGAGCTCCCATTTTTTTCTCCAAGATTGGTCAATGTTCTTGCGAGGCAGCAGTGCCAAAATAGTTCTCTTAAAAAGTACTATTAACCAGCATGAGCTCAATAACAAAATATTGGTCAGTACACGAACGTCGTCTGCTGAAATCCCGACTTTTGGAGAAACAAAGAGACGTTGCGTTATAAAATTGGCTGAAAAGTGCACCGTCACCATGATACCGAAGCAATCAGATTTCTCCGCGTCAGCTTCACTTTGCTTACAAAAAGTTCTTGGCGCAACACTTTGGTCTGTGGGCCGAGTGAGTGTCACTTTTTCGCTGTTAAAATATATCATGCAAACTTTTCCCGTTTTGAAACTGAATATCGCATTTACAGAGTCAAATCTTCCTTTCACGAGCGTTGCGAAATGCAGCGTTTCTTGGTCGGAAAAATGGGAACACAAAAAACATCGATTGGAGCGTCGGATTGAATGCTGAAAAGAAAAGTAACGATAAAAATTTGGCATTGAACCACAGTTCTTCGAAAAAGAGGCTTAGTCAACCAATAAACATTTCTGCTTCCGAAATTGGAGGTACGTTTCTACGCTCGCTATAAGCAGCTCAAGCAACGTATTCAGACAGCTACTCATATATTGAAAGGTGTACACAGAGATCCCAATTCTACATTATATACGCCAGCACAAGCTGCCTCGATTCAAGATTTCCCTCTTACACTAGCCCCACACTACACCAATAAAACACCATGCAATAGAAAAAATGATTGGCGCTGACTGAAAGCAATAAACTGAAGCTGAATCAGGACATGATTTTACATTACAGAAAATTTTACATTCGAAAAAAATACTGGTTGAGAAAAGCCACATTTACGTAAACCATACAAGATACGAGCGATTATTTTTGACCGACAATTCGTTGTTAGTGCAGCTGTCGGTATCTGAGTGTCTGTTGCATGGTTGGCGTATACGGGTGTGGCCGCTGAACAATGGGAGCCCGATGCTTGCAAAACCAGTGTCATATCATACGTACATCCAACTTCACACCGTCTCAAAAGGATAGCCCTAAATAGTGTTTATCTTCTGCTCCAGAAAAAACTAAGTCGACATGTCCGCCAATGAACCTCAAAAAGGAGGTGCACCCCCTGTGGAAAAAGCACGTAGCAAAGTTTGTTGGATGTACTCTGGTTGTGTACATGTTGGCTCTGTCGGTTGACGTGGTATATACAGGACAGACTGGTAGGTGCGTTAATGACCACTTTCACGAACACTGTTACGTTGTAAAAAATTCACAGCCTATGCACGAAGTGAATAATCATGAGTGGGGCGAAGCGTCCCTATGTCTGTCTGTTTGCCTGCCTGCCTGCCTGCCTGCCTCCCGTCCATCCGTTCATCCGCCCGTCCATCTGTCTGTGTGTGTCTATCTGTCTGTCTATCTGTCTGTCTATCTGTCTGTCTTTCTGTCCGTACGTCCGTCTGTCTGTCCATCTGTCTGTCCTTATGTCCATTCGTATGTCTGTCCGTGCATTCGTCCGTGCATCTGTCCAACTATCCGTCCACCCGTCCATCCTTCCGTTCATCCGTCTGTCTATCCGTGACCATCTCTTCTGTCGGTTACGCCGGACGCAGGTTAAGGTTAGACCATGAGGAGCTTCGCCCTGAAAACAAGATTTCTTCTAGTGATTTCTTGGCTATGCATTCTAAGAAGTGTGGATGCACTCCATGAATTCTTTGAACAGCCCCTATACCACAGTCGTAACCAATTGACACGAGAAATTATTGAAGCGAACGCTATAGCAAAACGTGCAAAGATGTGCATGAGTATGCCATCATCATCATCATCATCATCATCATCATCATCATTATCATCATCATCAGCCTGACTACGTCCACTGCAGGACAAAGGCCTCTCTCATGTTCCGCCAGTTAACCCAGTCCTGTGCTTGCTGCTGACAATTTACACCAGAAAACTTATTAATCTCATCTGCCCACCTAACCTTCTGTCTCCCCCTAACCCGCTTGCCTTCTCTGGGAATCCAGTTAGTTACCCTTAATGACCTGCGGTTACCCTGTCTACGCGTTACATGCCCGGCCCATGTCCATTTCTTCTTCTTGATTTCAGCTATGATATCCCTAACTCCCGTTTGTTGCCTAATCCACTCTGCTCTCTTCTTGTCTCTTAAGGTTACACCTACAATTTTTCTTTCCATTGCTCGCTGCGTCGTCCTCAATTTAAGCTGAACCCTCTTTGTAAGTCTCCAGGTTTCTGCTCCGTAGCTAAGTACCGGCAAGATACAGCTGTTATATACCTTCCTCTTGAGGGATAGTGGCAATATACCTGTCATAATTTGAGTGTCCTTGCCAAATGTGCTCCACCCAATTCTTATTTTTCTAGTTACTTCAGTCTCGTGGTTATGCTCCGCAGTTATTACCTGCCCTAAGTAGACATAGTTTTTTAAAAATTGAAGTGCACTATTACCTATCTCGAAGCTCTGCTCTTTTTCGAGGTTGTTGTACATTACTTTCGTTTTCTGCAGAATAATTTTAAGACCCACCTTCCTGCTCTCCTTGTCTAACTCCGTAATCATGAGTTGCAATTCGTCCCCTGAGTTACTCAGCAATGCAATGTCATCGGAGAAGCGCAGGTTACTAACGTACTCTCCATTAACTCTTATCCCTAACTGTTCCCATTCTAGGCTTCTGAAAACCTCCTGTAAGCACGCGGTAAATAGCATTGGAGAAATTAGGCCCCCCTGCCTTACACCCTTCTTGATTGGTATTCTGTTGCTTTCTTTATGAAGCACTATGGTAGCAGTTGATCCCCTGTAGATTTCTTCCAGGATGTTTATATATGCTTCATCGACACCCTGATACAGCAGTGTCTGCATGACGGCTAATATTTCTACTGAAACAAACGCCTTCTCGTAATCTATGAATGCTATGTATAGTGGTTGGTTATATTCTGAGCATTTCTCTATTACCTGATTGATAGTATGAAAGTGGTCGATTGTTGAGTAGCCTGTTCGAAATCCTGCTTGTTCCTTTGGTTGATTGAATTCTAATGTTTTCTTTACTCTGTTAGCAATTACCTTTGTAAATAGCTTGTATACTACAGAGAGCAAGCTGATCGGCCTGTAATTCTTCAAGTCCTTGTCATCTCTTTTCTTATGTATTAAGATGATGTTAGCGTTCTTCCAAGACTCTGGCACTCTTCCCGTCAGGAGGCACTTCGTAAACAGAGTGGCTAGTTTTTCTAACACAATCTCTCCTCCATCTTTCAGCAGATCTGATGTTACCTGATCCTCACCAGCAGCTTTGCCTCTTTGCATGCTCTCCAAAGCTTTTCTGACTTCTTCTATCATTACTGGTGGGGTGTCATCTGGGTTACTGCTAGTTCTTATAGTATTGAAGTCGTGGTTGTCCCGGCTACTGTACAGATCTCTGTAGAACTCCTCTGCTAATTTAACTATCCTATTCATATTGGTAGTTATTTTGCCTTCTTTGTCCCTTAGTGCATACATCCTATTTTTGCCTATCCCAAGTTTTCTCTTCACTGATTTGACACTTCCTCTGTTGTTCAGAGCATGTTCAATTTTCTCCATGTTATACCTTCTTACATCAGATATCTTACGCCTATTAATCAACTTCGAAAGCTCTGCCAGTTCTATTTTGTCCGTTGTACTTTGAGACTTTCATAATTTGACGCTTCTTAATGAGATTCTTCGCTTCCTGAGAAAGCTTGCCACTGTCCTGTCTAACTACCCTGCCTCCAACTTCCACTGCACACTCCGTAATAATACTCGTCAGATTATCATTCATCGTATCTACGCTAAGGTTGGTTTCCTCACTAAGAGCCGAGTACCTGTTCTGAAGCGAGACTCTGAATTCCTGTACTTTCCCTCTCAGTGCTAGCTCATTGATTGGCTTCTTGCGTAACATTTTCTGCCGTTCCTTTCTCAAGTCTAAACGAATTCGAGACCGTACCATGCTATGGTCACTGCATCGTACCTTTCGAACCACTTCCACATCCTGCACGATGCCCGGGTGTGCACTCATTATAAAGTCTATTTCGTTCTTATTTTTGCCATTAGGGCTCCTCCATGTCCACTTGCGGTTTCCTCGTTTTCGGTAGAAGGTATTCGAAATCCGTAAATTATTGCGTTCTGCGAATTCTACTAGTAGCCTTCCTCTGGCGTTTCTAGTGCCGATGCCATAATCTCCTACTGCCTGGTCTCCAGCCTGCTTCTTCCCTACCTTTGCATTAAAGTCTCCCATGAGTATAGTATACTGTGTTTTTACCTTACTCATTGCCGATTCCACGTCTTCATAGAAGCTTTCAACTGAAGCATCATCATGACTGGATGTAGGCGCGTAAGCCTGTACCACCTTCATCTTGTATTTTTTATTCAGTTTCATTACGATACCTACTACCCTTTCATTAATGCTATGCTATTTCTCTATGTTGCCAGCTATGTTTCCGTGAATTATGAACCCCACTCCCAGTTCTCTTCTGTCAGCCAAGCCCCTATAGCAAAGGACGTGCTCATTCCATAGCACCGTATAGGCCTCATCTGTCCTCCTAACCTCACTGAGCCCTATTATATCCCATTTAATGCCCTCTAGCTCCTCATGCCATCCGTAGCCATGTCTAAAAAAACTCAATTTTAGAGGGTATGTGCTGTGAAGTGTTAATGCTGCATTGTTAACTTGATAACAGCTTCAAACTAGATATTTAATTGATTGATTTATATGTGGGGTTTAGCATCCCCAAACTACCTTATGATTATGAGAGACACCGTAGTCAAGGGCTTCAGAAGTTTTGACCACCTGGGGTTTTTTACCGTTCGCCCAAACCTGAGCACATGGGCGCACAACATTCGCGCCTCCATGAAGTTGCCGCCACCAGAGCCGGGATTGGATCTCGCAATTAATTTAGGGGTGAAGCTTTTAAAGCCATGGGCCTGTACATAACTTTACGTGATCACCTAGTTTAAGAACTCACTGAAAAGGTGCAGGCAGGTAGGCAGGCAGACAGACAGACAGACGGACGGACGGACGGACGGACGGACGGACGGACAGACAGACAGACAGACAGACAGACACGATGGACGGACGGATTTATGGGCAGACAGTGTACTGATAAAACCCTCCAAAGATTCGCCCCACTCACCATTTACTCCGTCGATACGCTGTAATTTTTTGATAATGTGTGCTGCACCACACGTTTACGGTTTTATGTATGTGTGCGGCGTCACTTGTGCAACTAGGTGAGCTATATAATGCGCTTTAGTGTTACGGCATTAATATGAATCGAATAATGGATGTATCCGGCTGTGCTCTTTAGGTGAGGTGGCAGCTCACGCCACCTTGCCATAAAGTTAAGTACTATCACTATATGTTGAAGGATTGAATTTCACTCGCCTCTTAATTGTAGCAACCAATCAGTCAACGTCATCCTTTTTAATTGCACCTGTTTAAAGTCTATGTTGCCTACACTATCACTAAAACCCAATGCTTAAAAAATTCCATGACATTATTTTGGACTACAGAGTGGAGACTTTTACAGAATATAATCAAATATTCAGCCATTTCCTCGTCCTCTCCGCACGCACTCTATAGCGTGTCTATGCCCTCCTATTCGTGCTCGGTACGTCTTGGTCCGGAATACTCCTGCTCTGGCCTCGAACAGCTGAGAACTACACCGATAGTTATCGTAGATCTTTTCCCTTGCGATTTTCTACCTAAAAGTTCGGTATGTCTTCAGCGAGGATTTTGTAATCATAACCATCTTGAACATGTCCCTCTCTGTTTCCTTCACCTTCTTTTTAACCAATGTTTTTTTTTGGCTTGGTATTCTACTTTTGTCTGAATACTTCCGTGACAACTTTCGAGTTCTCTCCTTCCTCCATTCAGCATCAACATTCCTAATGTACAAGTAGATCAAAACTTTCCTTGCTCAACGCTCGTCTCCTATTTTTTTCCAACTCTCCTCCAATTCCATCTTGCTGCTAGCTTTCCTGCACTCGAACGATGTTGGTAGTTAGCGAACAAGAGTTGGTAGTTACCCTCATAATGTCGTCTGTTTTTTTTAATGCGAAGCATTTCTTAGGGAACTTCGGCGACTTTGAGAGTGTGGATCTATCTATCTATCTATCTATCTATCTATCTATCTATCTATCTATCTCTCTATCTATCTATCTATCTCTCTATCTATCTATCTATCTATCTATCTATCTATCTATCTATCTATCTATCTTTCCAGCCGCCTACGACTTTTAGCCCTCCTGGCCATTTCGATAATGATATCAATACCAAACTTGGTATGGCATAGCATGACTGTATGAAAAACATATTTGACTAGTCAAAACAGGAAAATCATGATATGTATGTCATGAATGTCATAATTTACATTTCGTGGTCCTGCAGCTCTTGCACTGGTTTCGTTCACATGGCATGTTTCAAGACTGGTATGGTATGACATGATTGCATAGCGAACACAAGCAACAAACTATAACATGAAAATGCTGACATGCGTATCATGTAACAACATGATAACATGGCACGCTCATGATGCGCTCGCGGCTATCTCGCTATTGTCACATATACTAAATTTGGTGTAACAGTACATGAAAGAATGACGAAGGTATGTGACTGGTGTATACATGATAATCATGAGATGTGTGTCATGTAACAACATGACTACATGTCACGCTCATGATGTCCTGGCGGCCGTCTTGCTAGCTTCACTTATGCCAAATTTGGTATTACGGGATGTGAATGAATGACGAAGGTATGATACTGTTGCGAACATGATAAGCATGAGATGCGTGTCATGTAACAACAAGACTAGATGCTGCACTCAAGATGCGCTCGCGGGCGTTTCAATAGCTTGACGTGTACTGTTGCGAACGACGGACCAATCCCGCCGAAGCCACCACTGTTGCGAACGACGGACCGATCCCGCCGAAGCCACCACTGTTGCGAAAGACGGCGACGCCAACACGGTCCGGAAGGCGCCACTGCTTCCAACTCCGCCGGGAAGGTCACCAGCCGTTTGGTAGCGTATGTTTCTCAGCTCGCGACTGCTTCTGCGCAGAGCTGATAAGACGAGCGGACGAGACGACGGTGAGTTAAATAAGGTTTATGTACAGCATATATACAGAGGCGTTACAATTTTGGCACTTGGGCCGACAGAGACTCGAAGAGCCGAGCTCTCCTCTCTAATACATAGGTCAACTTTTCGCCTAAGACCGCCGACTCACACACATGTCGGCTCTCCGACATGGGGACTCCTCTCTCATAGGACCGCCGATCGTGACGCGCCGCAGGGCTTCTTTTATTTACACCGGGTCCAACCAAAATGTCCAATCAGAAGCGCCGCTGGTCGTCAGGGCAGATTCCTCCAATGGGGTCGCCGCGCCATGCGTCAGACCACCAGACACGAGGACGCCAGCTCGCTGTCACGTGCGCAGCTGACTCAATGCACGTGGGCCAGAGAGGCGCCGCGCGTGTTCACGCCGTTGAGATGTTCGCGTCAGGCGGACTGCGGGCTGGCCTTGACCCAGATTGCCTTTTTCAGAGGCACGGACGTTTGACGAGGACTCGCTGGCATAACAGCACCCCCGCCGCCAGACAATGCACCGGAAAGACGAGCTGCTTCCACGGGGCTCGGATGTCAGGTGCGCTCGTTCGCCAGGTCCCTCCAGGTTCGCCTCCAGGGCCATGGGGAGAATACAGCTCCAGACTGTTCCGGGAACACATCCCATTTTTGACGACGGATCCCAGCTCCACTGGCTCGTCACCACAACTTGTCGACCAGCTTCACTCGTCTCTTCTGACCATCTTCGGTTTCAGCACTTGTCGATGGTTCTGCAACTTGCCAAGAACGGATCGACAACAGACAACACACGACACACGCAAGTGCGTTTGGTCACCCGACGGAACACCAGACAAAGTATAGTAGAACATATACCTATATTCGTGTCAATCGGAATTTTGTTCCCTCTACATCAAGAGGCACATGTGGGACACAAGACTCTTAAAGTAAGAACTTGAATTTTTCACACTTACAACAACGCAACGAATTAGAATACCACATGAAATTGGCCCCTTGAGATCACTCTGAACGAGAGCGCTCGGCCCAGGTCGTGATGAGGTCAAAATTTTGCCCCGAATCGCCAGCGAGAAACCGAAAGGTTGAGAAGTTACTAGCTGGAACGCACTGCTCAATGCACCTGCATTAGCGTATACCTTTCCTTTATTTTTTTTGATAGCGAACGTCAAAGTTGCGCTGTGGAGCAACATGCTCCACTTCAGTAACCGGCCACTTTTAGGCGACGATACCTATGCGGCACCAAGAGCGGCTCACACTTTCGACGTTGCACGGGGGAACAACGATACGGCTTGCTACGGATTGACTCCTCACCGCTTAGCTCGATATCGTGTTCGATCACCCTCGTGTTTCCGGGGCGGTCCGAAAACACGTCTTCAAACTCGGAACCAATTTTTCTCAGGTCCTCTTTCTCAGGCGCTCCTTCACTTAAGCTAGGCTCTAGGTTTATCTGCTGCCGGATTACTTTCGATCCCCCTTCAATTACCTCACTACAACTCAAAATTTCTGCTTCCTCTTCCTTTGAAGCATTCAACAACAGATTTACGACCGCTTGATGTTGAACGTACGGTTTCATCAAGGTGTAAATTTTGTCCGGCCGCCTTCCTAATTTCACTTCATAATTTGAATCGCAAGGCTTCGATAATACTGTGGCGGGCCCTTCCCAATCAACCTCAAGCTTGGTCCTTTTGAACGGCTGCAGCAGCATTACCTGATTATCAACTTCAAAAGCACGCTTCTTCACCGATTCCTCGTAGTGCTCCTTCGACAGCACTTGTGCCGCGTTTTTGTGGCTTTCCACTAGCGCTTCAATCGAGAGGTCCTCACGCTGCTCTCGAATGAGCGTCTCTCGATCAACTCTCGGCAGCTCGCTCCAACTTTCCGCTACAGGCGAGAGCGTTGCCACCCTCTCGCTCTGACTCAATGGCGCCATGTCGTCTCCCCTTTCTACGGAAACCGCGCCTGTCGGTTCGGCGACGGGCCGCTCGCGTGACTGCTCACATGACTCATGCGGAAACTTTCCTTTCTGGGGTTCCGTCGACCCGCCGACAACGTCACTTGAGAGTTCACCGCATGGAACAAGGTCAAGCTCTTGCGAGAGCTTCCGCGCTTGCGATCGCGTGAGGGCCATGTACGCTAAGTTGGGGAAGAACGATTTACTCTGCTCTTTGAGAAGCTGCTCTGAGTGGTTGGAGAAAAGATAAGGAAAACGATCGTTTAGCGCGGCAGACACAGCTGCTTCGGTGCGAAGCTTACCGAACGGGCCTTCAATGACAACGGTGGCGATTGGTAAACGAACACTCTGCTCCTCGGCGACTTGCCTGATCCACGCGCATTCTCCTGTAAAGTCATCCGGAGACACCAATGAAGGATGGACAACGTCCATGGTTGCCGCTGAGTCTCTAAGTGCTCAGCACGTTTTCTCATTCACCCTAATTTCTTGGAGATACGGCTCCAACAACCACATGTTTTTTTCTGATTCTCGGATTGTTGCGAAGGCAAACTTTTCCTGACATTTTCTCGCGATGTGTCCTTCCTTTTTGCAGTTGTAGCAGATTAGCGGCTTCCGTGATTCAAATGCCCGTGTGGTATCAGTGCGTGGTTTAGGAACCTCATTCGATTTCTCCGCTTCTGTTTGCCCTTCCCCTACACTGTCCTTTGTAAGAGACGGGTCCTTCTTGAAATTACGGTGCGGAGCGGGTCTCCGTTGATCAGGTTTCTTTGAAAAGCCCTCTTTTCTCTCATCCTTTTCAACGCGCACTGCCCTGCTGTGCAACTTTCGGCGAGTATAATACTCCTCAGCTAACTCTGCTGCCTTGTTTAACCGTACTTCCCCAAGTCTGTCCTGCAGCCAAAGTTTGACATCCTCCTCGATGCAGCGGAAGAATTGCTCCAATGCAACGCATTCCACCACTCTATCGCGGTCGTCATAAACACCTTCGCCCTTGAGCCATTCAATTAAATCGGCCTTAGGACGAAACGCGAAGTCAACGTGTGACTCATTCCCCTTTTCAGCATACCGGAACCTTTGCCTGAAAGCCTCGGGTGACAACTTATAACGTCTCAAGAGCACTTCCTTAACCGCGTCATAGCTCTCAAACGCTTCCCTCGACAAGCAAGTTATCGCGTCGGACACTTCGCCGGGAAGAAGAGCTAACAGGTTCTGCGCCCAAAGAGACCGCTCCAAAGCGTTTCGCTCACAGACGTGTTCAAACTTGACGAGATACTTCGCCATGTCCTCGCCTACTACGAACGGTGGCAGTTGGTCCCGAATTCTAAAACCGCTGACCTGAATCGTCGGAGAAGCTACACTAGGCGCCTGCGAACACTGTAGGATTGCCAATTCTATTCGTTTCAACTCAAGGCGCTCCTGTCTCTCGGCCTCCTCGCGACGTTCGCGCCTTTCAGCTTCTTCGCGAGCTTCGCGCCTTTCAGCCTCCTCGCGGCGTGCTTTGATCTCCACCCAGGCCTCATCGACTTCCTCAGCCGACACTCCCTCATGCTTCAAGATCTCAAGGATCGCTTGCTTTCGTTTCGCACGGCCCAAAGTAATGCCGAGTTCCTCACAAATTTCGATGAGTTCCTTCACTTTAAGGTTCTTCATCGTTCACACTAGCCTCTTGCTGTTTGCCCCTGTTAACAATTTACTTGCCGTACCCACTATAAGTCAACTAGCAAGACGCGCAAGCAACTTTTCACTCTCCCGTGTTTACCCCCTTCGCATTAACTTTGGTTTCAAAGCACTTCGACTTTGCTTGAAACGATCAAAGCTCACTCTAATGCTTCACACAGCCCTTCTCTAAACTACTACAACCTGAGCTAGAGTAGTCTGGTGAACTGAGGGGAAAACATCAGGCACTCACCGCATCGATGTCGCTGACGCCGGCCGATCCCACCACTGCCACCACTGTTGCGAACGACGGACCGATCCCGCCGAAGCCACCACTGTTGCGAACGACGGCGACGCCAACACGGTCCGGAAGGCGCCACTGCTTTCAACTCTGCCGGGAAGGTCACCAGCCGTTTGGTAGCGTATGTTTCTCAGCTCGCGACTGCTTCTGCGCAGAGCTGATAAGACGAGCGGACGAGACGACGGTGAGTTAAATAAGGTTTATGTACAGCATATATACAGAGGCGTTACAATTTTGGCACTGGGGCCGACAGAGACTCGAAGAGCCGAGCTCTCCTCTCTAATACATAGGTCAACTTTTCGCCTAAGACCGCCGACTCACACACATGTCGGCTCTCCGACATGGGGACTCCTCTCTCGTAGGACCGCCGATCGCGATGCGCCGCAGGGCTTCTTTTATTTACACCGGGTCCAACCAAAATGTCCAATCAGAAGCGCCGCTGGTCGTCAGGGCAGATTCCTCCAATGGGGTCGCCGCGCCATGCGTCAGACCACCAGACACGAGGACGCCGGCTCGCTGTCACGTGCGCAGCTGACTCAATGCACGTGGGCCAGAGAGGCGCCGCGCGTGTTCACGCCGTTGAGATGTTCGCGTCAGGCGGACTGCGGGCTGGCCTTGACCCAGATTGCCTTTTTCAGAGGCACGGACGTTTGACGAGGACTCGCTGGCATAACAGCACCCCCGCCGCCAGACAATGCACCGGAAAGACGAGCTGCTTCCACGGGGCTCGGATATCAGATGCGCTCGTTCGCCAGGTCCCTCCAGGTTCGCCTCCAGGGCCATGGGGAGAATACAGCTCCAGACTGTTCCGGGAACACATCCCATTTTTGACGACGGATCCCAGCTCCACTGGCTCGTCACCACAACTTGTCGACCAGCTTCACTCGTCTCTTCTGACCATCTTCGGTTTCAGCACTTGTCGATGGTTCTGCAACTTGCCAAGAACGGATCGACAACAGACAACACACGACACACGCAAGTGCCTTCGGTCACCCGACGGAACACCAGACAAAGTATAGTAGAACATATACCTATATTCGTGTCGATCGGAATTTTGTTCCCTCTACATCAAGAGGCACATGTGGGACACAAGACTCTTAAAGTAAGAACTTGAATTTTTCACACTTACAACAACGCAACGAATTAGAATACCACATGAAATTGGCCCCTTGAGATCACTCTGAACGAGAGCGCTCGGCCCAGGTCGTGATGAGGTCAAAATTTTGCCCCGAATCGCCAGCGAGAAACCGAAAGGTTGAGAAGTTACTAGCTGGAACGCACTGCTCAATGCACCTGCATTAGCGTATACCTTTCCTTTATTTTTTTTTGATAGCGAACGTCAAAGTTGCGCTGTGGAGCAACATGCTCCACTTCAGTAACCGGCCACTTTTAGGCGACGATACCTATGCGGCACCAAGAGCGGCTCACACTTTCGACGTTGCAAGGGGGAACAACGATACGGCTTGCTACGGATTGACTCCTCACCGCTTAGCTCGATATCGTGTTCGATCACCCTCGTGTTTCCGAAACGGTCCGAAAACACGTCTTCAAACTCGGAACCAATTTTTCTCAGGTCCTCTTTCTCAGGCGCTCCTTCACTTAAGCTAGGCTCTAGGTTTATCTGCTCCCGGATTACTTTCGATCCCCCTTCAATTACCTCACTAGAACTCAAAATTTCTGCTTCCTCTTCCTTTGAAGCATTCAACAACAGATTTACGACCGCTTGATGTTGAACGTATGGTTTCATCAAGGTGTAAATTTTGTCCGGCCGCCTTCCTAATTTCACTTCATAATTTGAATCGCAAGGCTTCGATAATACTGTGGCGGGCCCTTCCCAATCAACCTCAAGCTTGGTCCTTTTGGACGGCTGCAGCAGCATTACCTGATTATCAACTTCAAAAGCACGCTTCTTCACCGATTCCTCGTAGTGCTCCTTCGACAGCACTTGTGCCGCGTTTTTGTGGCTTTCCACTAGCGCTTCAATCGAGAGGTCCTCACGCTGCTCTAGAATGAGCGTCTCTCGATCAAATCTCGGCAGCTCGCTCCAACTTTCCGCTACAGGCGAGAGCGTTGCCACCCTCTCGCTCTGACTCAATGGCGCCATGTCGTCTCCCCTTTCTACGGAAACCGCGCCTGTCGGTTCGGCGACGGGCCGCTCGCGTGACTGCTCACATGACTCATGCGGAAACTTTCCTTTCTGGGGTTCCGTCGACCCGCCGACAACGTCACTTGAGAGTTCACCGCATGGAACAAGGTCAAGCTCTTGCGAGAGCTTCCGCGCTTGCGATCGCGTGAGGGCCATGTACGCTAAGTTGGGGAAGAACGATTTACCCTGCTCTTTGAGAAGCTGCTCTGAGTGGTTGGAGAAAAGATAAGGAAAACGATCGTTTAGCGCGGCAGACACAGCTGCTTCGGTGCGAAGCTTACCGAACGGGCCTTCAATGACAACGGTGGCGATTGGTAAACGAACACTCTGCTCCTCGGCGACTTGCCTGATCCACGCGCATTCTCCTGTAAAGTCATCCGGAGACACCAATGAAGGATGGACAACGTCCATGGTTGCCGCTGAGTCTCTAAGTGCTCGGCACGTTTTCTCATTCACCCTAATTTCTTGGAGATACGGCTCCCACAACCGCATGTTTTTTTCTGATTCTCGGATTGTTGCGAAGGCAAATTTTTCCTGACATTTTCTCGCGATGTGTCCTTCCTTTTTGCAGTTGTAGCAGATTAGCGGCTTCCGTGATTCAAATGCCCGTGTGGTATCAGTGCGTGGTTTAGGAACCTCATTCGATTTCTCCGCTTCTGTTTGCCCTTCCCCTACACTGTCCTTTGTAAGAGACGGATCCTTCTTGAAATTACGGTGCGGAGCGGGTCTCCGTTGATCAGGTTTCTTTGAAAAGCCCTCTTTTCTCTCATCCTTTTCAACGCGCACTGCCCTGCTGTGCAACTTTCGGCGAGTATAATACTCCTCAGCTAACTCTGCTGCCTTGTTTAACCGTACTTCCCCAAGTCTGTCCTGCAGCCAAAGTTTGACATCCTCCTCGATGCAGCGGAAGAATTGCTCCAATGCAACGCATTCCACCACTCTATCGCGGTCGTCATAAACACCTTCGCCCTTGAGCCATTCAATTAAATCGGCCTTAAGACGAAACGCGAAGTCAACGTGTGACTCATTCCCCTTTTCAGCATACCGGAACCTTTGCCTGAAAGCCTCGGGTGACAACTTATAACGTCTCAAGAGCACTTCCTTAACCGCGTCATAGCTCTTAAACGCTTCCCTCGACAAGCAAGTTATCGCGTCGGACACTTCGCCGGGAAGAAGAGCTAACAGGTTCTGCGCCCAAAGAGACCGCTCCAAAGCGTTTCGCTCACAGACGTGTTCAAACTTGACGAGATACTTCGCCATGTCCTCGCCTACTACGAACGGTGGCAGTTGGTCCCGAATTCTAAAACCGCTGACCTGAATCGTCGGAGAAGCTACACTAGGCGCCTGCGAACACTGTAGGATTGCCAATTCTATTCGTTTCAACTCAAGGCGCTCCTGTCTGTCGGCCTCCTCGCGACGTTCGCGCCTTTCAGCTTCTTCGCGAGCTTCGCGCCTTTCAGCCTCCTCACGTTCGCGAGCTTCTCGCCTTTCAGCCTCCTCGCGGCGTGCTTTGATCTCCACCCAGGCCTCATCGACTTCCTCAGCCGACACTCCCTCATGCTTCAAGATCTCAAGGATCGCTTGCTTTCGTTTCGCACGGCCCAAAGTAATGCCGAGTTCCTCACAAATTTCGATGAGTTCCTTCACTTTAAGGTTCTCCATCGTTCACACTAGCCTCTTGCTGTTTGCCCCTGTTAACAATTTACTTGCCGTACCCACTATAAGTCAACTAGCAAGACGCGCAAGCAACTTTTCACTCTCCCGTGTTTACCCCCTCCGCATTAACTTTGGTTTCAAAGCACTTCGACTTTGCTTGAAACGATCAAAGCTCACTCTAATGCTTCACACAGCCCTTCTCTAAACTACTACAACCTGAGCTAGAGTAGTCTGGTGAACTGAGGGGAAAACATCAGGCACTCACCGCATCGATGTCGCTGACGCCGGCCGATCCCACCGCTGCCACCACTGTTGCGAACGACGGACCGATCCCGCCGAAGCCACCACTGTTGCGAACGACGGACCGATCCCGCCGAAGCCACCACTGTTGCGAAAGACGGCGACGCCAACACGGTCCGGAAGGCGCCACTGCTTTCAACTCTGCCGGGAAGGTCACCAGCCGTTTGGTAGCGTATGTTTCTCAGCTCGCGACTGCTTCTGCGCAGAGCTGATAAGACGAGCGGACGAGACGACGGTGAGTTAAATAAGGTTTATGTACAGCATATATACAGAGGCGTTACAATTTTGGCACTGGGGCCGACAGAGACTCGACGAGCCGAGCTCTCCTCTCTAATACATAGGTCAACTTTTCGCCTAAGACCGCCGACTCACACACATGTTGGCTCTCCGACATGGGGACTCCTCTCTCGTAGGACCGCCGATCGCGACGCGCCGCAGGGCTTCTTTTATTTACACCGGGTCCAACCAAAATGTCCAATCAGAAGCGCCGCTGGTCGTCAGGGCAGATTCCTCCAATGGGGTCGCCGCGCCATGCGTCAGACCACCAGACACGAGGACGCCGGCTCGCTGTCACGTGCGCAGCTGACTCAATGCACGTGGGCCAGAGAGGCGCCGCGCGTGTTCACGCCGTTGAGATGTTCGCGTCAGGCGGACTGCGGGCTGGCCTTGACCCAGATTGCCTTTTTCAGAGGCACGGACGTTTGACGAGGACTCGCTGGCATAACAGCACCCCCGCCGCCAGACAATGCACCGGAAAGACGAGCTGCTTCCACGGGGCTCGGATATCAGATGCGCTCGTTCGCCAGGTCCCTCCAGGTTCGCCTCCAGGGCCATGGGGAGAATACAGCTCCAGACTGTTCCGGGAACACATCCCATTTTTGACGACGGATCCCAGCTCCACTGGCTCGTCACCACAACTTGTCGACCAGCTTCACTCGTCTCTTCTGACCATCTTCGGTTTCAGCACTTGTCGATGGTTCTGCAACTTGCCAAGAACGGATCGACAACAGACAACACACGACACACGCAAGTGCCTTCGGTCACCCGACGGAACACCAGACAAAGTATAGTAGAACATATACCTATATTCGTGTCGATCGGAATTTTGTTCCCTCTACATCAAGAGGCACATGTGGGACACAAGACTCTTAAAGTAAGAACTTGAATTTTTCACACTTACAACAACGCAACGAATTAGAATACCACATGAAATTGGCCCCTTGAGATCACTCTGAACGAGAGCGCTCGGCCCAGGTCGTGATGAGGTCAAAATTTTGCCCCGAATCGCCAGCGAGAAACCGAAAGGTTGAGAAGTTACTAGCTGGAACGCACTGCTCAATGCACCTGCATTAGCGTATACCTTTCCTTTATTTTTTTTTGATAGCGAACGTCAAAGTTGCGCTGTGGAGCAACATGCTCCACTTCAGTAACCGGCCACTTTTAGGCGACGATACCTATGCGGCACCAAGAGCGGCTCACACTTTCGACGTTGCAAGGGGGAACAACGATACGGCTTGCTACGGATTGACTCCTCACCGCTTAGCTCGATATCGTGTTCGATCACCCTCGTGTTTCCGAAACGGTCCGAAAACACGTCTTCAAACTCGGAACCAATTTTTCTCAGGTCCTCTTTCTCAGGCGCTCCTTCACTTAAGCTAGGCTCTAGGTTTATCTGCTCCCGGATTACTTTCGATCCCCCTTCAATTACCTCACTAGAACTCAAAATTTCTGCTTCCTCTTCCTTTGAAGCATTCAACAACAGATTTACGACCGCTTGATGTTGAACGTATGGTTTCATCAAGGTGTAAATTTTGTCCGGCCGCCTTCCTAATTTCACTTCATAATTTGAATCGCAAGGCTTCGATAATACTGTGGCGGGCCCTTCCCAATCAACCTCAAGCTTGGTCCTTTTGGACGGCTGCAGCAGCATTACCTGATTATCAACTTCAAAAGCACGCTTCTTCACCGATTCCTCGTAGTGCTCCTTCGACAGCACTTGTGCCGCGTTTTTGTGGCTTTCCACTAGCGCTTCAATCGAGAGGTCCTCACGCTGCTCTAGAATGAGCGTCTCTCGATCAAATCTCGGCAGCTCGCTCCAACTTTCCGCTACAGGCGAGAGCGTTGCCACCCTCTCGCTCTGACTCAATGGCGCCATGTCGTCTCCCCTTTCTACGGAAACCGCGCCTGTCGGTTCGGCGACGGGCCGCTCGCGTGACTGCTCACATGACTCATGCGGAAACTTTCCTTTCTGGGGTTCCGTCGACCCGCCGACAACGTCACTTGAGAGTTCACCGCATGGAACAAGGTCAAGCTCTTGCGAGAGCTTCCGCGCTTGCGATCGCGTGAGGGCCATGTACGCTAAGTTGGGGAAGAACGATTTACCCTGCTCTTTGAGAAGCTGCTCTGAGTGGTTGGAGAAAAGATAAGGAAAACGATCGTTTAGCGCGGCAGACACAGCTGCTTCGGTGCGAAGCTTACCGAACGGGCCTTCAATGACAACGGTGGCGATTGGTAAACGAACACTCTGCTCCTCGGCGACTTGCCTGATCCACGCGCATTCTCCTGTAAAGTCATCCGGAGACACCAATGAAGGACGGACAACGTCCATGGTTGCCGCTGAGTCTCTAAGTGCTCGGCACGTTTTCTCATTCACCCTAATTTCTTGGAGATACGGCTCCCACAACCGCATGTTTTTTTCTGATTCTCGGATTGTTGCGAAGGCAAATTTTTCCTGACATTTTCTCGCGATGTGTCCTTCCTTTTTGCAGTTGTAGCAGATTAGCGGCTTCCGTGATTCAAATGCCCGTGTGGTATCAGTGCGTGGTTTAGGAACCTCATTCGATTTCTCCGCTTCTGTTTGCCCTTCCCCTACACTGTCCTTTGTAAGAGACGGGTCCTTCTTGAAATTACGGTGCGGAGCGGGTCTCCGTTGATCAGGTTTCTTTGAAAAGCCCTCTTTTCTCTCATCCTTTTCAACGCGCACTGCCCTGCTGTGCAACTTTCGGCGAGTATAATACTCCTCAGCTAACTCTGCTGCCTTGTTTAACCGTACTTCCCCAAGTCTGTCCTGCAGCCAAAGTTTGACATCCTCCTCGATGCAGCGGAAGAATTGCTCCAATGCAACGCATTCCACCACTCTATCGCGGTCGTCATAAACACCTTCGCCCTTGAGCCATTCAATTAAATCGGCCTTAAGACGAAACGCGAAGTCAACGTGTGACTCATTCCCCTTTTCAGCATACCGGAACCTTTGCCTGAAAGCCTCGGGTGACAACTTATAACGTCTCAAGAGCACTTCCTTAACCGCGTCATAGCTCTTAAACGCTTCCCTCGACAAGCAAGTTATCGCGTCGGACACTTCGCCGGGAAGAAGAGCTAACAGGTTCTGCGCCCAAAGAGACCGCTCCAAAGCGTTTCGCTCACAGACGTGTTCAAACTTGACGAGATACTTCGCCATGTCCTCGCCTACTACGAACGGTGGCAGTTGGTCCCGAATTCTAAAACCGCTGACCTGAATCGTCGGAGAAGCTACACTAGGCGCCTGCGAACACTGTAGGATTGCCAATTCTATTCGTTTCAACTCAAGGCGCTCCTGTCTGTCGGCCTCCTCGCGACGTTCGCGCCTTTCAGCTTCTTCGCGAGCTTCGCGCCTTTCAGCCTCCTCACGTTCGCGAGCTTCTCGCCTTTCAGCCTCCTCGCGGCGTGCTTTGATCTCCACCCAGGCCTCATCGACTTCCTCAGCCGACACTCCCTCATGCTTCAAGATCTCAAGGATCGCTTGCTTTCGTTTCGCACGGCCCAAAGTAATGCCGAGTTCCTCACAAATTTCGATGAGTTCCTTCACTTTAAGGTTCTCCATCGTTCACACTAGCCTCTTGCTGTTTGCCCCTGTTAACAATTTACTTGCCGTACCCACTATAAGTCAACTAGCAAGACGCGCAAGCAACTTTTCACTCTCCCGTGTTCACCCCCTCCGCATTAACTTTGGTTTCAAAGCACTTCGACTTTGCTTGAAACGATCAAAGCTCACTCTAATGCTTCACACAGCCCTTCTCTAAACTACTACAACCTGAGCTAGAGTAGTCTGGTGAACTGAGGGGAAAACATCAGGCACCCACCGCATCGATGTCGCTGACGCCGGCCGATCCCACCGCTGCCACCACTGTTGCGAACGACGGACCGATCCCGCCGAAGCCACCACTGTTGCGAACGACGAACCGATCCCGCCGAAGCCACCACTGTTGCGAAAGACGGCGACGCCAACACGGTCCGGAAGGCGCCACTGCTTCCAACTCCGCCGGGAAGGTCACCAGCCGTTTGGTAGCTATGTTTCTCAGCTCGCGACTGCTTCTGCGCAGAGCTGATAAGACGAGCGGACGAGACGACGGTGAGTTAACTAAGGTTTATGTACAGCATATATACAGAGGCGTTACAATTTCGGCACTGGGGCCGACAGAGACTCGAAGAGCCGAGCGCTCCTCTCAAATACATAGGTCAACTTTTCGCCTAAGACCGCCGACTCACACACATGTCGGCTCTCCGACATGGGGACTCCTCTCTCGTAGGACCGCCGATCGCGACGCGCCGCAGGGCTTCTTTTATTTACACCGGGTCCAACCAAAATGTCCAATCAGAAGCGCCGCTGGTCGTCAGGGCAGATTCCTCCAATGGGGTCGCCGCGCCATGCGTCAGACCACCAGACACGAGGACGCCGGCTCGCTGTCACGTGCGCAGCTGACTCAATGCACGTGGGCCAGAGAGGCGCCGCGCTTGTTCACGCCGTTGAGATGTTCGCGTCAGGCGGACTGCGGGCTGGCCTTGACCCAGATTGCCTTTTTCAGAGGCACGGACGTTTGACGAGGACTCGCTGGCAGAACAGTACCAAACTCGGTATTACGTGACGCGAACGAGCGACATAGGTAAATGACACATCTAAACATGATAATCACTACATGCGTGTCATGTAACAACATGACTACATGCCACACTCATGATGCGCTCATGGTCGTTTCACTAGCTTCACATATGCCAAATTTGGCATTACTTGACGTCAATAAATGATGAAAGTATGTGACTGGTGCAAACATAATTATGAGATGCGTGTCATGTGAATTAATGACTACATGTCAGAGTGAAGGCGCCAATACATTTCGACGTGACGCTGTGCGCGTGCTCCCCAGTGTTCATTCTCTTCTGGAACGCCGCCGTTGCCACGCCAGGCGGCGGTACGGCCATATACTCGCATGGCGCGCACCACGTTGCGTTGCTTTGACGCATGCGCGTTTTAGCGCGCCCGGCATCCCTCCGTCACGAAAAGAGGGAGACGCAGTGTTGTCTGGGTAACGCATAGGCACGAAATACAGCATGTCGCATTTCGCGATGGTTGCCATCGGGCCGCACCGACGAACGATGGTCGTGCCGGTCGCGCCTGCATGGCGTCAGACTATGGAGTGGTCGTGTTTTGCTAACGTAGAGTCGCTGTGCCCACTGTGCACGCACGTCAACGCTACATTGGAGTATATTGGGCCCTTCATGATGCCCTTGCGGCCGTTTTGCAGGCTCCACATATACTAAATTTAGCGTTACGTGACGTCAATGGATGACGAAATGCATGAGTGGTGCAAATATGATAATCCTGACACGCGTGTCATGTAAGAACATGACAACATACGACACTCATAGCATACTCGCGGCTGTTTGCCAAGCTCCACATGTACTAAATTTGGTATCACGTGACGTGAATAGATGACGAAGGTAAACGACACATCCAAACTTGATAATCATGACACGGAAGTCTTGTACGGCATCATTTACACCCACCTCGTAACGTTGCGCTAATTTTAAAGTGACATGCAAAATTTTTCATTTGTGCTTCGCATATCATCGATTCCCACTGTGCAAGGGACCTGCCAATTTTTATTCTTGACCATATAGCATTTTTTCTTGGTGCTTAAACTAGCTGCTATGAAGCTGCTATAAAGCAATATCTTTTATCATACATCAACAGGCCCAGTCAGCAGTACTTCAATTTGTCATGACTACCTGCAAGTTTATGAACTTTCGAAAAGAAATCTTGAGGAACAATAATTTCAAGCTTTGACCAAGCATCGCCTTTTAATTGCGAAAGCCTTGCTGTCATACTGATTCACGTTCAGACGTTGTCCCGGATCTCAGACAAGGGGTATGGTGTTGAGAAGTGCAAGAGCACGGCTTGGAGCCTCAGAGCATAGCGGCCGCAGCGGAGAATAAGTGGTGCGTGTACATTCGACAGCGTAAACAGCCGATAACCCGTCGCGCGTCCACCGGGATTACCGTCCAAGCTGTTTCCTGCGCGGCTAAGCGCAGAGCAACGCCGGCCTATTCCGACGAAGGCGTCGACCGAGCTCCGCTTCCCGCCTCCGCTACCGGTCGGCAAAATGAACAGCACCTGGCGCCTCGCTATACCCCCTTGCTCTTTGCCCCTCGGACGCCGGCTCCGAAACAAGCTGATAACAACATGAAGAGACGCTCGCCTCAAGTTTATTTTATCCGGATTAGAAGGGGCATTAGTTGCCACAATGTGGTGAGATTGACCAGAGCGCACCACAGACTCCCGCTGATTCGCGTGGTATAGCCAAGTCTCGAACTATAACCTCCATGTACGTGTTATTTTAACTCGTTCATTTCTAAACACTCCTGGCCGCAGCTTGGCCCGCAGCGGGAAGAAATACACCTAGAACACAGGAGCAGGCTTGCTCGGCGGGCTAACGACCTGTTTCGTATATGTTATTATGGTGAAAATTATCCTCAGTTCACAGTGCCTAAATATCGCAGGTAAGGAACAATGTGCTAAGTATATACCAGGTTTACAAAGTCCAGGGGCAAGTCCAACACAGTAAACAAGAAAAGAAGAATACCAAAGGCAACTAGGTATATGATTGTTACCGATATGCATACGCACATACAGAAAGAACGAGCACTATAGGTAAAAGTTTTATTCCTAACCAAGCAGAAAACCCGATTTTATTAGGTGTGTTATCAGTAGGAAAATTTTAAAAAAATTGCCCACTGTTCTAAATGTTTCAAAGGTCTTTTACGGTATGTGTAAAGAAGCACCCACGTCAGCTTTTCCTAAAATTTGCCAGGCTTAACGAAACAAATTTTAATATTGGGTTTCCTGCTGGCATGGGCAAATTGCATGGTTCTCCCGCCAACTTCAACGATTCAGCACACAATGCTGCATTACCAGTTCTACACCGTGCAACTATAAGACAAAAAGACGCTAAGGACTGCAGAAATCACCTCCTCTCTTTCAACAAGCTAACTAAGCACCTTTACTTAAAACGGAGGGTCTTCCCCTCTCGACACAGTAAACTAAACAGAGCCTAGGCCGTTACGTTAAGGCTCTTATGCCCCTGACACACGGGCACCCTGAAGTCCTTTAGACAAGGGCACATCTTTCGGAAAGGCGTTCGGGCGCAGTGACACACGACAAAGGAGTAACTCCTTTCGGGCAAAGATCCTTTTCGCAAAAGCAGATCCCGCATCTACTTTTCTGGCAAGAAGGGAGTACTCTCGCATACAGTGTGCATAATTTATCAATAGAAGAAAACGTGTCGCAACATTGCGGTGCCCTGTCAGTATTTTTTTTTGCGATGAGAAAATGTTTTCATTTTCAGTAGCAGTGCGATTTGTTGAAAAGTGAAGGCCTATAGTCTGTCCATACTCTCAAACGCCTGCATTACGTCACTTGCGCGATCATGTTAGGGTTGGCAGCGGCAGTTGCTGTGTCGGTGACGTAGTATCTTGTAACAGTGGAGTCGGCTCAGTCGGTGAAGAAAAAATCGCGCGTCCAGTGGACTGAAAAGGAGACCTGGGCGCTGATAAAGCTATGGGAGGACCATTTGGACGCCTTGCGAGAGCAACAGCACAACGGTGGAGTGTACCAGGTGATTTCCGAGAGCCTCACCGACGCCGGTATTCCTCGTACACGGGCGCAAATTCACAGCAAAATTGCCTTCGCAGCGTTTAGCTCATCTTCGATGGAGCCGACGGCGACAAGAGTCAGGCCCACCTCAACTGTTGCTTTACCTCTGTCTCTGCGCTGAGACATCGCAGGACTACGATGAAACGCGGCACGCCGTCACTGAGCCAGCTGGACGCAGCCATGTAAAAAGCACGACAAAAACAAAAACAGCAGAACACCAACTGTTCATAGTTGCCAGACGAACTTAAGTTGCTGCTAAAAATGCAAAAAAGCGAAAGAAAATTACAGGTATGCGCATTATAAGCCACCAGACAATAAACAAAACGGTTTTATGCTCCAGCGTCGCTGCATGTGATGTACCTGCGCAGATTCTTTTTAATATTTCCAATCTTGCTGCTTCCACACACAGCGCCATTTTTTCTGCAGCGTTCTTCTGAGGCACCGCTTAAAGCAGTAGTCCGGTGCCGTGTGTCATCAGCGCCACTCCTTTCTGCAGATGGTCCCCTTAGGCGACAAAAGGGGTTTACTTCAAAATACTTTACTTTTGCCCGTGTGTCACGGGTATAACAAACGTAAACCTACCCGCCCCCACTGTCAAATAACAATACTTATGCGGAGTTCTCTATGTCTACACCATTCGATAAATGCCACAAGACAACAAATTCTAATAATATTTGATGTGGCTTTGCCCCGCGTTACGCAGTGACAAGAAAACATTGAAGAACGGTGAGATGCAGCTCTACGCAGTCGACATTAGGGGCACAGCTACGGACAGCTCATCGCGCCCGCGAAGCAGCAGAAAAGCTCTTTCGGTGCC
>NC_051174.1:45842974-46283485 GCF_013339725.1 Rhipicephalus microplus
CAGACAAGTGTTTCGACGAGATCACTTCCATCATACAGTTTCGTCGTGAAAACCGCGAGGTAGGTCTTTTAAGTAGCCGTCAACGCCACTAAATTGATGACCCATCTCTCCCTCTACCAGTGTCACGTTTCGGGAGTTTCTGAAGGGAATAAACAGGAATATAAATGCGAATTTGCTGTTTTAGATACGTTTACAAAACGCGCACACGCTTCTATTGCTTGTTACACTCAAGTCTCGATCATTCAGTGAAGATGTATACTCTTCGTGGTTATAAGAGGGAAAAAAGAGAAAAGTGAGCCCCGTAACTGTGTGCATCTGGTGCGACACTTCAACAGTAGCTCACAAGGGATGGGGTGAGAAGGAATGAAAAAGATAGAATTAAAAGTATATAGAGAGAGAAAGATGCGCTAGAACAGTGAGCGAGGACATATCGAAGGGATAGGAGAGATAGGAAATATGGAAACACGGTCGCAGGAGTCCGAAGACAGGGCACCACTTGCGAGAGCTCTCTTCGGCAACAGGAGCTGGTGTAGGGCTAATCCAGTAGGCCAGAGCTACGCTGACGTCATCGTATGGGACTGCCGGCAGGAGGTGGCGTAGGACCAGCCCAGTTGGCCAGAGCTGCGCTTTCGTCGGAGACCGCGAGGGCACAACTGGTTGGCACCTTGAAATGTGTGTACTGAAACGTGTGCGTCACTATGGTTAAATGTCACAGTCCCTTCGCTCAACAATAAAAAGAGCACTGGGTAAACGCTCTGTTTTTGCGAGGTAGGAAATATATTATCAATGCAATGTTAGCCCCAAAAAAATGGCAATAAAAAGCCAAAAAGATACAGGACAGGCGCTTGTTCTGTGGTGACCTCACCAGAAAAGGTCGGTCACAAGATCTTGTGAAGGGCGCCGTCACTTGATACAATATGATCAGGTAAAGTCAATTATGACCTCATTGCTAGCATCATGATCGGGCCACAATCTTATCTGGTCAGAGGCATCGTGCTGATGTCACTGAAGGACGTCATTGCGAAACATGAGTGAAGCTGTCACGCAACATGATGTTGTATATATATCGAATGAGATAACGTTGATCCTACGACAGCTAATCCCCAACAATGCGTGTATTTACATAACAGAGGACGTTTGCCATCGCTGACAAACATAGGCTGTTGCTAGTCAGCAGTAGGCGGTGGCAGCATGCTTGTAAACATGGCAGTTCCACTCAGTAAATCGGTTTTGTTTCAATCGTTCTCCTGCCTTCACAGATGAACAAGATCATCTTCATTGTCACTAGGGCGTACAACACTCGTAAATCATTTGGCATCTCTGTAACTTCTAGGCACGGCGACCACACTTTCGATGAGGGTGAAAATTCATGAGGCTCCTCTGCTTAGATTTAAGTACACGTTAAACAAACCCAAGGGCGTGAAATATCCTGAGCCTTAATCCTGAGGTGGTTTTGAGGCGTTAAACTACAGCAAATATTTTATAAGTATTATTATTATTATTATTATTATTATTATTATTATTATTATTATTATTTGTAGGATTTATTACAAGCTCGTAAATAAATTGTCTCATTTTCATGGTTCCAGAGAGATAGGTGCGATCTTCTGCAGCTGATGCTCAATGCCGAAGTGGAGGACGCTTACCTTGTCAACGTGCACTTGTTCACGGCATCCGGGGAGGCTGATAGCGCATCTGATGGTACTAACCTTTGCCGAAGTTTCATAGTATGTATCAGTACAGGTTAAAAATGTACTGATACGATTTTTAGACTTCATAGAGAAAAGATATTTCAGACAACACTCATGAAGTATTTATTTATTTATTTATTTATTTATTTATTTATTTATTTGAAGATACTGCTAGCCTCACATCCGAGGCTGTTGCAGGAAAGGGGGCATCTTCCAGTAGGCGTGTACGTATGTAAGGTTGAATCAGACAATGCATATGTTCTCCACATTAACTATACAAGGGCTACTAAATGATGGTATTAATAAACAGCATATTAGAATGGAGATACTTATTCAAAAGAACACAGTTTAAGTAGGCACTAATATAAGTTAGGTTCGACTAGACAGTACATATGCACTAGGCAACAAATTATACAATCGCTACAAAAATGACAATATGACATCCAACACACACAGTGTAAGGCCCGACAAGTACAGCATAAGTCATGAGTAGTGCAATTTCCCGGCAGTAAAAAAGATACTGAGAAGTGAAACATGTTATTACTGTGTAACGCATTAATGTTGCTTGGAGGTGATAACTATAAAGCATCGCCTGATATCTTGGAGATGAAAGCTTCGAGTGATGTACACTTGATAACATCGTTTGTTAGGCCATTCCAATCTCGAATTGCTTGCGGGTAAAAATAATACCTGAAAATGTCGTTGCGAAACCTGTATTCAGCTAAGTGCTTGGTATGTTTAGTTCGGGAACTAGTTGTATCCGAGTGTTATAAATAGTTGTTCGCAATTATCTTCATGCTGCCATTAAGAACAACGAAAACAAACTTAAGGCGAAGCAGTCTGGCTCGATCATGTGTAGTGGGTAAAACGGCTTGCTTTAATAGTCCAGTCGGAGAGTCGTGACGACGATATTCATTAAAGATAAACCTAAGTGCCTTTCTTTGTACACCCTCCAACTTTGCTATGTAATGTTTACGGAAGGGAAAGCAACATAATATTGCTTATTTCAGTGTTGATCGAACGAGGGACAAGTATGCTCGGCGTTTAGTATCTACGGATGTGCATCTAAGCGAACGTTTCAATGAGTACGAAACGGTTCGTGCTTTGTTAACAACGTATGTTACTTGCTTGTCCCATTTGAGATCTGATGAAATTATGACACCTAAATATTTATATTCTTCTACTTTCCTTAACATCTGTCCTTCTAAATAATAGTGGAAGTTCATGGGCGTTCTTTTATTTATCACTGTCATACAAACTGTTTTATTTGCGTTAGGCATCATGTGCCAAGTCTGACACCATTGTGTTATATGTTGAGGGGCTCTGTTTAGAATCATCTGATCTTCGTGGCAAGTGATTTGCTTATAAATTATGCAGTCATCTGCAAACATTCTCACTGCTGCATTACAATTGATGTGCAAATTGTTAATAAAAAGAAAAAAAGCATAGGAGCTAGAACGGCACCTTGTGGAACACCAGACAGCACATAGCCGTAATCCGGAGAGTGTTCTTTGTAATGAACATACTGGCGTCTTCCTGTAAGTTAACTTTTTACCCACTTGGTGATGTTGTTAACTCCGAGGTAATGCGTAAGTTTCTGAAGCAACTTAGGATGGGAAATGCGGTGAAATGCTTTGGATAGATCTAAAAACATTATATCCGTTTGGCCACATTTGTCCAATGTAAGTGCTAGGTCGTGGATTGTTTCAACCAGTTGAGTAGTTGTAGACAGTTCTTTCCGAAAGCCATGCTGCCTCGTGACAATTTAGTTGTTTTTTTTCTACGAATGATACAATGTGTTTCATGATTACATGTTCAAGAATTTTTCCGGCCATACAAGTAAGCGAGAGTGATCGGTAGTTTGATGTCTTCGTAAGGTCACCGTATTTGTGGATAGGAATAACCTTGCCTATTTTTCATTTCTCCAGGATTACACAAGTTTTTATTGTTTTGGTATATATAATCAGTAAGAACTTTGACTTTCATTCTGCGTAGCGTTTCAGAAATGCTTTTGGTATGTTGTTGGGGCAACAGGATTTTTTAGGGTCTATTTCGAGTAATAGGCAAAAAATGCCTGATTCAGATAGGATTAGGTTGTCTAGTTTGGCAGTGTTACATGGAAGATAAGTGAGGTCGGGGTTCTTACCGTTGTCACGTGTATATACTGAAACAAAGTAATCATTAAACTGTGTAGCTTTTTCAGTAGCTTCAGCCGGGGTTGGGTTACTGATCTGATGTGGCTTCGAGTTAATGTATCACCAAAACTTAGAAGGGAATTCTTTGATAAATGTACTTTAGGTTACATCCATGTATTCATCCTTTGCCATTTTTACAGCAGATTTTAGTGCACGAGAATGTTCAATTATTTTAGCCGTGCAGCCTGGTAACAATAGTTTATATCTCATTTCCTTAATCTGACAAGCTTTCGTTTTAGTTGTATAATTTTTCTTGTTATCCAAGGGTTTGACTTGCGGACTGGTTTGATCTTTGTGGGAACATATTTTGATAAGCAGTGCTGAACGACTCTATCAAAGGTTGTCCATAATTCATCTACTGAAACTGTATCATCCTGCGAGAACCAGCTAAAGGTGGAATAGGATTCATCTAGGTAGTCAAGAAAGCTCACGTCATCGGCATTCACCCAGTCAAAAATTCGTGTACTTCCTTTATGCTTAGGCAGCGGTGTGCCCAACAACAAAGAGCATTTAGTCGCTTTGTGGTCTGATGTGCCACTGACAACTTCCCATGAAATCCTGTTTTCTGCTATGCTATCGCTCACAAATATCAAGTCAAGTACATTACCGCTTTTCGTTGTAACACGTGTTGGTTTTCAAATAAGCTGTCTAAGGCTAAAGTAAAAATAAATATTAGGCAGCTCATCTTGATTATCAGTGTCGGAAGTATCATCAAGGGAATTCCATGTTATACCAGCGAAGTTGAAATCCCCCGTAAGGATTATCTTTGTAGACTGCGTGAAATGAGCTTTCATATAATTTGCTAGTACATGTAATACATCACGCGAAGCATTTGGTGGCCGGTACATTGTGCCTAAATAGAGGAAGGATTTATGTGTCGTTAATTTACACCAAAGTACTTCAGCCCCAACAACTTCAGGCATAGGTGTGACGTAGATATTTTTTTTATCAAAAGTGCTATACCACTCCCTCGTGAGCACCTATCTTTACGTATGACAGTATAACCCGGAGGGAATATAATTTTACTTGAAACCTTAGGAGAAAGCCATGTTTCTGTTATTGTCACAATATCGGGCTGATGTTCTTGTATGAACGCTTCAAGTTCGGTACTTTTGTTAACAACACTTCTGGCGTTTAGGTTTGCAATCACTATGCTGAGGGGCGTTTCATTTTCACTCAGTTTTTTGGCTTACGGACAGCAGATTTCTTTCCTACGACTGCCCTCGCTTCTTTATGTTCGTCCCAGACATACAGTTGACCGTTTATCTTTATCTTCTCGTACACAAGTGTGACTTTTTCACCCTTATCTTGGTTCCCCTTCGTGCTGTCCCAAAGTGTTTTTCCGGATGTTACGCACACGGAGTGAAAAATCTTCGCCCACAGACACACTGGAATTCTTCAGCTTATAGCAGTTTTTCATTATTTTCACCTTATCGTCGAAGCGTTCCAACTTGATGATTACAGGTCGTTTTTTGTTTTCTATTTTAGTGCCTAGTCGGTGCATTCTCTCAATTCCTGAGATCGTACCACCTAGAGTAGCTTTAATAAGTTTTTCAGAGACTTGTAGATCTAGGTCATTAGCTTTCTCGTTTTCTTCTTCCGGAATGCCATAAATAATTAGGTTGCATCGTCTGCTTCTATTTTCGAGGTGATCAACTTTGAGTTGAAAGCTGGTAATGGTTTTCTCAAACGTCGCTATTTTATCCTCAATACCAGTCATTCTGCCCTCAAGGTTTGCCAAAGTATCTAATTTTACAAGAAACGCATCCAAAGATTCATTTACGGCCTTGTTGTCATTTTTAAAGCACTTATGTCAGCAGCCAAATTGCGAATTTCTGTCATCACTTCCTGATTCCCAGGGCCCGGATTACTTTCTACATCCCCAAGAAGCATCAATAAGTACTTCAAAAATATTATTATACATTGGCACAAAGTTGCATACACTTTGCCTGGACATGGCAGCACCACAAGACATTTTGTCAGGTGCTTGCTCAAAAAGACGATGGCAGTTGTGCATGTGCCACGAAGGACTATGAAAAGGACGAAAAAGAAGGACTCGCTTGCGCGTTCTAATTGAAAAGATTGACCTGCTTCTGGTGTCTTAATGTCTGCAGCAAGACCTCTGTTTTGACGTCGTCACACTGGTGGAGGTGCTGGAGCCTACAACCGGATGCAGGACAGTCTTGCTCGGACCCGTTCACCTAGTCCAGAGATCCTGCCCCTCGTCATGACTCCGGTGCACTGATTCAGTCGGCGCCTCCTAGGCCTAAGTCCGGAGTCCACACCTGTTTCGCCTCTAACCAGCATACCAGCTCCTACCACATCCATGGCTACCCTTCCATCGCAGACCACTCTTCCCTCCCAGTTGACTCTTGAACATCCTCTCGTTTCTGAAGTTTTCCATGGGGAAGAGTAAAAGGATGTCTAGGGCTGGCTCGAACAGTTCGAACGGGTCACTGTATCTAACCACTGGAATGAACAGCACAAACTTGGCCGTGCATATTTCGCCCTGGAAAATTGCGCTCGCACGTGGTACGAGAACCACGAGGCTACTTTCCAATCTTGAGAAGATTTTCGTCGAAAGCTCCTCAGCACATTTTCGAACACGGACCGATGGGATCGTGCACAGCAACTGATTTAGGCTCGCGTACAAAAAGCCAACGAAACAGCTGCCATGTACGCAGAGGGTATGATCCGTTTGTTTTGGCGAGCTGACCCTGACATCCCCGAGGTGAAGAAGGTGCGTCACCTAATGCAGGGTGTCAAAAAACCAGTGTTTGGGGGCCTCGTACGAAATCCACGTACAACAGTAGATGAATTCATAAGAGAAGCGACTGTCATCAAGCGCGCACTGCGACAACAATACCGACAGTTTGACCGCCTGCCAAAGCACACCGTATTAAGTGGTACAGCTGAGAACACTGCCGTATGTGAAAGTTCCCTGCGACAAATGATTAGGGAAATACTGCGTGAGGAACTTCGGGCCCTCTTCGTCCCTCCTACCCGACCGCCCGTCGCATCTGTTGCCGAAATCGTCCACCAGGAGTTGAGGCAAGCCGTTACACCACCCGCGCCACATCCTGAGCCACATCTAGCGAGCTACGCTGATGCGGTCCGTCGTCCTCCACCGTCATTTGTGGCGACACCCTTCAAGCCACTACCCACTGCCGTACCTTGGTGGCAACTGTATTCCATGAGACGACCACCAGTCCGCCGAACTGACTTGTGGCGCATGGCCGACCGTAGACCTATTTGCTTCAGCTGCGGGGAACCAGGTCACATTGCCCGCTATTGCCGTCATAGCGATTCCGGGTTCGAGAACTTTTCTCGTCCTGCTTCTTTCCGCTCTGAAGACCGTCGTGCCCACCATGCCGATCAACTGTCGACTGGCCAAGCAACTACACCGCGTCGCTGGCGATCTCCATCTCCTGCGCGTCACCGTGACTTCCCTCAGAGCTACGCGGACGTCACCAGAGGCCGTTCACTGTGCCCGCGCCGGGAAAACTAACTGCTGCGACCTCAGGGGGCAAGGTTGCCAATCGTCGAGACACCGAAAAGTTCCCCCTATCATCGCAAGAAGATATGACGACAACCACGACGAATACGACGACGAATACGACGACGAATACTAATGCCGGTGATATTGTACGTGCTGATCTTGGCGTTTTTATTCACGGACATCACGTTACAGCACTGGTCGACACTGGCGCCGACTTCTCAGTCATGCGACAAGAACTCGCGGACCGCCTTAGAAAGGTCAAGACACCATGGACAGGGCCGCACATAAGGAGTGCTGGTGGTCAGCTGATGACTCCCACGGGCATATGCGCCACTCGACTTCGCATTGGGGATTCTACCTTCTTGGCCACTTTCGTGCTGTTGCCAGACTGCTGTAAAGAGCTAATTTTGGGCATGAATTTTCTTCGAGATCATGGCGCTGTTATCAACATCCCTCAACGTATGGCGACGTTTTGCGCACAGCCGTATGTCGACGACAGTAGCGACGAACTACGCAGCCGTTTGCGAATAGCCGACGATGGCACGATCCCACCGAGATTCTGCTGCCTTGTGTCTGTGTCCAATGGGTGGCCTTCCTATAAAGATATGATAGTGGAGAACATAGTCGCTCTTTTGCTCACGCAAATCATTTCCATCGCGAGAGGCATCCTAACGCTTACTGGTGGACAGGCAGAAGTGCTCTTCACAAACTTCAGCAACGAGCGCCATCAAATCCAGAAGGATACCGCAATTGCCTATACTTCGACAATATAGACCAAGCCGGGGATCGCTGTGCGTTGCAACCAGACGACGCGACAGTCCCTATCTCGACAACTTTGTCGATGAACATCTGCTCCACGCTACCACCCTCGGATAGGATGCACCTGCTTGGACTTATACACCAATTCGAAGACTGCTTTTCACGTACGTCAAAGGTCCAGTGGACACCATTGACCAAGCACCACATCATTACTGAAGACAACACGCGACCGATTCGGCAGAACCCTTACCGTGTGGCTCAGAAAGAACGCGAGGAGATTCAGAAGTAAGTACAGAAGATGCTCGTTGATGACGTCATACAACCTTCGAAGTGTCCTTGGGCGTCCCCCGTGGTTTTGGTCAAGAAAAAAGACGGCAGCTTGCGTTTCTGTATTGATTATCGCAAGTTGAACCAAGTCACGAAGAAAGATGTCAATCCACTGCCTCGCATAGAAGATTCCCTCAATCGGCTGCGTCATGCGCGCTATTTCTTTTCATTGAACCTCCGAAGCGGCTACTGGCAGATAGAAGTCGACGAGAGAGATCGTGAAAAAACGGCCTTTGGGACGCCTTAGGACCTTTACGAAATTAAGGTGCTTCCTTTTTGGTTGTGCGTGGCGCCAGCCACTTTTCAGTGTCTGGACACCGTACTATCGGGCCTGAAGTGGCAAACATGCTTGGCCTATCTGGACGATGTTGTATTCTCAGCATCATTCGAGGAACAACTCAGCCGTCCATTCACCGTACTCCAAGCCATACGCTCGGCTGGCCTGACCTTAAAATCAGAAAAATGTCATTTTGGTTTTAACGAGCTCAGCTTCCTAGGCCACGTCGTCAGTCACGAGGGTTTTCGACCTGACCCGGCCAAAATAAACACCGTATTGCGATTTCCCGCACCCCGTGAGAAAAATGCTGTGAGACGCTTCTTAGGGTTGTGCGCGTATTACCGGTGATTTATCGAGGACTTTTCGTCTATTACGGCACCATTGACACGACTCACGCGTGAGGACGTCCCCTTCTTTTGGGGTGAACAGGAACAAATGGCATTCAATGAACTACGACAACGCCTGCAAACACCTCCAGTCCTGGCGCGTTTCGACCAGGACGCCCCTACAGTACTTCACACTGGCGCCAGCAATGTAGGTCTAGGTGTCGTTCTGGTGCAGTGGCAAGACGGCTGTGAAAGAGTAATAGCCAACGCCAGCACAACTCTCTCTCTCTCTCACGGAGGAGAACTACTCGACCACTGAGAAGGAGTGTCTCGCCGTGGTGTGGGCATTCATCCAATTTTGGTCCGTATTTGTACGGCCGCTCCTTCAAGGTTGTTAGCGACCATCACTCTTTGTGCTGGCTCACCAACCTTAAAGATTCATCTGGTCGTTTGGCGCGCTGGAGCCTAAGGCTTCAAGAGTTTGAAATGACAGTCATCTATAAATCTGGGAAGAGGCACACCGACGCCGACTGTCTCTCATGGTCGCCAGTGGAAACTGTCGCTCCTGATGACGAAAACATCGATGCGGCATTCTGGGAGTTGTCAACACGGCCCTTATTGCACGAGAGCACCGCAGTGACCCGGAGCTGTTAACACTAATTGAATATTTAAAAGGACGATGTAAAGACGTGCTGCGGTTATTTGCTAGAAGACTGCCATCTTTTTGCTTGCGAAACGATGTTCTCTATAAGAAAAACTTCTCACCAACCGGCAACCCGCACTTGCTCGTCGTGCCTGCCTCTTTTCAAAAAGAAATTATGGAAGCGTGCCATGATGAAGCAACTTCTGGTCATCTAGGCTACAACCGAACTGGGCAGCGGCGCCTTTGTCGGACTGATGGACCGACTGGACTACACCCCCTTCAGAGGCGTATCAGCTACCGCAACGCTATCGACACCGTACACCTATAAACAGCGCTCTATGCCTGGCAACGTCATTGGGCATGGCGGCATCGCAGTGAACATGTCAAATAATCCTTTCGTCTTCTTGATCCAAGTGAGAAAACATGTTGGCAAATGTTACAAAACTAACGAAATATTGTCACGACGCCAAAACAGAGGTCTTGCTGCAGAGGTGGAGACACCAGATGCAGGTCGATCTTTTTATTCAGAACGCGCAAGCGAGTACTTCTTTTTCGTCCATTTCGTAGTCCTTCGTGGCTTCGTGGGAAGTAGGACTTGCATCGTAGTCGTGCCGACTACGATGCAAGCACTACTAGCCAAAGTTACCTACTGCTGTTAACCATCACGTGCGAACATGCACCAACTGCCAAAGACGCAAAGCGCCTCCCGGCAAGCCAGCCGGTCTTTTACATCCAGTCAAAGCACCGGAAAAGCTGTTCACTCAGATTGGAATGAATTTCCTGGGTCTCTTTCGACTTCCAAGGCAGGGAACAGATGGATTATTGTGGTCACTGATTACCTGTCCCATTATGTGGAGACTAAAGCTATGCAGCGCGGCACAGCAGCAGAAGCCACTCATTTCTTCATCAAAAACATCGTCCTTCAGCATAGCGCTCCGACAACAGTGATCACAGATAGAGGACCTGCCTTCACCACAGAGCTTTTGGAGTCGGTTCTCAAACACAGCGGCACAGCTCACCGGAGAACAACTGCATACCATCCGCAGACAAACGGACTGACGGAGCGACTCAATAGGACCCTCACAGACATGATCAGCATGTACGTTGACACGGAACATAAAAAGTGGGATCAGATATTGCCGTACGTGACCTTTGCTTATATAACACCGCTCGACAAGAAACCACTGGAATGATACCGTTCAGTCTCATCTATGGTCGCGAAGTCACGACAACATTGGAAGCCATGTTGCCGCATGAGTGTGACGACATCCATGTAGACGCCGAAGAATTCACTCAGCGTGCCGAAGAAGCCAGAGAGCTCGCGCGCGTGCGCATCTGTCATCAGCAGCATCAAGATGCACAACGCTACGACACCCGACACCAGTTTATTAGCTACACACCAGGCGACAAAGTGTGGGTCTGGATTCCGATACGTTGACGTGGACTGTCTGAGAAACTGCTAAGATGGTACTTTGGTCCATACAGCGTCACGCGACGCTTGAACGACGTGAACTACGAAGTTGTTCCCGACATTGATTGTAGTTCTAAGCGCCAAAAGCATTTGCCCGAAGCCGTGCACGTCGTGCGTATGAAACCGTATTTATCGAGTTAATTAGCTCCCGGTTGTTGTTTTCGTACGACCACTTCATACGCCTGGTAGAGCACCAAAGTTGCGCATCGGGACGATACTTCTTTCGGAGGGAGGCAGATGTCACGTGCTTGTTCAAGAAAGACGATGGCAGTTGTGCATGAGCCACGAAGGACTACGAAATGGACGAAAAAGAAGTACTCGCTTGCGCGTTCTAATTAAAAAGATCGACCTGCTTCTGGTGTCTCCATCTCTGCGGCAAGACCTCTGTTTTGGCGTCGTGACAATATTTCGTTACTTTTGTAACATTTGCCAAAATTTTTTCTCACTTGGATGAAGAAGACGAAATGATTATTTGACATGTTCACTGCGATGCCGCCATGCCCAATGACGTTGCCAGGCATGGAGCGCTGTTTATAGGTGTACGGTGTCGATAGCGTTGCAGTAGCTGATACGCCTCTGAAGGGGGCGTAGTCCAGTCGGTCCATCAGTCTGTCAAAGGCGCCGCTGCCAAGTTCGTCGATCGGTGCATTGAAACACTCGGCACATGGCAGAGCAGTCAGCGACGACACGGTCCGTTGGGCGTCCAAATTTCGTACGCGAAGCGGTCGAAAGAAAGCAGGAGGCCGAGTGCCTGGATCAAGAAGATGACAGGAACATTTGACATGTTTACTGCGATGCCACCATGCCCAATCCCAATCATGCCCAAACTGTGATTCTAAAATTCTGAGCATCAGCACGCCATCCCGCGAAACATGAAGTCACTGTCAGTTTCTCCAGACAGCTCTTCACTCATTAATGTTCAGATCGGAAACTAGCAAGTTGCGGGCAGCTTTCTCCCAATGACGTCACACTGCAACGATAAGTCACTGAAAAGCCACTGCCTCGATATCAAAAACAAAAATTCTTTTTTGTTGTTGCTGTATGAAAATTGCGTGGTATGCATTCTCATCCTGCATAATGTTCCTGACAGTGTTCTCGACACCAGTCTGGTAGTCTGTAAATGTTTGAAATCCCTTTCGACACTCCTTCAAGTATTTTATTTACATTAAATACCGGGTGTCCGTAAGATCGTGGTGCACTGTGAACTTGTCCCAGGACATCAACAAAACAAGAGAGAAATGTGAAATCTTCCTCAAATAAATGTGAAAAACACCGTCTTTTATATCTGTTCAGTGCAATCCTTATAGCATCCGTTATACCCTACACATGGACCTAAGCATTCGGTGGCTAGGTTGTAAGTCTTTTTTTTTTATTGATATGATAGTCTTGGTTGGCGTTGCGTTTCCACTAGAACTGTTTCACTTCTGTAGTTAACGGGCGCACAAAGGCCACTGCAATCATTGTACAGTCTCCATTTGTTAAAGGGGAACGCTTTTAAGACACAGTGAAGTAAACACTGAGACGCTTATTCGCGTTCATCTGTGCCTGCGAGTACGTTTCGTGCGTCATTCGTACGTTAGAAACGCGGGGCATGTTTTAATCTGCTTGCCATTCGGCAAGTAACCTTGCACTTTGTTGCTATCACGTTCATTGTTTACCTTTGTGGCAAAGCTGTGACTTTTTTGGTTATGAATTCACATTTTTTTCGTTGCTTTTCTGTAACCACCCTGCTAGGGTGGTCTAGAGGTTAAGGTACTCGGCTACTGACCAGCAGATCGTGGGATTGAATCCCGGATGCAGCAGCAGTATTTTTTGATGGAGGCCGAAATGCTGTAAGCCCGTGTGCTCAGATTTGGGCGCACATTAAAGAACCCAAGGTGGACGAAAATTCCGGAGCCTTCCACTACGGCATCTCTGATAATCATATGGTGGTTTAGTGACGTTATACCCCAAATATCAATCAATCACCTGACCTGTAATTGATCGATTGTGCACCATGATTTTAACGACATACTGTAACCACATACGTAGGTCACCTCTCCTTTATTTTTCAGGGAAACAGCCCGAAAAGGTAAAAGCAGGCGGGAAAATGTGTGTTCTCACGAATACAGAAATCTTGGCGAATGGCTTCAGTTTCTTCCTAGCGGGGTAAGAATCGTCGCACATTCTAATACTTATTTACTCGACGTTAATTGGAGGAATTATTGTCGCCAATTACTGAGAAGTCATTTGGACAACTAAATGCTTAGTTTCAGAAAAATAATTTACCACAAAGTAATCACACACAAAGCGTGGTAGACCACATCGTTGCCCAAAATGTTCACAGTGGCAAACGATAAGCCATCTCGTTCTGTTATGGCTCGGCAAAAGAAAAACAATACCTGAAGACGTAACCTCTGAAAGGAAACTCACCGAATAACACTGCATGCTCGCATCTAGCAACATCTAACAACATTCAAAAAGTTAATTACTGCATAACTTACAGGTTTGAGACGACAGGCTCAACGATGGCATTTCTGTCATATCTCCTCGCGAAACACCAGAACATTCAGGACCGACTCAGAGAAGACATCCTTGCCGTCCTCAGTAGAGACGTAGGTCATTTTATGAACTTTCTCTCCACATTTTGTTCCACTCACTCACCATTCACAATTAAAACGTGTTTTTTCAGGGTGCCTTCACGTACGACAATGTCTTTGGCATAAAATACCTGGACCAGGTTATATCGGAATCTCTGCGCTTTTATTCGCCAGTCGTAGGGTGAGTCATGCTTTATGATTCCAATAATTCTCTTCATTCAGAGCTGACAATCATACCGGGTAATTATCTCTATAATTTATTGAACTTGCGAACATGTATGTCAAATGTGGTGTAAGGATAACGCCGTTCCTATACGGTCATATTATATGTTTCCAAATAATGTTTCCAGGTCCACTTCTATGTGTGTGGGGGGAGGGGGTGGGGAGGTGTTTGAACGCGTGTGTGTTAAAGGGTCCTATTGGTAAACACTACTCCACGTTTTAAACACTAGGCTAACGACATAAATTTATGTATCACCACCTTCTTTCTTTTTTTTTCAAATAATATTACGGGATTGCAGGCGTGGTGCCACCAGAAGAGTAAATGTAGAATGAAAACATGTCCGCTAAGACAACATAATAATCTACGAATAACGATCAGAATGGATCTGCCGATCCTGTTCAGACACTTGACCTACTGCACTTGCCATGACGACAGTACTGTAATAATAATTTACAAGGTTTTGCGTGCCAAAAGCAATATATAATATTCTTAGGCTCAGCATAAACATGGCTCTTCAAATTCTGACCTCCTAATGTTTTTTTTTTCTTTTTTGACGTGCAGGGCAACACAGAGACAAATTAATTTCTAGCATTTCGTTTCTATCTAAAATTCCATCGCCACGTCTTGAGTGGAACCCTCGACTCTCTGGTCAGCCCCCAAGCAGCATAAGCGTTAGACCACTATGGCGGGTCGCAGATTTGCCTAATTAGGACTTGAATCTTTACTACTTTCGTTGCTAATTTCTTCACTGTCAGAGGATTGCAACAATGCACTCTCAAGTTCTCATGTCACAATAAACTCCCATGCAATGACATCACCGATGTCACTACCATTGCTGTCACGTTTCGCTTTGTGACGTTGATTGAATGACTTAAGCTTATTCTGTGCTCAGCAGGTTCACGACAAGAAGATGCGCTCGTGAATACGTGCACAAAGGTATGAAAATACCCTCTGGAACCAGCATCGTTATTCCCAACCACCACCTGAGTCATGACCCGAATTTCTGGGAGCAACCCGAAGTCTTCGATCCCGAAAGGTTTTTCCCTTTTCTCTTACCATGTACATTACCACAACGCCAGCCGCTCAATGTGTCACACACTCAAATTTACAAAGGTTGTCTCTTTGCCAGAATTTGTAGCCATTCTAATGCTACCTTCGATTGTATGTTCAATGCCACAATTTATCTGCAATTAACGGCTCCATGCCGGACTTCCCTTCGCAATACATCGTTCACATGAACACATTTCTGTCCGCGTTGAACCCACAGTATACGGATTAACACGTCATTTTGTAGGTATCTACTCATGGCTGTTGATCACGAACGCTCATTAAATTCCACCAAGAATACTTGTAAGAAATTTTTCGCCTCTTGCAGCAGATGCTCATCTAAAGTGACGGTTCCAGTAAGTATCGTAATGTGAGAGGTTTTCTGGAAAATTTCAGATTTTTTTTTCGTGCCAGAACCTATGTGGATGGAGCAGGCGGGGTCACCTAAATCTCGACTTCTCCAGAGAAATCCAGCTAAAAAAAGCAGAACAAATTATCGGCCCATGCTTTCACGAATATTTTCATAACGTAAAAAGATACAGCAACGTGTTTCATGTATCGCTTAGCGATGTTATGCTACTTTTATATCTACAGCGCGGGTATTCATGGAGTTGTACGAAATATACTCTCGGTACTGATTGGTTGTCTACAGGCTGAGATTTATTTTCCACTGCAAAATGCATATATGGCCAATTCCAAAATATAGCTGTGTCACGAACATTGTGCCCCTATCTCTTATGTTTCCTTCGTTTTTTTCTTTCTGTAAGGTATAAAATTATAAAACATACTACACTGTTGCTGTCGCTCTTAAAACATGCATAAATTGAAACAGGCAGCGAATATGGGGAGCTCTATATTTCCGAATGTTTCAGTTTCTGTTTCAGCATAAAGGTGCTGCAATATGTCTACAAAGATGTAATTCCTGCCAGTTACTCTTAACACCCACTGGTTATCTTGCTACATGCGCTGCCAATGTCCATTTCTTTTTCACTTCGAGCAACCTGTCTTAAGCGCACATTTGTTCCTTGCCCCACTTAACTCTCTCCCATGTAGCCTGGAGACCTGCAATGTTGCTGAGGTCCAATTCCCGAAGAAATATCTTTTCTGAATGCTACATTTCTGGAGGTATAGAGGAGCAAATATTTATTCACCGCCGTTTCGATAATGGAATCGATACCAAACTTGGTATGGCATAAAATGACTATATGAACAACATATTTGACAAGTCACAACATGAAAATCATGCTATATATGTCATGAATGTCATGATGTACATTTCATGGTCCTGCAGCTCTTGTGATGGTTTCGTTCACATGGCATGTTGCAAAACTGGTATGGTAAGATATGATTGCATGGCGAACACAAGCGACTGACCCTAACATGAAAATAAAGACATGCGTGTCATTTAACAACGTGCCTACATGCCATGCACATGATGCGCTCATGGCCGTTTTGCTAGCGTCATATATACCAAATTTGGTATTACGGTACGTGAATGGATGACGAAGGTATTTGAATGGTGCAAATATGATAATCATTACATGCGTGTCATGTAACAACATGACTACATGCCACGCTCATGATGCGCTGGAGGTCGTTCCGCTAGCGTCACTTTTACCAAATTTTGTATTACAATACGTGAATGGATGACGAAGGTATGAAACTGGTGTAGACAGGGTAAACATGTGATGCGTGTCATGTAACAACATGACTACATGCTATGCTCATGATGCCTACTGCTATGCTCATGATGCGTAAGCTTCATATGTACCAAACTTGGTACTACGTGATGCGAACGGACGGCATAGGTAAATGACACATCCAAACATCACAATCACGCCATGAGTGTCATGCAACAACACGACTACATGCCACACTCATGATGCATTCGGGGCCGTTTCGCTAGCTTCACATATGCCAAATTTGGTATTACGTGGCGCCAATAGATAATGAAGATATGTGACTGGTGCAAACATGATAATCATGAGATGCGTGTCATGTGAGAACATGACTACATGCTACCATCAAGGAGCCAATACATTTCGACGTGACGCGGTGCGCGTGCTCGCCTGCGTTGCCATGCCAGGCGCCGGTCCTGCCATATACTCGCAGGCGCCCGCCACGCTGCGTTGCTTTGACGGATGTGCGTTTCAGCGCGTTCAGCGTCCCTCCGTCACGAAAAAGGGCAGATGCAGTGTTGTCTGGGTAACGCATCGGCACGAAAAGCAGCCTGTCGCATTTCGCGCCGGTTTCCATCGGGCCACACCTACGGACGCTGGTCGCACCTGGCGCCAGAATATAGAGTGCTCGCATTTCCCTAACGTAGCGTCACTGTGCCCAGCGTGCACGCGCGTCAACGTTACATTGGAGTACATTGGGCCCTTTATGATACACTCGCGGCCGTTTTGCTAGCTTCACACATAACAAATTTGGCGTTACGTGACGTCAATAAATGACGAAATATATGACTGGTGCAAACATTATAATACTGACACGCGTGTCATGTGAGAACATGACAGCATACCACGCTCATAGCGTGCTCGTGGCCGTTTCACTAGCTCCACATAGGCTACATTTGGTATCACGTGACGTGACTAGATGACGAAGGGAAACGACACATCCAAACATGATAATCATGACACAGAAGTCATGTACGGTATCATTTACCGCCACCTCGTAACGTTGTGCTGATTTTAAAGTTACATACCAACATTTCTCATTTGTGCTTCGCATATCATCGATTCCCACTGTACGTGGGATCTCCCAACTTCTCTTTCTGTGATTTGTTGCCTGGTCCTCGATCTGCGTTGAGCCAAAGAGAAGACAAGGCTCCACCAGCAGGCAAGTGTGGAGGGGGGGGAGGCAGAGCCTTGGCTTGGCCAATGAGTTCGCGGTGGTAATATTGCCGTAGCAAGCACACGGCTGGGTCAGTTGCATAATTATATAGGATGTGTTTTTTTCCCGTCAGAATACGTATTTAGGCTGATCATTATTCTTTTCCAATCATCACCGACGTCAGTCCTCATAGTTTTACTTGTTTCATTCAACCTGTGTTGCAGATTCAGCCCACAAAATAAAGGCCTTGTTGATCCCGTGGTGTACCAGCCTTTCGGTCAGGGACCCCGCAACTGCGTCGGCATGAGATTCGCCCAGCTGGAGATGAAACTAACCATGGCGAAATTATTGGCAAAATACAAGCTTCTTCTGGATGAACGTCACATTAAGGTTTGTGCGCTCTTTCCTGAATAATGTTTTCAGCATTTCGAAGAACCCCAAGTGTAAATTTCGTCTCCATGAATCATAATTCAAGTATGCATTCATACAGAAGCGAGACTTTTCAGCTTCGCTTGTTTTATCCCTAACCAAACATTCATTTTGCCTATCACCCTTAATTGCTATTAGCGACGCAAGTTAACTTGAGGCGGTAAAGGACCAAAACAATAATTTTGTCTATCATGCTTAATAGTTATTAGCCACGCAAGTGAATTTGAGGCAGCAAAAGAGAGCTCCCTTATGTCTCCTATTGTGCACTCTCGGTGTTTCTAAATCACTAGCATGTTTACCCACACACCCAGTTTTACATTCACCTATATTCAATTCAAACATGTTTGCATGAAGCCCCAGCAAGAAAGCATGGCCGATTGTGCGATTTTACTATTGATTTTTTTTTGTGGCGAAACGTTGCTATTCATCTCAGTGCCAATAGAAACTAATCATTACAAAATTTTCAAACATTTCCAAATACGAAATTATACGTTCTATTTGTGTGTTCTTTTTGTGGCTCTTTATTTTTGCAGTGAAGTTTTGCAGGACTAACAAACACCCTGACTTGAACATTATGACTGAACAGCAAAAAACACGGCCCAGTGTCAGCAAGCATGCAGGACGCAGCACTGTTTTGTCTCAGTGTTCATAAACCTTCTAGCCTGCTGATTAATTCTAGTTTCCTTATTTAGCAGTGGAAACCCCAATTTTAAATATATTCTTTGAAAGCATTCAGGTAGAGAGAAAACTTGGGCAGTCATCTACCCCAATGTTACACAAAAAATACCATAATGCTAAAGAGCCAAGCCAGTGCTGGTGCTCTGCTTTCTTCTCGGGTGCCAAGGAGATTAGCAACGTTAGAGGCAGGCTGAAGACAGAGACACTAAGGCGGATGACATCAATGCACCTGAAGACATCAGCGTGAGATGTTCACAGATTTCTCCGTTTTAGTCTACGTACGTCATCGCCGAAAAAAACAAGGCATGTTCAAGTGTCTACATTCATGTTTACTTCACTTCCCAACGTAAAATGTGTTAGGATCGAATCTTCTCCTTCAAAATTTCATATTTAATTTTGCTCAGCACGTTCCCAAGAGGCACGCTGGATCGGGTGCATACGTGTTTTTTTCTTAGTTCTTGCACATGCGTAGTTATATTTATGGAAGTATTTTATGCTTATCAGACTCAATTAAAAGTTGGGCGTCTTTCCTATCTGCACCCGCTTCCAACGACGTAGTTTCATTATCAAGTTTTCACTCTTCAAAACCACGCAAGCGCTAAACGACAACACAGGGCTGATGATTTAGTGTCAGTACATGGTGTCCTCATGTTTTTCTTGTCCTTTTCGTACTACTTTTTTTTCCCGATGTCATGAACCAACTCGTACAACAGAATGTGTTGCTAAATCTGACCATCGTTTATTATTTTAGGAGAAAGACTTGGAGCTGGAGTCTACTTTCATATTCGCGATGCCTAAGGATGGCATCTGGCTCAAGATTGAAAAAGTTATCTAATAACGCTTTTTTCATTCGAAACTAACAGCATTATTTGACATTATTCTGCTACACGAGTGTTTTCTCCAACATATTACTCAGTCTATGTATAATAAAACTCTGTGTGTCATAACATTTTGTAAGCTGTCAATCATATCGTCGACTCGCGGGAGCATCTGCTTGCTCTGAATACAATAGCTTTCGCGCATTTGTGAAATGCTCACTTTCTTTAGATTGCACGTACGCTGTGAAGAAACGAGGCAAGGCATCATGCATGCTGTCATGCTGTCTTTATTGTTATCCCCCGTGACCTTAAGTCAACATATTTGCACCGCGCAAGAAAACGGGTAGTTTCTGCGTAACTACGGAAGGAAGACAAAAGCACAAGAAAAATCATTCACTTCTTTTCCATGTGTCTTCCTTTCGTAGTTACGTTATAACCACTCGTTTTCTTGCGCTTTGGAAATACGTTGATTCGAAATCACCACCAAGCCTAAGCATACGTCTTATCGAGTGACCTGCTACTGTCATTTGATTCTTTAAGCAGCGTCACCAATCTGTGCAAGCATTTCACATAACTCCTGTGCATGAACCTAATGTCACTTATGTCACGGTAAGAAAACAAGAGAGACAGAGAGAGAGAGAGAGGAGTAAATTGAAAACAGGTTTACCCAGATATGTGTTTTGTATTTTGGCAGAAGTTTTTTTTTCTATAAGCATAGCTTTTCCAATTACATAGCGGCACGTAAACGGCGACCCATAATTAGTGATTTGCTGTGACAGCATCGTGGCGAACTTCTCTGTTCTTTACGGACATTTTGTTTGTGTATTTACAATTGGTGAACTGTTGTGTTCAGTGAACTATAGCTTGTATAGAAGTTCAGGAACGAAGTAAGCTAGTGTCCATCCATGTGCCCATTTGTATAGTCTTGTCATCAGACACTGCTGGGCAACAATATTTTTAAATGTTTGTAGAGGATCAGTAACTTTGATGGTTCGGCTAGTCGGTGATAGTTTATGTTTACTTATGAAGCAGCGCACGGAGGCAAGCACAGAAGGAATGAAAGGACACCGCTGCCCTCGCGATCAGTTTATTTCGTGGAAAGGACATTCTTTTTATACATGATAGCGTACCACGTGCTACAATGACGATCAGTCGCGGCATATTTTCCAAGAATCACACTTACAAATCGCCTAAACTAATCGATGCTTGCCTAAGGCTGTCATCTTAGTGTGTGTGTGTGTGTGTGTGTGTGTGTGTGTGTGTGTGTGTGTGTGTGTGTGTGTGTGTGTGTGTGTGTGTGTGCGTGTGTGTGTGTGTGTGTGTGTGTGTGTGCGTGTGTGTGTGTGCGTGTGTGTGTGTGCGTGTGTGTGTGTGCGTGTGTGTGTGTGTGTGTGTGTGTGTGTGTGTGTGTGTGTGTGTGTGCGTGTGTGTGTGTGTGTGTGTGTGTGTGTGTGTGTGTGCGTGTGTGTGTGTGCGTGTGTGTGTGTGCGTGTGTGTGTGTGTGTGTGCGTGTGTGTGTGTGCGTGTGTGTGTGTGTGTGTGTGTGTGTGTGTGTGTGTGTGTGTGTGTGTGTGTGTGTGTGTGTGTGTGTGTGTCACAGAGGAATAATTCCTCGGTCACAGAGGAATACCCGGAGACTCAAATATGTGGTGACGCCTTGTTTTAGGCATATATTTTGAAAGCTGCTTACCCTGTAATCTTAGAGTGTATAAGGGGTGTGATGGAGAGCAAAAAAATATTCATGAATGGACGACAAAGTATTGCAGAGAGGAATATTAAATACCAGCACACAAACGTTGTCAGTGGCCAGTCACTATTCGCCAATTGCTCAGTTTGTTATTTTTTCTATGAAACGGTTGCAAACCCTTTTAGCGCCTAGCATTGAAGGTCATGCTGCCAATGCCCTCAAATTTTGTTTTATGTGATCTTGAAGTGGCGAAGCCCACGAATCCTATACACATGCGTTATGCAAGTGCCAGGTTGTGAGAGTCTTCTGACAAAGGAAGGGGACCGTGAGCACGTCAGCCGGGCTGCTCGCGGCCCACAGGATACTCGACCCACGGCTAAAGAGACGAAGGATGTACTTGAAACATATTCGTCGCTACTCCTATACATTACCGACTGGAGCAACGGGTGTGCCCTCGACCATGTATTCAGGAAGCATGTATTCAGACTTCTCTAGAGCAGCAGATACACTCATAGGACACTCATTCACCGTATGTACAGAAATAAACATGAGTACATAGCCTGCTTTGCAGTGCACCACATACCCTGGCGCACCTGTTCCTTGAATGCCAGTGTCATGCGAGCCGCATTATGCAACCAGAGACAACTGACGCAGTACAAACGAGCGACGAGCACCTAAGCGAAATTATTGCACCATCTCCCGCTAAATATAACAATGTGCTGAAAGCAGCAGGCTTTAACATTTTCACTGGCGGCGACGTTGACGTTGCGACTCATCGCGGCATTGCGCTGGAGAGAAACCCGAGTAAGCGCAAAGCACGTAGTGATAGAACGATGTTTACTACTGGAACATGGCAATCGCTGCTAATGAGCCGTCAGAGACAGAAGACTGCGATTGGGCGCACACCCGCAGTTCGCTTTTAGTTAACGCTTACACTGCGAAGTTTTAATTATTACGGAATGAATCCATCAGTTCGCGGGTGGTTTTATCGCTATGGTTTTATAGAAAATTCGACACTTTTATGTGGATGCTACTGTCCTATAAAAGCATAGCGATAAAACCACCCACGATTTATTCGAATCATTCCCCATTAGGAAGTGCGGCGAAACAAGTGTTAGCCACCCCTTCATTGCCATTTCAGAGAAAGAACACTTATATGGTAAAAACTGCACTAATATTTTTTGGTTAATTCAGCCGCTTGTGTATATTTTTTCTTGTTTTTTCTGTTTGGGCACATGCACCTTGATGATATTTTTACAAATTTTTGCGCAATAGCGTTCATTTTCTAGTTTTTTAGGCGAGAGAACTTGCATCATGTGACAATTTTTGTAAGCTATATATATGTTGCACCTTCAATAAACTTTCGGTTGCGAGTGTGCGCTTGTGTTGTTTTTCTATGCTCCAGTCGATGTTACGTACTGCTCCCCACTTCTATCTTTCATAATGAACCTCAACCAACTAGCCCAAATTACTGTTTTGCTTCCCGTGCTAGCGCGGTTGAACCCGTGACGCAACCCGTGCGAAGCAACGCTGCGGCTTCACATCCCCTCAGGGTTCCCTTCGGGAAGATATGGCTACCTTTTCGTTTGAAGGTGAAAATGTTTGAAGCCCAATTACCTCGGTGCACGTTAAGAAACTCCAGGTGGTTAAAATTTCCAGAGCCCTCCACTACGGCGTCTCTCTTAATCAAAGCGTGGTCTCACAACGTTACCGTGAACCCAGATATCATTAGGAAGTGTGTCTCGGAGGCATGTCTAGTTTTCCAAAGAAGTTGATGGTAACCATGTCCGGAATATTCCATAAGCTCCATTGTACCGGGGGGGGGGGGGGGCTGCATGCGCGCCATGGTGTAGGCCAAGCTGAACTTTGGCTCCATTGATTTTCGGCTGGAACCACCGGCAAGTTCACTGTACCTGGTCAAGACCAGCATCATTCGCTACGGCAACTCACTGGCAACACGTGGATACAAGCATAATTCAGGTGGGCCGGTTTTGAGCAACTTTACGGCTGATTGTCACCCGACTACGTTGGAGACGCCATTCAGCGAAACAGCGACGCCGACGCCTGGTAGCGTGAGACCGGCATTCCGAGGCGACATGGCTGCCTCTAAGCTCACCCAGCGTAGATACGACCCACATTATATGGCGTGGGAGAAGATTACGCCTTCCGAAACGCCAAACACTGCTTCCTTACCGAGGTTTCGGAGCCTAAGGACTCCTGATGAAACAACTTTCCAAGGTAGCGTCACTCACTATTCTCAAGCCGTCCTCCTCACTCTCTCGTTGGCCCCTCCTTTTTAGGGGCGAAGCTCCTCAAAGTCGAACCCGTTCGTCCCTTGTAGCCGTTGTAGTGTGTAACAAGTATAACATTTTTACCTCCAAGGTGATTGATTGATTGATTAGTGAGGTTTAACGTCCCAAAACCACGCTATGATTATGGGAGACGCCGTAGTGGAGGGCTCGGGAAATTTTGACCACCTGGGGTTCTTTAACGTGAACCCAAATCTGAGCACACGGGCCTACAACATTTCCGCCTCCATCGGAAATGCAGCCGCCGCAGCCGGGATTCGATCCCGCGACCTGCTGGTCAGCAGCCGAGTACCTTAGCAACTAGACCACCGCGGCGGGGCCACCTCCAAGGTGGTGCTGGTGAGAGAGTTCTTCTGTGCCTTGTTGAACAATAAGAAATAGTGCTCAATGTACATGCCAATGGCTGCTAATAAGGAATGAGAGACAGGAGCATTCGGCTTTTAGTTAACGCGTACGCTGCGATTCCTTATAGCCGCCATTGGCATGTACATTGAGAACTATCTGACCAGAAAGGGTTGCTACGTTATACTCGCTGGGTGTAACCTCCTTAGTATTAAAAAAGTTAAGCGAGCGTTGAGCCGCGGTGCCATGAATACAATGAAGTAGTATACACCAAGAACTCGAGGTGCCTATAGGTGGGAAGTAGATACGAAGCGCAAGACGTAAGAAAGTAAAAGCCGAATTTTACTGTCTCTCATTTTCCATTAGCAGCCATTGGCATGAGCATTGAGCACTATCTGACAGGATAAGGTTGCTACGTTATGCTCGCTGGGCGTAACCTCCTTGGTTTTAGAAAGGTTTAGCGAGCGTTGGGCCGCACTGCCATGAATACAGTGAACTAGTATTTACCATGATCTCGAGGTGGTTAAAGGTGGGAAGTAGAACCGAAGCGCAAGCCGTAAGAAAGTGTGCCTGTGCCATCTCTCGTTTAGTCCTTGGAATGTCCGCTGGATGTCGGTGCTTCTATGTGAGGAATATATGATGAAAACACGCGAGATGGTGGTACTTGGAGTGTTGAATAGATGGACGAACGAACAATCCTACAGATGCATGGATGGACGCATGAACGGACGCAGGGGCGGATGCATGGACGAACGCAGGGACGGACGCACGAACAGACGCACGCATGGACGGGTGGATGGGCGCATGGACGGTCACACAGATAGGCGCACGGACGGGCGGAAGCAAGAACGAATGGACGGACGAATGCTTCGCCCCACTCTCCATTATTCACTCCGTGGATATGCTGCCAATTTTTTCTGCCATCCGCGTGTGTAACTGGTGCATTTCTTGCACGTGATCTTGCAAATGGCTGGTGGTGTAGTTTATTGTTATGCAAAAGGTTCAAAACGACTACGCATGCGCATATGGCTCTTGTCGGAGTCTCGCTATGACCGAAGACGAAATTGTAGCCAGGACATAAATTGAAGAGGAGGAGCGTTTAAGAGGGCGCCAAGTCGATATTGTTGCGCGGCGCGCGTTGAATCCACATCCACGTTTTTCAACTATGTTGCGTTGCCATGAAATAACAGAAAACAGTTTTTCTCTCTTCAACTTACCTCGTGCTATCCAAGATGAAGCGCACCGTGAAGTGTTGCTATGAAACTTTTCACGCGAATGCTTTCGTGCAATTCCGTCGACGTACGTCGACGTGGATCTGCGCAGTGAGTTTATTTCTCGGTTTTTATTGAAACGCCAGGAGCGCGTCTAATCCGCATCTAGTGCATGTCTGTTGTTACAAATACTTCTGTCTATGCACGTATACAGAGCAGCTGGAGTGTGTAATCAACGTACCTTCAGAAACATTTCACGCTTGACCAGTTGACCAGAACGTGGCATAAAGGAACCGAAACCCGCTGCTTCTGGACACCTCACCAGTAGAACTCTCACTTTTCAGGAAGTTCCGAGCATCGCACCAGAATCACCTGGCATCACGATTGTCCAAATTGGCACATTTAAACAAAAAACGTCAACGCAGTGCTGTTGGTGAAGCGTTCGTACTAGTCTGCGCGTGGTTTTTTCTTGCTTGTGCACAAGCCGGCAGTAATCACTTTCACAACGTCACGTCTTGTGGTCAATGACAAGATCTAGCAAGAAGCGCGTTCACTGTGCCACAGCACGAACAAAACACATTCGGAGAAGTGGACTAGTTATAACTGGACAAACTACGACGTACGACGCGACACGCCATGGCTAGTGGTGTAAAATATAGAACGGCACAACGTTGCCAGTTGAGCAAGGCACATCCCACTCGCTCTTGTGTTGTACCGATCCTAAAAGCGCTTAAGCCAGCGTCGACCCCTTAATCGTACTCTTTTCTACTTAGCACGTGAGGTATGAGCACATGTCCGCCACCTCGAGTGGATTGCTGAGGGTCTCGACACTTTCCAGAGGCTGGATCCGGCACAACTCTGCACAGGAACTCGCTAGTGACGTCGTTCGGCTGGATCATAAGGAAAGAGTGCCCCTTTATGCTTTTGTACGTGCAGAAACCTTTAATGGCCTGCCGCACCGTCAGTCATGCAGCACTAGCAGCCCTGGCCGTGCACGGCTGCGTGCTGTGCTTTGGCAGGGCTTTCTGTCGGGCCGATTTTTTCGCCGTGAGAGTCGGCCACGCGCTCGGCTCTCCACAATCGGTATTGACAAGTGTTCCACAGGGTTCTGTACTGAGCCCCTTCTATTCAACAACGCATTGGCACGTCTGCTAGCGGTCATTTCTATGGGCAGCGCTACCCAGTCCGATGCTCCATATACGCTGACGACGTTGCCTGTGGAACTGAGTCCCTACCAGGAGTTTGAGAACTGTCCGATCTTGCCTACAAAGAGCACTGAATACTGTAGTCGGCCATGTCACATCTGTAGGTCTGGCTCTCTCTCAGCCCAGAACGAAGACAATTCTTGTGCACCTCGACAAAAACACGCAGCAGAGTGGCCTGTCTAACCATCGAGGGCACCACAATACCGTGGGAAAGTGCGATGACTAATTCGGGCTTCGCAACAACCATCGGCTGTCTTGGTCCCCCGCAGTCAAGGAAGCCAAATGCATGGTGAAGAAAACCCAGAAGGCAGCGAAGGGTATCTTCCTCAGTGGCCGTGGCTTCTCGCAATCCTGGGCTCTTCGTCGTTACATGGCAGCAGAAGCATCATGGCTGCTGTACGCATTGCCCGTGATAGCACTTCCTCGGCGGCTTTGGTGCACCTCGAGTGATGCATAGGGGCGTCATCCACTGTGTCTTTGGCCTGCCGTGGTCCTCTCAAATCGCAGCCACCCTGGCAGAGGAGGGTGTCTGGCCTCTCTCCCTGCTCCTAAAGCAACGCGGGCTCCTATGCATTGATCGGCTATCCCATGCGCCTGAAGGGTGCCTCCAGCTTGCCCAGCTGCAAAGTCGACCAGGATCTCGTATGGGTGAGCTGCTGCAGATCTATCAAGCAGCTATAAAACCGGTGCCTCCAGCCATCCCTCCCCCCCAACAGAAAATCCACTTGTATAAACACTAGTCTGGGAGGGCTCTCCAAGCATCGCTCGCCCATTTGCGCACTAAAGCAGGCATCTACCTCTATGATAGAGGAAGAGCTGGCAGGAAGGCTTATAGCGTACACGGGTGGCTCCGTCATCCCAGACAAAGGCTCGGCCAGAGCTTCCTGCGTTATGCCAGCATTTCGTTGGCCGGCCTGCAGCCGCCCAACCTAGGAACAGTGGCAGTTGGTCGCGAATTCTCTGACCACTGGCTTCAACTATCGCAAAAGCTACGCTAGGTGTCCTTGTCGCCTTGTGAAACTGAGGCCCCACCAAGAGTTTGAGAACTGTCTGATCTTGCCTACAAAGTCCACTGAATACTGTAGTCGGCCATGTCACATCTGTAGGTCTGGCTCTCTCTCCGCCCAGAACGAAGACAATTCTTGTGCACCTTAGACAAGAAAGACGCTCCAGAGTGGCCTGTCCAACCATCGAGGTCACCACAATACCGCGGGAGAGTGCGGTGACCTATTCGGGCTTCGCAACAACTATCGGCTGTCCTGGTTCCCCGAAGTCAAGGAAGCCACATGCATGGTGAAGAAAACCCAGAAGGCAGCGAAGGGCATCTTCCTCAGTGGCCGCGGCTTCTCACCATGCTGGGCTCTTCATCTTTACATGGCAGCAGAAGCATCACGGCTGCTGTACGCATTTCCCATGATAGCACTTCCTCATCGGCTTTTGGTGCACCTGGAGTGCTGCATAGGGGCTTCATCCACTGTGTAGAGGAGGCCTTTTGCGGCCTCCTCTACCGCTGCAGAGATGGCCGATATACATGAACCTTGCCTTAACTCACCGTCGTCTCGTCTGCTCGTCTATCAGCTCTGCGCACAAGCAGTCGCGAGCTGAGTAACGCACGCTACCAAACGGCTGGTGACCTTGGCGGCGGAGTTTGGAGCAGTGGTGCTTTCAGGACCATGTTAGCGTCTTGCCTTCGTAACAGTGGTTGGCAGCTGCGGGACCGGCCGGTGTCCGCGACACCCATGCAGTGAGGGCCTGATGTTTTCACCTTAGTTCACCAGACTACTCTAGCACAGGTTATAAAAGTCTAGAGAAGGGCTGTGTGAAGCATCAGAGTGAGCTTTGATAGTGTCAAGCAAAGTCGAAGCGCTTTGAAACCAAAGTTAATGCGGAAGGTGTAAACACGGCAGTGTTAAAAATTGCTTGTGCGTCTTGCTAGTAGACTTATGGTGCGTACGGCAAGTAGATTATTACCAGGGCCAAACAGGAAGAGGCTAATGCGAACGATGGAGAACCTTAAAGTGAAGGAACTCCTCGAAATTTGTGGCGAACTTGGCGTTACTTTGGGCCGTGCGAAACGAAAGCATGCGATGCTTGAGATCATAAAGGATAAAGGAGTGTGAACTGAGGAAGTCAATGAGGCCTTGGCGGATATTAAAGCACGCCGCGAGGAGACTGAAAGGCGAAAAGTTCGCGAACGCAAAGAAGCTGAAAGGCGTCACGAACGTGAAGAAGCTGAAATGCGAGAACGCCGTGGGTAGGTTGAGAGACAGGAGCGCCTTGAGTTGAAACGAATAGAATTTGCAATCCTCCAGTATTTGCAGGCGCCTAGCGTAGCTTCTGCGATAGTTCAAGTCAGCGGTCAGAGAGTTCGCGACCAACTGCCACAGTTCCTAGTAGGCGTGGACATGGTAAAGTATCCAGTCACGTTTGAACACATCTGTGAGCGAAATGCTTTGGAGCGGTCTCTTTGGGCACAGCACCTGTTAGCTCTTCTTCCTGGCAAAGTGTTCAACGTGATATCGTGCTTGTCGAGGGAAGCGTTTGAGAGCTATGACGAGATTAAGGAAGTCTTCTTGAGACGTTATAAGTTGTCACCCGAGGCTTTCTGGCAAAAGTTCCGGTATGCTTAAAAGGGGAATGAGTCACACGTTGACTTCGTGTTTCGTCCTAAAGCCAATTTATTTGAATGGCTCAAGGGCGAATGTGTTTAGCACGATTGCGATAAAGTGGTAGAATGCATTGCATTGGAGCAATTCTACCGCTGGCTCCAGGAGGATGTGAAGCTTTGGCTGCAGGACAAACTTAGTGAAGTACAGCTAAACAAGGTGGCAGAGTTAGCTGAGGAGTATTATACCCGCCGAAAGTTGCATAGCAGGGCTGTGCGCGTTGAAAAAGATGAAAGGAAAGAAGGCTTTTCAAAGAAACCTGGTCAACGGAAACCCACTCCGCACCGTAATTTCAGGAAGGACCCGTCTATTACGAAGGACACTGTGGGGGAAGGGCAATAGGAAGCGAAGAAATTGAGTGAGGTTCCTAAACAACGCACTGATACCACACGGGCGTTTGAATCACGGAAGCCGCTAATCTGCTACAACTGCAAAAAGGAAGGGCACATCTCGATAAACTGAAAGCAAAAGTTTGCTTTCGCAACAATCCGAGATGCGGAAAAGTGCACGCGGTTGTTAAAGCCGTATGTCCAAGAAATTAGTGTGAATGGGAAAACGTGTCGAGCACTTCCAGACTCAGCGGCAACCACGAACGTTGTCTATTCTTTGTTGGTGTCTCCGGATGAATTTACAGGAGAATGCGCATGGATCAGACAAGTCGCCGAGGAGCAGAGTGCTTGCTTACCAATCGCTACGGTTGTCATTGAGCCCGTTCGGTAAGCTTCGCACCGAAGCGGCCGTGTCTGCCGCACTTCCCGATTGTTTTCCTTATCTATTTTCTAATAACTCAGAGCAGCTTCTCAAAGAGCAGGGTCAATGTTTCTTCTCCAACTTAGCGTACTTGGCCCTCATGCGATCGCAAGCGCGGAAGCTTTCGTAGGAACTTGATCTTGTTCAATGTAGTGAAGCACCAAGTGCAAAAGCTGCTGATCGGTGTGACTGTGGTGGTGAGTCGACGGAACATCAAACAGTAAATTCTTCGTGTGAGTCCTTTGAGCAGTCACTCGAGTGGCCCGTCGCCGAAGCGACTGGCGTGGTCTGTGTAGGCGGAGGAGACGATATGGCACCATTGAGTCAGAGTGAGAGGGGTGCAACGCTCTCGCCTGTAGCGGAAAGTTGGAGTGATCTGCCGAGAATTGATCGATAAACGCTCATTTGAGAGCAGCGTGAGGACCTCTCGATTAAAACACTAATGGAAAGTGTAAATTTAGGGAAAAATAAAAAGAATGTTTCCTTTTTGAGAATTGTCAGGGCTCCTGTATCGAAGCTACACAAAGTGCAAAGTAGCAAGTATGAGCAGCTCTTGGTGCACACAAAAGTATCGTCGCCAACTATTGGAACTGGCACATTGAAAACGCGTGGGCAGAGCATCTCGGCATAAAAAAAGACCAAGGCTAGAGTTTCCCTTGAGTTTTATTGGCCGAAATGCTGGAAGCACATCGAAGACTTTGTACACTCATGCGACACTTGTCAGAGAGTGGGGAAAGCCTCGGACAAGTGGAAGGCACCCATGAAGCTTGTATATTATCGCGGAACCTTTTCGGCGCCTAGTAATTGATATCGTCGGGCCATTGCCAGAGTCAAGGGAAGGTTGTTTGTATAACCTGACAGCCCTCTGTGTAGCCACAAAATTTCCGGAAGCGATACCACTTAAGGAGCTCAATTCCCCTCATATCGTGAATGTACTTCTATCTATAATTGCACGCGTCGGATTTCCTTCTGAATTCCAATGCGACAATTGTAGTGTCTTCACCAGTGGCCTTACCTCTACCTTTTTAAATAAATGCGGAATAAAAGTAGTGCACAGCTCGATCCATCACCCACAATCTAATCCGGTAGAGCGTATGCATTCCGTTCTGAAACGGATACTGAGAGCTCTTTGCTGCGAGCACAATTGCGACTGAGAAGCGTGTATTGTTCCCGCTATGTTCGCTTTGAGATCAGCTCCTAATTAGAGCGCTGGTTTTAGCCCTGCAGAGCTTCTGAATGGCAGGAGTTTGAGAACACCATTGCGAATGCTACCAGAGTCCTGAGAGGGATTCGATGAGGACCCTAATGTAGTTGCGTGTGTTCTAGACCTCCTTCAAAAGCTTGCTAGAAACTGAAGATCTTGTGGAAAGCTACGTGAAGGCTGCACAAGTGTTGTGGAAGGAGTACTACGAGAAATCGGCGAAGAAGCGCAACTTTGAAGTAGGTAGTCAGGTAATGCTGCTGTGGCCGTATAAAAAGAACAAGCTTGAGGTTCATTGGGAAGGGCCCGCCAAAGCAAAATCGAAGCTTCCTGATACCAAATATGAAGTGAAATTGGGAATGCGGTCGAACAAAATTTACCACAGTAACTTGATTAAACCATACCTTCAACGCCAAGCGGTCGTAAATTGGCTTTTGATTGATTCAAAGAGGGAGCAGAAACTTTGAGTTTTAGTGATAAAATCGAAAGGGGGTCGAAGGTAATCTTGGAGCAGTTCAACCTAGAGTCTTGGTTAGGTGAAGTACAGAAGGAGGACCTGAGAAGGATTGTTTCCGAGTTTGAAGACGTGTTTTCGGACATTCCCGGAAACACAACGGTGATTGAACGCGATATCGTTCTAACTTGTGAGGAGCCAATCCGTAGCGAGCGGTATCGTTGTTCTCCTGTGCAAAAGCAGATCATGAAAGCGGAGAACGTATCGTCCACTTAAGCTGAGCTTTGGATTGAAAATTTGCCCTTTTGTTTTTCAGGCTTAATGGACCGCGTTCTTAAAAGCCTCTCTGAGTTCACTCTGCCGTATCTTGACAATGTCGCCATCTTTTCAAACAACTGGGAAGAACATGTCGAGCATTTACACACCATGCTGAACCAGTTGAAAGAAGCTGGTCTTACCACGAAACCTACTAAATGTCACCTAAGGTGCAGCGAAGTGTCCAACTTGGGACACGTTGTGGGGCGTGGCCGGCGTACACCTTCAGAAATTAAGGTAGGCGCCGTCGTGAACTATCCACGACCAACCGCAAAATTTGAGATAAGGGCAGTCTTGGGCCTAGCTGGATACTATCAGCATTACGTGAAAACTACTGTAGCATTTCCAGCCCTCTAACTGATGCACTTCGAAAGTCCGAGCCGGTTAAAGTAGTATGGGACTCAGAAACGGAGAATGCGTTTTGCCAGCTGAAACAGGCCCTAAGCAAAAAGCCCGTTTTCATGGCACTCGATTTCACTAAGAGATTTGTGATTCGAGGCGATGCGAGTGATCGCGGCATGGGAGCTATGTGTGCCAGGAAGACAGTGCTGGTAACGAAAGGCCAGTTTTGTATTTAAATCGAAAACTCAGCTGCAGGGAAGAGGCATACAGTACCTCTGAAAAGGAATGCGCTCACCTTGTGTGCGCCGTTCAAAAGCTAGCCTTTTATGTCTTCGGTTCGAGGTAGGTTTGTGGTCGAAACGGACTACTGTCCTTTCACTTGGTTGAATAACATGTCACCTCAAAATTCCCGGATACTGAGGTCGAGCACGATACTCCAACAGAACAACTTTGACGTTCGCTACAAAAAAGGAAAGCTAAACGCTAATGCAGGCGCATTGAGCCGTGCGTTTTACTTAGTACCTTCTCCACCTTTCGGCATCTCGCTGGCGATGCGGGGCAAAATTTTGTCCTCATCACGGCCTTAGCTGGGCGCTCTCGTCCAAAGTGATCTCAAGGGGCCAACTTCATGTTATATTCTGTTTCATTACGTTGTTGTACGTGTAAACATTCGAGTTCTCATTTTAAAAGTCTCGTGTCCCTATGTGCCTCTTCATGTAGAGCGAATGAAATTCCGATACACACGTAGCTAGGCATATGGTGTACTATACTTTGTCTGCTGTTCTGTCAGGTGACCGAGGGCACTTGCTTGTGTCGTGTGTTGTCTGTTGTCGAACCGTTTCTGAGAGGTTGCAGGACTATCGACAAGCTGGCCGACAAGTTGTGGTGACATGCCAGTGGAGCTGGGATCCGTCCTCAAGAAATGAATGTGTTCATGGAGCTGAGCCTAGAGCTACATTCTCCCCATATTCCTGGAGGTATACCTGTAGGGACCTGGTGAACAACCGCACCCGACATCCGAGCCACGTGGAAGCAGCTTGTCTTTCCGGCGCATTAACTGGTGGCGGGGGTGGCGTTACGCCTGGGAGTTCACACCGAACGTCAATGCCTCTGCAAAGGCAATCTGTGTCAAGGTCAGTAATCGAGCCTGCCTGACACGATCGTTTCGACGATGTCATCAAGCGGCGGCACCGGTCTGTCAGGCAACGCACAATGATCTCCTTCAGCCCACGAGCCCGTTGAAGCAATCGATGCCTTCCAGTCTGGCGAGTCTTACGAAATGCGTGAGACCGTCACTCGCCCTTGGCTGCAACCACGCGCAGCTGCTCCAGATTTGATAAGCATGACGCGGCCCAGCGGCCGGCCTCATTAGAGGATTCCGACATCCCGGCCAGTGGTGCTTCTGGTTGAACATTGGGGACTCAAACGATCCACCCGGTGCCTATAAAAACAGCCCCCTGGCACGTCGCCAACAGTAGAACTATTTGTCAGAGAAGCCTCTCGTTGCTTCGAGCCCCTTCGCAGTCGGCGCGGCCGATGTTTTTGGAAGCGGCGAGTTTCGTGGCGCCCTTCGTAACCTCGTCGGTGGTGCGCTTCGTAACAGCTGTCGGCCCCAGTGCCGAATATGTAACGCCTATATTTATATGCTGTACATAAACCTTGCCTTAACTCACCAGCGTCTCATCCGCTCGTCTATGACCTCTGCGCAGAAGTAGTCGCGAGCTGAGTAACACACGCTACAAAACGGCTGGTGACCTTGGTGGCGGAGTTCGGAGCAGGGGGGCCTTCGCGACCATGTTGGCGTCTCGCCTTCGTTACACCGTGCGGGGCAGATGAAACCATGGAGCACCTGTTGTGTGTTTGCCCAGTGTTTCGCACACGACGCGGAGTCTTGCTCGCTGCACTTCATCGCCATGGACTGCCCATGGCTACACAGAGGGCTCTTTCCTGCATGGCACCACACCCAGGTCTTCAAGGCGGTTCCACGCTACGTTGCGGACACTGGATTACACAACTGGCTATAGAAGCCTACCACCACGTCCTTGTTCATGGACGCAATTTCTCTTCTTTTCTCTTCTTCACATCTTTAGTTTCCTGTTCCCCTCCTCCCCTACAGGCGCTGAGCCGTGCTCTCGATAAGGGCTGCAGAAGTTTCGTCTTTTCTTTACCTGAACCTCTGTCTCTCTCTCTCTTTCTGTTTGATTTAGGGTGAGTCGACTAGTGACACTCCCTCAGTAACTGTGACAGTTGTTTCAGTGGCCATCGGTAGTCTGTCATGTCACATGTTTCCCACGGCGAGGCATGGCGACGTCCTGTAGCTCAGTCTGCCCCACCCGGGACGCACACCCCTTGCCAATGCCATCGCCATTCGGCTAGGGCTTCAGCGGCGTCGTAGGAGCCTACCAGAATCTGTGAGGAGCTCAGAAACTCTGAGGTCCCCCAAGCGAACGTCGCCACTATTGTGGACTTGTGGCCGACGAGACGCGCCACTTTCTCAGCAGCTACAGCTGGAATCGTGGCCGCTCTTGCCGTCGCTGTGCTGTCGAGCCGTCCTCCGAGTTCGTCCGCACGATCAGCAGGGCCTTTACGACAGTTGACCCCACCCGAGTCTTCTCTAGTACCCCCATTGTGCTCGCTCGACCCTAGCCCTTGCCCACTGCCTGCGGCCACAGATGACGAGCTCATTGACTCCATGAACTCCCCTAAACAATGCCGTAACGATGACGGGAGCGATTGCGACGCTCCACGCAAGCATGCGCACCCAAAACCGAGTTCCCCATGTATGGATGCTTCTGAGAGCTGTGACGCACTGCCGCGTCCAGTGGATATTTCAGCACATGGTGGTGAAATGTCTCAGCTGAGCACAGCAATTTCGACGCCACAACTTCCGTATTACCCAGCTGCGCCTTTTTTGAAACGAAGCCACAGCCGATGACCGTAAACATGGTGAAGAAGAAGGGCTAGTCAAGGGTCCATGGGCCACATGGTACACCGCAGCTCCCACATCGACCTGAGGTGCACGCAGGCACTGCAACCACGTCGCAACCTCGGTGCACACAGGAGGTTCCTCACTGCACCAGCATGGCGGAAAGTTCTGCGCCACAAGCCACCATTCCAGCTCCGCAGGAATTTCAATCTTGTGTGCTCAAGGGGTGCTCGTCGACGTGCAAGGGCACTTGCCGCGTCTCCTGAGATCCCGTTGACACAGCCATAGCAGGGACAATTTTATTCAAGCCGTCAGCATTGAATGGTGCCTTCATTCCAAGATCGCGCTTGGTGCTGGCGTCTGCGCTATCGTCGCGGTGTGGTGTCATCAAGGTGCGAGTCAACAGCCACCAAAATATCATCCCAGCTGACGTGTCCTTCCAGGAGGGCCAGGAGAAGCTTCTTAGAGTCACGGAACACGGCGGCATCGCCGTGTCCGCCCGAGTTCCTGCTGACCGAGGATATAGCACAGGGTACTTACATGGTGTGGAAGGTGACCTTGCGGATCATGAGCTGCTGCAGGGCATTGAGTCGAGCGCCTAGGTAGTATCTGCAGTACGGACCGGAAACGCAGCAACACTGAGGTTCGCTGGCCCTGTTCCACCAGAGCATATGGGTCTCTTCAAGTTGTGGTGACAGGTGTGACCTGCTAATCTGCGTCTATTGCAGTGTATGCAGTGTGGCCGCCTTGGTCATGCACCAGCCACCTGCAGGTACGCCAAATGCTGCCTACGTTGTGGTCAGAGTCATCCCTCCACAGAGAGCTGCAGTGCCAGAGCACATTGTGTGAACTGTGGTCATAACCATGCAGAAAATACTCCCACCTGTCATAACGGGCAAGGAACACATAAGGTGGCGACCATCCTGGCCTCCTCTTTGGTTCCGCTTTCCATACAAGCTGTGCGCATCATGGTACAGGAAGAAAATTATCCACAGCTGACGGGCCCACCTGCTGGTGCAGCCACGTAAACGTATGCATGGACCGCTTCCGGTGCACCACGCCCGTTATCAAACCCTGCCCACCAGCAGGCCAGAGCCCGTTTGGTGCCACCTAGTACGGCTTCCAATGCACTTCCTGTAACACCTGCTGTGGCGCTTTCCACGGAGGCCTTGCCACGATTGCGGGATCATCCACGAGAAGCCATCATCACCTCACTGCAGCTCACTCTGCGGGCGGTCGGTGAACTCGTCTCATCGGACAGTCCGCTGAAGATCATCTGCCTCCAGGCCGGTGGCTTGCAGAAAACTTCCAGCCATCATGGCTAGTCAAGGACCCAGCCGCTGTCCACGTGTCCTGTAGTGGAAAACCGACTGGCTGCGGCGCCGACACTCGGAATTTGAACAGCGCTTGCTTCAGGACGAGTAAGATGTACTCGTTCTGCAGGAAGTGTACATCACTAGGGGGACATCAGGGCTGCCTGGATTTGTCGGCTACTGCAGTACCACATCCTGCACTGTCTCCGGATGCTCCAATGAGCCATGCCTGGTGGATTGCCATCCCCAAGATGCTGCCCGATGTGACGTGTACGTGCGTACCTCTATCGCACACACGGTAGTCCGTGTTGATGACTTTACAAGTGGTCCGCTAGAATGTTGTGCTGTAACAGTGCTTCTAGGCTCCTGGGACACCACTGTGGCCAGCTTCTACGTGCGTCCCTAGCAAACCTTGGAACGCTTCCAGCCTGCTTCCTCTAGTTTTTTTGCCTGGGCTGTAATTTTCTCCTCTGCAGGGACATGAGTGGTCACCATACTGCCCGGGTTGGAGACAGCTGTACTCAGGGCCGAGCCACAGCGGAATGTCATCCTTCGAGCAGGCCCCAAGATTGTGAACACTGGGGAGCCCACTTTTGTGTGTAGAGGCACGCGTGCTGCTTCTGACATAATGTCGCAAAAGAGCATTGTGCATGCACCTGGTCGATTAGTCGAGACTCCTGGGGATCAGATCATTTTGCGATTTTCCAGAGCACCAACACTGTGCCCTCCAACAGTAGCCGAGTTAGCGAGTTAGCTGTATGGTCATTTGGGGCATATTTCCACGCCTGAGTGCGACTCCTGCGGAGGGCGACTTCCTGCAGCATGTTTTCTACAGTGCTAAAGAGGCTACCGTTGTGTCGAAAACCAAGTCCCGTTCATGACTTCAAGCAGCTACAGTTGTGGGCCATGCGGAGAAGGGCCAAGCGCCGTGCCATCCGCAGTTTCGCGGCAGAAGATTGGACACCTTTCAGGCGGCTGGACGCAGTCTGTACACGACACGCAAACCAACGATGCAAGCGAAGTTGCGAGGGTGTCTGCAGTACCATCTGGACCTCTCGATGCAGCTCAACTGCGTGGCAGCTTCTGCGATCACTGAAGCGCGGGTCAGCCATCTGGCAGCCTACACTGGCTTTGGCCATCTCTGTGGACCTCAAGGAGCTCGTGCTATTGGACCCCAAGGTGAGTCAATTTGCGACGAAACCACCAGAACTACCAGCAGAGGACCGGCTCTTTGACAGACCAGTATGTATACCTCATATACACCACCCTGCTTTTACCATTGAGAGAGTGGCAGCCCTGTACAACGAACCGTTCTTGCCCCATGGACTGACCGCGTCTCTCAACCGCTGCGGCGAAGTGCACCGAAAGCGGACGGAATTACGTTCTAGATGTTCCGCAATCTGGCAGACAATGAAAGGGCCCAGCTGCTTGACCAGTTCAATGACATTTGGAACAGCGGACAGCTAACAGAGTCGTGGCTTACTGCCATCATTGTGCCGATCCTAAAAGCGCGTAAGCCAGCGTCGACCCCTTCATCATACATGCCTGTCTTTATACCTTAGCAGCGTGCAAGGTGATGGAAGCAATGGTCTCAGCCCACCTCGAGTGGATTGCTAGGGTGCTAGACTACTTTCCCGAGCAGAAGCCTGGATTCCAGCACCACCGCTGCACAGCGGACTCGCTTAGTGACGTCGTCTCGGCATGGGAGCATGCAAGAAGCACTGAAAGAGGTGGCCCCTTTAGTGCTTTTGTACGTGCAGAATGCCTTTGATGGCCTGCCGCACCTAGCAGTCATGCAAGCACTAGCAGCCCTGGCCGTGCACGGCTGCGTACTGTGCTTTGTGCAGAGCTTTCTAGAAAACTCGGGCTGAATTTTTCTCGTAAGAGTCGGCCACGCACTCAGCCCTCCACAATCGGCATCTACAGGAGTGCCACAGGGCTGCCACAGGGTTCTGTATTAAGCTACTTCTTATTCAACATCGCATTTGCACACCTGCCCGCTGTCATTCCTTCCAGCTAGAGCTACCCAGTCCACTGCTCTATGTACGCTGACGACGTCGCCTTGTGGAACTGGGGCCCTAACTGGAATTTGCGAACTGTTCGATCTTGCCTGCAAAGTGAACTGAAATAAAAAAACACATATGCATGATGAAGAGTACCCAGAAGGCAGTGAAGGGCATCTTCCTCAGGGGCCGCGGCTTCTCACCATCTTGGGCTCTTCGTCTTTACATGGCAGCAGAAGCATCACGGCTGCTGTACGCATTTCCTGTGATAGCACTTCCTCGGCTGCTTTTGGAGCGCGTCGAGTTACTGACGCATAGGGGCTTCAATCACTGTGTCTTCGGCCTGCCGTGGTCCTCTTAAGCCGTGGAAGCCCTAGCAGAGGCGCGCGTCTGGCCTCTCTCCCTGCTCCTAAAGCAACGTGGGCTTCTATGCATTCATCAGCTATCCCATGCGCCTGATGGGAACCTCCTTGCCCAGCTGCAAAGTCGACCAGGATCTCGTATGGGCTAGCTGCTGCAGATCTATCAAGCAGCTGTGAAACCGGTGCCTCCACCCGTCCCTTTTCTCCCACCAACAAAAAAACCACGCGATATCAACCCTGGTCTCGGGGGAGGGGCTCTCTAAACATCGCTCACCCATTTGCGCACTAAAGCAGGCATCTGCCTCCAAGATACAGGAAGAGCTGGCCGCAAGGCCTATTGCCTACACAGACGGCTCCGTCATCCCAGACACAGACTCGGCCACAGCTTCCTGCGTTATGGTTGGTTGAACGGCCTCCTGCCGTCTGCCTTTTGCGGCCACCTCTACCGCTGCAGAGACGGCCGATCTCCACCTGGCAGTTGACCTTGTGGCAGGAAACCCACCACCGTGCCCCGTGGCTGTCGCGTGCGACTCAAGAGCTGCATTGCTGGCCTTGACAAAGGCAGAACGGGCAGGCTTCGCAACGCAGGTGCTCGTCAGCACACTGCATCACCTCCTTGCCAGTGGCGTTGATGTTTCTCTGCACTGTATCTCATGTTGTGTGGGAGTTCGGGGAAACGAGCAGGCTGACGTCCTGCCGAAAGAAGCACATCACTCCGCCGTTCCTGTGTGCTGTACCGTGGTCGCCTCAGACTTTTCAAAGCTCACCTTGAGGAGGCTGCTGCTATGCTGACACCCTGACGATCGTGTAGCAAGGATAAAACCACAAACGCGGCTGCCTGACCGGGGTTTCAGAAGGAAGGAGAGGTCCCTGCTACTTTGCTTACGCCTCGGCTGCTCCTGGCCTGCGGCCCGGCGTTATCGGCTTGGCAGAGCCTCGTGCTCTGCGTGCACTGCGTGCGGGGCAGGTGAAACCATCGGGCACCTGCTGTGTGTTTGCCCACCGCTTCGAACATACACGCGGAGTCTTGGTCACCGCACTTCGTTGCTACGGTCTGCCCACGGCTACACAGAGGGACCTTCTTTTTCCTGCGCGGCACCACACCCAGGTCTTCAAGGCGGTCCTTCGCTTCCTTGAGGACACTGGACTAGACAACCAGCTATAGAAGACGCCCGCAACGTCCTTGGTTATGGACGCCATTTCTCTTCTTCTTCTCTCTACCTCAAATCTTTAATGCCCTCTTTATCTCCCACCCTACAGGCGCTGAGCCGTCTTCCCTACTAGGGCGGCAGAAGTTGCGTCTTTTCTTTTCCTGTACCTCTTTCTCTCTCTTGTTTCATCTAGGAACTTTATTGGAGCCAAGCCATCACCGACGCGGTGAAACGCTGTTCGCAAGCCAACGCCAAGAAGGTAGCACCCGCCGCCGCTCCGGCGTCCGGCACACCGGTTGACAAGACGCAGCCTCTTGCTTTGCGTGCTGTGGGACGCAAAGGCAAGGTTCTCACCAGCTGGAAGCCTCGCCCGTTTCCAAAACCGAATCCAGACGACTACTTCATAGTCGTAAAGCCACACGAGTGCATCTCATTGCATGAAGCTTTCTCTGAGAGCAGTTACTGGACGGCGTTCAAGGCATAGCTCGGACCCAAGCGCGCTGAAACACTGACAAATATTCACTCGAGAGAGCAAAATCTGATCGTTATTCACGACCCGGACCCTGACACGGCGGACAAAATCATCGGAGACTTCACCGTAAAGATCGAGCACAGGCATGTTCTGCTCCATAGATATCTGAGACAAAATGGCGGAAATTTTTTCCCACGGAGTCATCGCAGTTTGCAACACAGCTACGACGGGGACGCTCCGAGAGAGCGGACACTGGAGGCCAGGCACGACCGTCGAGGTGCGCGAATTTGGGACATCAAACAAGGCGCGTGACACCTTCGCTGGCGAGGAAAAGCCACGCTTTGTTCACTACGACGCAACGCTGATCTCCGTCAACCCTTACTACCGCACATTGTCGGCTTGCGGCAAGTGCGGTGCCGTCGGCCATTGGACGGACATTTGTCCGAACCCAAAACCGGATTTGTTTGGCCTGTGTGGACAGCTAGTTCCACTCGTAGAGAAGGGGGTGCAGGCTCCTCGTGAATGTGTACTTGTATGTTCGGTGTGGTGGACCACACGCCACAAACTCTCGCGAATATACAGCCAAGTACCGTACTTCTAAGGTGCCCATTCAACAAGGCAGCAAATTAAAAAGGGCATCCAAGAAAGGCCGCAAACATCAGCCTGTCAGTGAGCCACCGCGCAAGGACGTCGCCAAGACGGATAAGCCAGCTTCCCATACAGGAGGCATCGGGAAGCAGCCGTCCACGCCTCCGCATGGTGAAACCGGAAAGTAGCCGATGAAGCAACCACGTGGCGATGCCTAGTCATATGGCAACGCCGTCAAAAATGAAAAACAGGGGAGTGGTACCGGTAAGTCTGCCTTCTCAACCCCCCCCCTACTATCCCCTCTTAGGCGCATACCGCCCACCAAAATATTATTGCTATCCTCCAGGCACAAATTAAAGCGTTGCAGAAAGGACTGGCTGCAGCTGAGGTCAAATAGAACCAACTAGTCTCCGCTCTCCCTCCCCCCGTAGTTGAGGTAATGGAAAGTAAAACCGGGGCGGCGGCGACGGACGCGGTAGCCGCACTCGCGGCCCGGGTAAGCTCCCTTGAGATCCGTATGAACAGCCAGCTAACTGTCCTCGAAACCCAAAGCTCAGAGGCCGAAACTGCCGCCATTGCTATACTTTCTGAGGCTATCCCCACCCTCACGGCCCAGCAAGTCGTGCGTTTCACCAAACGAACCGGCTCAAAGAAGGACATGTCCAGCCGGCATTTTAAAACGCCTAAGCGGCAGATTTGAGGGTGATAACGGCTGCTCCAGCTCCAGAGGTGAGGAGACCCCTCTCCCCGCGAGTGCTGGCTTTGGTGCACCGCCACCTTAATCACTCGTTAATACTACAGACTATGGCGGGCACCCTTATAGTTCGAAAATCACCGTGATCCAATTCGGCCCCTCTCATTCAAATCACGCAGTGGAATTGTCGGGGCTTTAAGGCTCACACTAAGCGGGCCAGCCTCCGGCTTTTCCTTTAATTATTTAATACTCTTCCTACTGTAGTAGCGCTCCAGGAGCCAGGGAGTGCTGCCACACTTGCGAACTACACCACGTTTCCGCAGGATCATTTATCCTGCATTTGCGTACACAAAAACTGAACGGCCAACCTAGTTGATCTCGAGCTTAATCCCGAATTCTCGTACGTGATGGTGGAACTCCTTTCACTTCGTAAAGAGGACCCACCACTGCACGTGCTGAATATTTGTTGCTCACCAAGACTAGCAAACATCAAATTCGCAGACCTTTTTAGCCGCGCCTAAAAGCTGCAGGCAGAGAACCCCTGGTGATTGTGGGTGATATCAATGCCCCAATCACACTTTCGGGGTATGTGCGTGAAGAGAAACGTGGACGTAAGTTGGCGGAGCTTATGTCTATGCTGGGCCTAACTCTCCACACCGACCCTGCCTTCCCAACTCGCTTGGGTAATTCTGTGACCAGGGACACTTGTCCAGACCTTAAACTCACAAAAAACATCCAGTATATTGATTGGGTCAACACTGAGAAGACACTCGGCAGTGACCACTGCATACTCAATACCACCATTTGAAATCCGTCCTTTAGCAAGACCTTACGAAGAGGTGATATTACCTGATTGGACAAAGTTTCGACAACTGTACACCAATTCAACCCCTATTCAGGAGCAAGGGTACCAAGCTTGGTCCCAGCAACTGGTTTCCACCCTTCGCTCCACGCAAACACAGATCAAACTCATGGAGGCGACTTTGTCGGTCGATAACCACCTCCTTCACCTCTCGAAGGCCCGGCGCAGCCTTGTCCGCCGATGGCGCCGGCAAAAGCTCAATAGGAAGCTTGGAATTCACATCGCTGAGCTCAACCAGCGAGCGGCAGAGTACGCGGCCCAGCTCGCTGACGCTAACTGGGTGGACCAATGCAACGCGGCCACTCGACAAATGTCCAGCCGTGGTACCGGCGCCTCTTCTGTGCCCTAATTGATCCTACACAAACTCGAACAGACACACAAAAGCATCTCCTACGGGCATATCACAGCCCCGGTGGAGGCACAGCAAAACTGGCCTTTAAACTCCGAGACCTATATACAAAGCGAAACTTCCGAGTGCCCGCTTACTCGTATGCAGTAACGCCCCGCCGCAGTGGTCTAGTGGCTGAAGTATTCGGCTGCTGACCCACAGGTCACGGGACGGAATCCCGGCTGCGGCGGCTGCATTTTCGATGGAGGCGGAAATGTAGGCTCGTGTGCTCAGATTTGGGTGCACACGGGCAACAGGTGGTTAAAGAATCCCAGGTGGTTGAAATTTCCGGAGCCTTCTACTACGGCACCTCTCATAATCATATGGTGGTCTTGGGATGTTAAACCCTACAAATCAATCAATCTTCGTATGCAGTAACGCAGAGCTGGATAAACTGTTTCAGTTACACGACCTGAAGGCAGCTCTAGCGAAAATGAGGCGATGAACGGCACCAGGAAGGGATTAAATCACAGTAAAGTTACTTTCCGACCTTCCCGGTTCAGCCTACGCAATTCTTCTTGCATACGTCAACTCCATTTGGATCAGAGAAACACCCCTACCTATGAAGTTGAAGACCGCCCTGGTCACCCTCATACACAAAGCGGGCAAAGTCATTAGCACGGACAACCTCCGCCTCATCTTCCTTACTTCTTGCGGGGGAAAATTATTAGAGACGATGGTGCATGACAGGTTGTCTGAGTTTCTCGAAACCTAGAACCCATTTGCCGATACCATGTTCGGGTTCTGCGCACACCGATGCGCACAGGATTTCTTGCTTCTTCTCGATCGTGAGATCCTCACTCCGGTCGAGTGTCCCCAAAATGACAAAATTGTGCTCGCTTCGGATCTGAAGGGGGCCTTTGATAACGTGACCCACGAAGTTGTTCCAACACATCTCCCACAAGTATATTGTGGCCAACGCACCTTCAACTATATTAAACAATTCCTCACTGACCAACAATCATATTGCTACCTGTAGGCTGCCACAAACCATAGTGCGAATGCGCGTGTGCGCCCGACGAAGAAGATGAGGTTCGCTGGCTGCTCGAGCTCGGAGCCAGACTGGCCAGTGCTGCAACCGCTCTTGCAAATATATTTTTCGAATATATTCGCAATACTTTGTCTCGTTACTCACGTAACATATTTGGTGGAGGTGGAACGATCCCCGTCCTCACCACGCAGCTCCGCAGTGGCCGCATCCTCCAGCTTCCCGCCATGGCTTCCAGTGACAACGCGTCCGCTTCATCATCTGCGGCTTCTCCGACAACCTTTGTCGCCGTCCAAACACCACGTGATCCCGGGACATTTTCTGCGCAACCTGGCCTCGACGTCGACAAATGGCTTCGCCTTTATGAACGGGTCAGTCAAACTCACCGTTGGGACCCTACCATGATGCTCGCTAATGTTCTCTTCTACTTGGACGGAACCCCGCGTGTCTGGTACGAGACAAATGAGTCCGAACTCACCAGCTGGGACACGTTCAAGGAGAAGCTACGTGACACCTTTGGGGACCCGACCGGTCGCCACGCAGCTGCACGACAGGAGCTGGCTACCCGTGTCCAGTCGCCAACTGAATCGTATGTGTCATACATCCAAGAAGTTCTCGCTCTTTGCCGAAAAGTGGACGAGGCGATGTCTGAGGCTGAAAAGGTTGGACACGTTTTGAAGGGGATCGCGGACGACGCCTTCAATTTGCTGGTGTACACTAACGTCTCGACCATCGACCGTGTAATTCAAGAATGCCGCCGTTTCGAAACAGCAAAAAGCCGTCGGGTGCGCCCTCCTTTTTCTCGGTTGCCAAACACGGCGGCTACGTCCACCTGCTCCGATTCTACCGTCACACCGCCCTTTGAGCAGAGTGTAACGCGTATCGTTCGACGGGAACTTGAAGCAGCAAGTCCAGCGCCGCTTCAGCCCACTTCTTTCGAACATACGATACCGACAACCCCCGCGATCTCCGTTATTCAGGCGGTCGTACGACAAGAATTCGCCAACCGCGGGTTCCCTGATGCTTGCCCCATCTCTTGCCCCTCCTCCAGACCAATTCCCATTAATGCACCTCGACGTGACCCATTTGTTGCTCCACGATCTCGCAACCCGGCGGAATGGCGAACTCCTGACGACAAACCGATCTGCTTCCGGTGCCACCGCGTTGGACATGTCTCCCGCTACTGCCGTGCCTCCTGGACGCCGCCACATAGGAGCCAGTTTTTCGCACCTTATAGCCCATATGAAGATCTTCGCCGGTATTCGTCCAGCCGTACCGCCCCTGCTTTCGACACGTCTAACAGCCGCCTTCCTGCTCGTTCTCCGTCCCCTCAACGCCGTCGTTCCCCGTCGCCCCAGCCACGCCGCCATCACTCGCCGCCTAACTTTTCATCGTACCCGACGGAAAACTAGACAGTGCAGCCCCTGGAGGTAGTGCTGCATCATCCCTGTCTGAACCAAACCCTCCATTGACGCTTCATACGAACAAAAATCTTGTCGATGTACACGTGGACGGTATTTCTCTGTCGGCACTAGTCGATACTGGCGCTCATGTGTCCATAATCAGCGTTCATCTTTGTCGCCGCTTAAGAAAAGTACTCACGCCCCCTGCTACCGAAGCTGTACGTGTGGCCGATGGCGGCACTGTTCCTGTCATTGGCATGTGTACGGCTCGCATACGCATCGCCGACCGTTACATCCCTGTTCTATTCACGGTGCTCCAGAACTGTCCTCATGACCTCATCTTAGGGATGGACTTCCTGTCGACCCATTCTGCTCTGATCGACTGTTCCGCTGGTACTCTTTGCTTAGACCTTCCTCTTCAGCCGGATATTCACCCTGAACCTCAACACGGCCTTTCTGCCACAGCCTTCCTCCGCTTACCGCCTAAAGCCCTCACATTCACCGAATTCGCCACGACCTCACCCGTATTGGATGGGAATTACATCGTCACGCCGATTCCTGATGTCCTACTGGCACGTGACGTCACCGTCCCTCACTGCATCGTAACTGTAGCCTCCAACCGGACCCGTCTACCCGTCATAAATTTCGGCTTCACAAAGCAAGTCCTCCCTGAAGGCATCCTAATTGCCACGTTGCGGTCCTTAGCCGATGATCACGTCACCACTTTCGCAGCCGACGCATGCCCCAATTTTCCTTGTCGCCCACTCGATGCCACATGCCTCGACATGTCAATACGTCCCATGATCGACCCTGACCTTCCCCCAGCGCAATCAGCCGCTCTCGCACGTCTTCTAGCTTCCTACCGTGACATCTTCGACCTTGACGACCGCCCACTCGGCCAAACTTCTCTTGTAAAGCACCGCATCAACACCGGTGATGCTGCTCCCATTCACCGTCGACCGTATCGCGTGTCCGCGTCGGAGCGCCAGATTATTCAAGCTGAAGTGAATAAGATGTTAACTAAAGGCATTATTGAGCCCTCATCAAGCCCATGGGCGTCACCCGTCGTCCTGGTTAAAAAGAAGGACAACACATGGCGTTTTTGCATCGATTACCGGCATCTAAATCGAATCACCAAAAAGGACGTGTATCCTTTACCACGTATTGATGACGCCCTCGATTGTCTCCACGGCGCACGCTACTTTTCTTCCATCGACCTCCGTTCTGGTTATTGGCAGATTGCCGTAGACGAGAAAGACCAAGAAAAGACCGCCTTCATCACTCCAGATGGCCTATACCAATTCAAGGTTATGCCCTTCGGCCTATGCAATGCCCCCGCCACGTTCGAACGTATGATGGACTCTCTGCTACACGGGTTCAAATGGTCAACATGCCTGTGTTACCTAGACGACGTCCTCGTATTTGCACCTACGTTTGAGACCCACCTTGAGCGTCTGTCGGCCATTCTCGACGTCTTCCGCAAAGCTGGCCTCCAGTTGAACTCCTCGAAGTGTCACTTCGGCCGCCGACAGATTACCGTGCTGGGCCACCTTGTCGATGCTTCTGGTGTGAGACCGGACCCTGAGAAAATTCGTGCCGTCACGAATTTCCCAGTACCCCAATCCGCCAAAGATGTCCGGAGCTTTGTGGGACTTTGCTCCTACTTTAGGCGGTTCGTGAAAGATTTTGCGGCAATCGCCCAACCACTTACCGATCTTTTGAAGAAAGGCGTTCCATTTTCGTGGGGGTCCACTCAAGCTGCCGCCTTCTCTCACCTCATAACACTTTTGACGACGCCCCCTATCCTCGCCCACTTTGACCCATCTGCCCGAACTGAGGTCCGAACTGATGCCAGTGGTCACGGTATCGGAGCCGTTCTCGCCCAATGCCAACAGGGACACGACCGCGTTATCGCGTATGCTAGCCGCCTCCTTACACCTGCAGAGCGTAACTATTCGATCACGGAGCGAGAATGCCTTGCTCTTGTCTGGGCGGTCTCAAAATTCCGTCCATATTTATATGGCACTCACTTTTCCGTCGTCACCGACCACCACGCGCTCTGCTGGCTTTCATCCTTAAGAGATCCTACAGGTCGACTTGGTCGCTGGGCTCTGCGACTGCAAGAATACACCTTTTCTGTGATATACAAGTCTGGACGCCTGCACCAGGACGCCGATTGCCTTTCTCGCTATCCAGTTGACCCATCGGCCACCATACCTGACAACGACGCCTGCGTGTGCTCCGTGTCTCAACTGAACCACATAGCCGACGAGCAACGCCGTGATGCAGCCCTACGAGCTATCATTGAGCGCCTCGACTCCTCCCCATCGAACCGATCCTATCGCTCGTTCGTACTCCAGAATGGCACATTATACCGGCATAACTTCCATCCAGACGGCCCATCTCTGCTGCTTGCCATACCCAAACACCTCCGCTTGGCTGTACTCCACGAACTTCATGACGTTCCTACTGCCGGTCACCTGGGTGTGTCCCGCACATACGACCGGATTCGCCGTCGCTTCTATTGGCCAGGTCTGGCACGGTCTGTCAGAAGATACGTCGCGGCGTGTGAGGAATGTCAGCGCCGCAAAACACCATCGACGCTTCCGGCTGGGCGCCTTCAACCACTCGATATTTCTACTGAACCTTTCTTTCGCGTCGGCTTGGACTTACTCGGCCCTTTTCCTCTGTCTTCTGCTGGCAACAAGTGGATAGCTGTGGCCACAGACTACGCCACACGCTACGCAATCACACGCGCCCTTCCAACAAGTTGCGCCACTGACGTCGCCGATTTTCTTCTACACGACGTGATCTTGCAACATGGTGCTCCACGCCAGCTGCTCACGGACCGAGGCCGCACATTTCTATCGAAAGTCATAGCGGACATTCTACGCTCTTGTGCAACACGCCACAAGCTCACTACGTCGTACCATCCGCAAACAAATGGCCTCACAGAACGCCTGAACCGAACCCTAACTGACATGCTTGCAAAGTACGTTTCCTCAGATCACTCTGACTGGGACATCGCTTTACCATACGTGACATTTGCCTACAATTCTTCGCGCCACGACACGGCTGGTTACTCCCCTTTTTTCTTGCTGTTCGGCCGCGAACCCACATTACCCCTCGATACGACGATTCCGTTACCAGCAGCTCCAACTTCACAATATGCTCTGGACGCCATCAGCCGGGCCGCCCACGCACGCGAAACCGCTCGTGCTCGCCTTCTGACCTCCCAAGCAAACCAACGGCGTCGGTACGACCAACGACACCGCGATGTGCACTTTTCGCCCGGTTCGTTGGTTCTGCTGTGGTCTCCGACCAGGCACGTTGGCCTGTCTGACAAGCTGCTCTCTCGGTACACAGGGCCCTACAGAGTACTTCGTAAGGTGACTCCCGTCACTTATGAAATCACTCCTGCTGCCTCGCCGTCTTCATCCACCCCTAGGGCCAGCGACATCGTACACGTCGCACGCCTGAAGCAGTACCACTCGCCCAATGATCTTGACATCTAGATGCGCCGAGACGGCGCCTTTGCCGACGGGGGTTATATGCTACCTGTAGGCTGCCACAAACCATAGTGCGAATGCGCGTGTGCGCCCGACGAAGAAGATGAGGTTCGCTGGCTGCTCGAGCTCGGAGCCAGACTGGCCAGTGCTGCAACCGCTCTTGCAAATATATTTTTCGAATATATTCGCAATACTTTGTCTCGTTACTCACGTAACATATTATTCGGTTTTAGGGCTCTGAACATGGCCCTTACCAATTAGGCAGAAGAGGGACCCCGCAAAGTCTATACTCTCCCTCCTCCTATTCGATCTGGCAATGCTGGGACTTCCCGCTCAGCCGGTGAAAGTCGAAGGCATACAGCATGCGCTCTATGCTGACGACATCACCATATGGGCGTCACACGGCTCGGCTGGAGACATGGCGGCCAACCTGCAGCAAGCGGCGGACATAGTTGACGACTACGCCCGTCACTGCGGTCTTGAATGTTCCCTGTCGAAATCGTAATTCGTGCACTTACGCGCATCACCAAAGTGCTCGACCAAAAACTACCTCACCCTTCACAGTGGCCCCATCCCTGAACGCGACGAAATCAGAGTGTTGGGGCTCTTCATACACAAATATCGCAGAACAGACACAACATTGGACAAATTTTGCAAGGTGGGGGACCAGGTAGGTCGTATGGTTCACCGGGTTTCCAACAAGCGTGTGGAGTTACGACGCACAGATGCCGTGCAGCTGGCTCACGCATTCGTCACCAGCCCTGTCTTGTATTCGGCTCCATATCTTCACCAGCGCAAGTTCGACGAGAATGCATTTGAAGTCATTATCTGCAAAATCTACAAGTGCGCCCTTGATCTCCCGGTGAACACCTCCGACCAAAGCCTGTTGAGCGTGGATATGGTGAACACCTTCAAAGAACTACGGGAGGCGCACTTGACAAACAATATACTCGGCTCTCTAATACCCCGTCGGGTCGCCGCCTCCTTGCCCGACTACACATCAATAACTCGACACACACGGAAGAGGTTGTTCGGATTCCGGAAGTCTGGAAATACTCCCTGCATGTGCGCCCTCTTCCCGCTAACATGACTCGAGACGACCACAGTGGCCGACGCCTCACGCGGGCTGAAGCTTTGGCTCGCCACTATGGTAACAAATTTGGGGTATTCTATGTGGACGCCTCTGGTCCTCCCAACGGAAGTTGGTACACGGCCGCGGTCGTTCACCAAAACACCGCAATAAACTGACTCACCTTCCATGCACAAAATAATATGCGTGCGGAGGAGAGCGCCACCTCGTTAGCCGCCACAGATCTGGGCACGAGGGTCATTATCACCAACTTCAAGGGTGCCTGCCGCAATATCGAACAGGGCTACATTCCGTACTTAGCATATAACATTTTTCAGAACAGCCAATACCCAGGTGCGCCCATGCACCGAACGGTCATTTGGGCTCCATCTCATATGGGCCTCGATGGTAATGAGTCGGCCGATGCCGCTGCCCGCGTGCTCACTCTCCGGGCGCCATCCTCAACCCCTTACGATTTGGACCTTGAACCCAATCCCGCGTACACATTTAAGGAGGTCACTCAGATTTATCAATTCAACCACCAAATCCATCCCAAACCCTGTAAGGGCCTCACAAAGGCAGAAGAGCGGACCCTCCTTCGCCTTTACACCAAAACTCTATTGTGCCCGGCAATTCTGCAACACTTCAACCCCGTTTGCACGGGGAAGTGCCCGCACTGTGAGGAAAATTCTTATGACATTTTTCACATGGTGCGGGCGTGTCAAAAGACTCCAAACCTAACCCCTCTACCCAACCCTTTCCAGGAGAACTGGGAGATAGCCCTTCTGGGCTGTGTGACTTGATAGCCCAATAGGACTTGGTTGAGCTTGCCCGGGCCATCGCCAACGCCACTGGGCTCCCGAAAGAAGGTGCACACTAACCCCCGTATTCTAGAACGTCACTTCACTCAACGCTCCACCTTCACTTGAGAAAGCCGATGGGAGCGCCATCTCTAGTCTCGACAAGTCCCAGTACATCAGTGATAATCTGCTGCGATTCTTGAGTAGCGCAGCGCCATTTTCAGCCGAGCGGCGGCGCAGTGCTCAACTCTGTCAAGTGAAGGGTGAAAGCCGAGTCGAGAAGCTGATATGTTGGGTTTAACGTCCCAAAACCCCCATATGAATCTGAGAGACGCCGTAGTGGAGGGCTCCGGAAATTTCGACCAGCAGGGATTCTTTAACGTCCACCCAAATCTGGGCACACGGGCCTACAACATTTCCACCTCCATCAGAAATACAGCTGCCGCAGCCGGGATTCGAACCCGCGACCTGCGGGTCAGCAGCCGAATACATTAGCCACTAGACCACCGCGGCGGGGCCGAGTTGAGGAGCGTTTGTGAATACGGGGGTTAGTGTTTTTACTTGACGGCCCCTTAAGGACTGCTCCCCGCCCTCCCTGTACATAACTTATAGAATTATATGTTTTTTCCTCCATTGTTTCAGACGCATGCACTCGATATGACAACGAGGGTACGATGTAATTAGCCCCAAGAATAAGCAATAGCGTCAATAAAGCTTCGCCATTGTGACGTCACTGCAAAGACTTGCGTGCTATGCTATCGATGGTAGCTTTTTTGATCCCGGTCATGTGCCCGCATCTTTGCGTTATGATGACAATTGCTCTTAGATTTCGCAATAGGATTGTAAGCAAGCCTGGTGGGCACCGCACCTCGCCGTGAAAATTGCTAGCATCAAGAGATAACAGCATACGTTATCTGAATCCACATAAAAGGTATCCTAATAGAACACTTGTTTTTTCTCGCGCAAATATTGGACTGAAAAGCTACATAGCCACAAATGATCGAACTTGTCGCCTGCGGATCACAAGCCCAGGATTCAGCAACGGCGTCCACGCAATCTAATCAACGCTAAAAAATGTCGCACAGGTCAGTAGCGGTTCACACATCTCTCCATACGTGCTGATGCTCCAAAATAAATTCATTAACTTTACTAGGCACAAAGAAAATGGGGTCCTCCAATAGTGCAGCTGATAAGCGCGCCAAAGCGAACAATATTGTATACGATTCATATGTTAACTCCAAAAAATGCACAACAGGATCATAATTTATTGCGGCTGTGGTGTAGAACGCAGCAGATCAGCTGAAAATGGCACTCTTGATGTGGATGAAGTGGTGGGCGTAAATTTTAGAATGCGAAAATTAAGGCAGTATGCAGTGCACACTGATAGCGGTGAGAAAAGTAGTCGGCCGTCGGGTAGCTTGCCACGCGGTAATGTGTTTCGGCTTGTACACATCTGCTGTCGAAGATTCCTGCATCATCACTGCTGACTGCGTAATGCCACATACACGCTGGGAAATTGGGCTGTATATCCTACCCAAAAGTCATTTAGCGACGCCCGAGGAGCAGATTTGTGGACCACTTTGTTGTTTTGCACGATTTCAACGATAATTTGAAGGCCGACAAACAGTACTCTCGGACATACCTTATCAAAAATAGCATCTGGAAATACGAATAAAATGTAATTTTATAGGTGTTATCAACTCGTAGTGTTTATTAGAGTGACAAAACATCCGCAGTTCTAATTATTGGTACTTGTGAAGATGAAGATTGCATAATAAATGATCTGAGTGCGCTAAAGCCACTGGAGATCAAAAAAAAATCACGCGATGAAAGAGAATTTTGATACTGGCTGCAGTGTATTGGTCAACTTTGTTATAGTATTGTATGTTCATGGAAAAAGATTCAGGATATCAGTACGATTCTCCCACCTCGGCCGAATGGAATTACAGAAGGTAGCAGCGTTCATTGCTTCACGAATATACAATATGTGACTTTGAATCACACAATTTTATTGTTCGATGCATTTTTTCAATTGTTTAAAATGCTCAAAGAGAGACAAAAAAGGAGGCACTAAATCTTGGGTTCTCGAACGCGGCTCCACGGAACCTATATATGTTTCTTGAAGAGCATCTTAGACTTCGACGTGCACCCAGAACGGATGCAACCCGCTCCCATTTGGCCAGCATTGACAACTAATTTATTTATAAAGAGACGTCAACTTGCATTGCATTTCCAATTTAGCGTTGTCATCGCACGCCGCAACCGCACACCACGTGTCTGCAGGCAGTGAGAGACGCACGTGGCAGCACAACTATAGAGACTCCTCTTCTCTAGTGCGTGCCATGACACTCACACGACTTGCATCCCCACCGTGATGAAACGCACGGAACGCGGGTAATTCGGGCTCCGGAACGTTCAAACTATTTCGACAGAAATTAAGCGGCACCGCGGCGCTTTACTGACTCTGACTCACGACGCATCGGCGAACACATCGCATGGTGTTCATGCACGGTGATTCGACACTGCGCAACGTTACTGCATGTCGCTTTCATAATGACAACGTGGAATGAGCTCTTTGATTTCTACGCATTTCTTCGTATCGGAGCAATGCAGTGTGTTATCTCCACATTCGTAAGTAGTTCCTCATATCTGAGCTACCTGAAGCATAAGGGCACATTCGTAACTACTTACTTCATAACTGAGCAACGCAAACGTATTTTGTCTCAGAATACGGAATCGGTAGAAGCGGTGTTGCTTTGTGCCAGCCGTGGAGTAACCAAGAATGTAGGCTTAGGTTCGCGACCAATCTATCCGTCGCACTTCAATTTCATTCCTTCTTCGCGGTTCGCAATAAATTAAACTCTGCACGGCTGCTGCTCCTGTATGTCTCGCGTTTCCTTTGCGTGAATACGTGGTTTACTCTGTGCGGTGCCTGGAGCTTCAGTGTGTACTTTACCCCCCCCCCCCTTCTCCGCTCTCGTGCGTCTTCATGCTCAAGGAAAAATTAAGGGACACATTGTATATTTGAAAGTGTGTTTGGTGAAACGCTATGGCGATTGGATTGACTGTGTAATGCCTTTTTTGTTTGATATTGAGTCTTTTTACTTCTCACTTATTTTATTAAGTAATATATATGGTGATCTTATTTCTCTTTTTAACATATCTTCAACTCTCTCAGAGTTCACGAGATTTCTGGGAAAATGAGAGGGGGACAAACCATATCTGGTACCTCAGGCCACGGACGGAGGATGTATGGGCGCGATTATGAGGCTATAAAGGCCCTTGCCTTAGAATATAGGGTTTCGCCGGCTCTTCGAAAAAGTGTTCGGGGGTTTAGGAAGGCCAGAAATTTTGTTATGCCCTGCACCAACGCATCAGGAAAGTGTCGCCACAGTGAATAAAATATTTCCCGTCAGCAATCGTTCCAAACGATATATTTCTAACTGTTACGGTACTGAAAGCTAGATTCGTTATCAAGCACTGACCGCTGGTTTGCATGGGCGAAGGCGGACTACCCAAATTTATGTCGGCAGAAAGTTGCGATAAGCACCCTCGCTTCCACCGTAGCCGTGGCCTAGTGGATTGGGCGTCCTCCTCGGCTACGGAAGTTGGCTGGTGCGAATCCCACCGGCGGCAGCCACTGGTTGGAAGAAGCATGGGTACAGGTATCCCTCTTACCCGACGCCTGGTTGTCACAGGGGTCGTAATGTCTGGAAGTGGTGTGTGTGAAGTCGCGCTTTGCAATGCGTTGGTTAAAACTGGTCGAAATGGGCACGGCGAAAACGCTGGACGCAGATCAATGACCGTGTGTCTCGTTTTTCTTGTTCAGGCTTTGTTCCTGATATCCGCCCCCTTCTTCGATGCGCCCGTATACAAGCCATTTCCAGCAGCGACATCAGGCGATATCATGCGACATCATGCGATATCGACGGCAAGGCTGCATGGCTCCTTCCAACGCTTTTTGACGCAAGGAGCAAGAGTCATGGGTTCGTGACGTTAACGGATACAGCCCCAATAAAGAAGGCATCGCAGGACGTACTTGCCAGTGGGCACGGCGAAAACGCTGGGCGCAGATCACTGACCATGCGTCTCGTTTTTCTTGTTCAGGCTTTGTTCCTGACATCCGCCCCCTTCTTCGATGCGCCCGTATCCAAGTCGTTTCCAGCTGCGACATCATGCGACATCGACGGCAAGGCTGCATGGCTCCTTCCAACGTTTTTTGACGCAAGGAGCGAGAGTCACGGGTTCGTGACGTTAACGGATACAGCCCCAATAAAGAAGGCATCGCAAGACGTACTTGCCAGTGGGCACGGCGAAAACGCTGGGCGCAGATCACTGACCATGCGTCTCGTTTTTCTTGTTCAGGCTTTGTTCCTGACATCCGCCCCCTTCTTCGATGCGCCCGTATCCAAGTCGTTTCCAGCTGCGACATCATGCGACATCGACGGCAAGGCTGCATGGCTCCTTCCAACGTTTTTTGACGCAAGGAGCGAGAGTCACGGGTTCGTGACGTTAACGGATACAGCCCCAATAAAGAAGGCATCGCAAGACGTACTTGCCAGTGGGCACGGCGAAAACGCTGGGCGCAGATCACTGACCATGCGTCTCGTTTTTCTTGTTCAGGCTTTGTTCCTGACATCCGCCCCCTTCTTCGATGCGCCCGTATCCGAGTCGTTTCCAGCAGCGACATCATGCGACGTCGATGGCAAGGCTGCATGGCTCCTTCAACGTTTTTTGACGCAAGAAGCGAGAGTCACGGGTTCGTGACGTCGACGGAACCAGCCCCTATAAAGAAGGCATCGCAGGACGGACTTGCTAGTGGGCACGGCGAAAACGCTGGGTGCAGATCACTGGCCATGCGTCTCGTTTTTCTTGTTCAGGCTTGTTCCTGACATCCGCCCCACTTCTTCGATGCTGCGCCCGTATCCAAGCCATTTACAGCAGCGACATCAGGTGACATCATGCGACATCATGCGATATCGACGGCAAGGCTGCATGTCTCCTTCCAACGCTTTTTGACGCAAGGAGCAAGAGTCATGGGTTCGTGACGGTAACGGATACAGCCCCAATAAAGAAGGCATTGCAAGACGTACTTGCCAGTGGGCACGGCGAAAACGCTGGGTGCAGATCACTGGCCATGCGTCTCGTTTTTCTTGTTCAGGCTTTGTTCCTGACATCCGCCCACTTCTTCGATGCGCCCGTATCCAAGCCATTTACAGCAGCGACATCAGGTGACATCATGCGACATCATGCGATATCGACGGCAAGGCTGCATGGCTCCTTCCAACGCTTTTTGACGCAAGGAGCAAGAGTCATGGGTTCGTGACGTTAACGGATACAGCCCCAATAAAGAAGGCATCGCAGGACGTACTTGCCAGTGGGCACGGCGAAAACGCTGGGTGCAGATCACTGGCCATGCGTCTCGTTTTTCTTGTTCAGGCTTTGTTCCTGATATCCGCCCCCTTCTTCGATGCGCCCGTATACAAGCCATTTACAGCAGCGACATCAGGTGACATCATGCGACATCATGCGATATCGACGGCAAGGCTGCATGGCTCCTTCCAACGCTTTTTGACGCAAGGAGCAAGAGTCATGGGTTCGTGACGTTAACGGATACAGCCCCAATAAAGAAGGCATTGCAAGACGTACTTGCCAGTGGGCACGGCGAAAACGCTGGGTGCAGATCACTGGCCATGCGTCTCGTTTTTCTTGTTCAGGCTTTGTTCCTGACATCCGCCCCCTTCTTCGATGCGCCCGTATCCAAGCCATTTACAGCAGCGACATCAGGTGACATCATGCGACATCATGCGATATCGACGGCAAGGCTGCATGGCTCCTTCCAACGCTTTTTGACGCAAGGAGCAAGAGTCATGGGTTCGTGACGTTAACGGATACAGCCCCAATAAAGAAGGCATCGCAGGACGTACTTGCCAGTGGGCACGGCGAAAACGCTGGGTGCAGATCACTGGCCATGCGTCTCGTTTTTCTTGTTCAGGCTTTGTTCCTGATATCCGCCCCCTTCTTCGATGCGCCCGTATACAAGCCATTTACAGCAGCGACATCAGGTGACATCATGCGACATCATGCGATATCGACGGCAAGGCTGCATGGCTCCTTCCAACGCTTTTTGACGCAAGGAGCAAGAGTCATGGGTTCGTGACGTTAACGGATACAGCCCCAATAAAGAAGGCATTGCAAGACGTACTTGCCAGTGGGCACGGCGAAAACGCTGGGCGCAGATCACTGACCATGCGTCTCGTTTTTCTTGTTCAGGCTTTGTTCCTGACATCCGCCCCCTTCTTTGATGCGCCCGTATCCGAGTCGTTTCCAGCAGCGACATCATGCGACGTCGACGGCAAGGCTGCATGGCTCCTTCAACGTTTTTTGACGCAAGAAGCGAGAGTCACGGGTTCGTGACGTCGACGGAACCAGCCCCTATAAAGAAGGCATCGCAGGATGGACTTGCTAGTGGGCACGGCGAAAACGCTGGGCGCAGATCACTGGCCATGCGTCTCGTTTTTCTTGTTCAGGCTTTGTTCCTGACATCAGCCCCCTTCTTCGATGGACCCGTATTCAAGTCGTTTCCAGCAGCGACATCATGCGACATCGACGGCAAGGCTGCATGGCTCCTTCCAACGTTTTTTGACTCAAAGAGCGAGAGTCACGGGTTCGTGACGTCGATGGAACCAGCCCCTATAAAGAAGGCATCGCAGGACGGACTTGCTAGTGGGCACGGCGAAAACGCTGGGTGCAGATCACTGACCATGCGTCTCGTTTTTCTTGTTTAGGTTTGTTACAATTGCACGATACACAGTGATGACAGATACCTGATTTTATTGTCGTGCCCACGTGTGTGCTTGAGTATTGCTTATGATTGCTTATTTTTTCGCAAGCTTTTACTTTGTGGTGATGTCGAAGAGAATCCGGGCCCCCTGTTGAGAAAATGTTCACATCGTTAATGATTGGCCAGCAGGCAATCGGAGAAGACATTGCTTCCTTGAAAGAGCGACTTGAATCCACAGAGAAAGGTGTACAAGGCTTTGAAAAGCGTGTAAGCAACTCGGAATGTAGCATGCTTAAATTAAAAGTGAGAAAATGTGAACATGAGGGCGTAAATGTGGCTGTGGATGCAGTGCGAAAATTCTAAATGTTCAACAGTAAAAACTTGTCGATTGTCACAGGTCCCGTTAATTAGGGAGGCGATCGCCGGCCTAATTCCAAGGGCCGAAGTATCGGCACCCCGAACTGCACCACGAAAGCGTGGACAATTTAGAAGTGGTTCTATTTGGCGCGCCAGCGGACACCGGCTGTGGCCCAAAAAACAAATCAGAGCCGAGAGTTGATAAACAAAACAAAATTATATTCTCAATTATGGCAGATCAAAACGACACACAAATAAGCACACTCGACAATAGTTGAATACGATATGTCGCCAATCAAACAACGTACTACACAGAACAATCAGCCACACTCGAAACAACAGACACAAACAACAATACGCCCTACAATGCAGTCATATGCATCGAACAACCAAGACAATTAAAGACTAAAGAGTTCGAAAACTTATTCAGTCCAAAGTCCTTGGAACAAAAGTCTGAATGATACTCTTTCGAGAATCACTCACTCAAAGGCCAGCGCTGTTGTCGTTCCGCTGCCCCCGACGTTTCTCTTCCAGGAAACCTAGCTTCTTCAATTGTCCTCTCTCCGAGCACCAAACTTCGCCAGTAACACGTCGGCTTCCCACGCGTTGCGATTGCAGGACGCGTCTTCGCTCTCTGGCAGTAGTCTCACACTCTTCTGCTGGTAGAACGAGTCTTCACCCCTCAGGTGGAAATCCTCTTCACTACCTGCTTTGTCGTTAAGGACAAAACCTTCGCCTACACGGCGGAAAGACCCTACGCACATTGGCGCACAATTCCTTCTTCTCCTGATCTCCCATCTCTGCGGCTCGGTTAAATACCCTTCGCGCTAGATTCCAGAAAATTGTCATCGTTTTTGTCGGCGCGATGCGCAGCGAAGGCTGGGGAAAGCGCGCGTCATTTCGAGGGCCGTCCGCGACACATGACGCGACACATGACGCAACCATGCCCCTTTTCTCGAGAACCTTCCAGGGCTTGCTCTGCCGCTGATGTCAGGAGGTTAGTCGACGAACTAAGCTTCCTATGGGACGAGGGGCGGCGCGCCCGGGGAGCCTTTGGATGTTTGTTTTCTTCTTTATCGTTCACCTTGAGGCGCCTCTCTGCGCTTGGTTTCGTTACTGTCGCTAAAATTCGGCAGCGCGCGCTCTTTCGGAGCGCTTGTTTGTGACATCGATCTACAAAACCGCAGTCGCCGTTCGAATTTGATTGTTTTTGGAATTCCGGACGAGCCGAATGAAACTGGGGGGAAGCTACGGGATAAGGTTGTTCACGGCGTCTTTCGTAACAAACTAGGGATAAATTGTACAACCGTGGCGTGAATTTACCGACTTGGAAAAGCACACTCAGGAAGGCCGGTCATTGCGTTCATTCAGAGTTACTCTGAAAAAGAAGCATTGCTAAAGAATGCACGCAAGCTTAACGGAACAGGCATATCATTGCAAAATGACTAATGTGCAGACACATTGCGCAGGCGCCGACTTCTGCGGAGCAGTACACAAGACGAAAGAGCAAGCGGTAATAAAGTCAAGCTTGTTCATGATAAGATTCGCATTGACGGTGCTCTCTTCCTTTGGGATGACGCACACAATATACTGAAAGAAATTCCAAAGAAAAAGGAAAACTCTGAGACACGAACGCGACATACAGAATAGCCATCACAGTATCGGCAGTTGCGACTGCTTTCGCTAAATGCCCAAAGGATTGTCAACGAAATAAAAAAACTGCATGATACCATACGATCCTCATGTGTGCGTTATTTGTGAAACTTAGTTGCACGACGGGGTGCGTGATGAAGAAATTGTTTCACCGAACCATCAATTGTTTAGAAAAGATAGATGTTCCCGAGGTGGTGGTGTTGCAGTCTTTGCAAAAAACAGCGTTGATGTAAGAGTACTAGATCAGATTGACAAACATGAAAGTTTATTGTGGAGTGTCACTGTTCGAAGCGTGCATTTCATATTATGTTCTGTGTATCGAGCCCCAAATGCTGATGATCAGTAGATGCAAAAGTTATATGATCACATTTTGAAGTTTAAAGGAAGAAACCTAATAATTACTGGTGATTTAATTCTCCCACAAATATATTGGTATCATTAGAGATATGGACATAGCCTGTCCTGTGACTTACTCATTGATATTCTGCTAAACATGAATCTCCATCAAGTTGTACCTGCACCTACCCGTGGTGGCAATATTCTCGACTTGTTATTTGTTAGTGACGTATTCAGCGAAGGAGTTGTTGAGATTGAGAATGGCATTTCTAATCATCAGTTCATTTCCTTCACGGTATCAATGAGTGTTAATAATGTACGGTTACCCTGTGAAAAAACGGAAGTTACAGATTATCATGAAGCGGATGATGAATCTATTATTGATTATTTAAACTTGCACCAAAATATTGTTGACAGCGATGTAGAGCTTTCTGGGCAAGTGTTTATGGGCACCATTACTTATTGTATTGACAAATTTATTCCTTTGAAGAGCGTTAAGAAACCCTTGTCCAAACCTTGGTTAAGCAGACACATTATCCAAACTAGGCGCAGACTCAAGAGAATGAAAAAGAAACATAAATCCAAGCGTCCAACGGTCACAGATTTAAAAAAATAATTTGCTGGCTAAAGTGGAAAAGTACCGACATGGATTTTTTAATCATAGCCTTCCTGATTTTATTACAAACTCTCCCCAAAAGTTTGGTGCTACCTAGGCCAGTCAAAAAAAAGCCGCACAAAAAGTAAACAGTAAAGGTAAAATTATAGAAGACCCTCAAGAAATTGCAGAACATTTCAATGATTACTTCTGGAGTGTGTTTTCTGAATTCGACTGTTAAGAACTAAGCAATGCAAGACCTGTAGTGCACGAGATTACGATTTCTAGAGAAGGTGTTTTGGAAATGCTTCTTAATCTTGATGTACGTAAATCTGCAGGCTCTGGCGGGATACCGAAGGTTTTTTTTACGACGTTACGCGGAACAAGTTTGTGTCTTTGTAACAGAATTTTTCAGGTTATGTTTAAGCTTAGAGAATATTCCATCCGACTGGCACAAAGCCAGAGTTGTCCCAATTTACAAAAAGGGAGACTATCTTGCAGTTTCTGATTATCGACCAGTTTCTATTACAAGTATTTGTAGTAAATCATTAGAACACATTGTAGCAGGTTTTATTCGCCAGTATTTTAGTGATCACGAGGTCTCCTCTCAACAACAGCATGGATTTCGAAAGGGGTTATCGACTACAACTCAGCTTGTGTAAGTTGTTCATGATATCTCTGAGGTACTTGACTCGTCCGGACAAGTTGACATGCTATCTTTCAATTTCAGTAAAGCATTCGATAGGCTGCCTCATGGAAAATAATCTACAAGCTCGAGTTCATAGGTCTCCCTTCAAACATTATATCATGAATCCAGGCATACCTACGGCACAGGCAACAGTTCGTAGAAATTAGGCAAAGCTCGTCCGTTGCGCGCCATGTAACCTCGGACATGCCGCTAGGCAGCGTACTGGGACCACTCCTATTGCTGATCTATATAAATGATATCTCGGAAAAACTTCCAAGTGACGTGCATGTAAATTTATTTGCGGATTACTGTGTCATAATTAAAGAAATTACCTCGCAGAATGATCACCAAAGCTTGCAGCAATCAGTCACAGCTATTTCAGAGTGGTGTAGTCTTTGGAGAATGAAAATAAATGTAGAAAAAACAGTTTTGAAGCAAGTAACAAGAAAAAAAATAACCTAGTATATTTTCTTACGTTCTGAACGACACCATAATAACAGCGGTTGACCAGTATAAATACTTAGGCGTCACGTTTAATAACAAACTTACTTGGTCAGATCACATATCTCTTACATGCCCTTCAGCCTTGCGCAAATTGTGGTTTTTGAAAAGAAAGCTTGGCAAAGCTCCAGCGAGTACAAAGCTTTTAACATACAACGCAATCGTGCGCTCGAAACTTGAATATGCAGCGGTTGTATGGGATCATCACACCAAAAAAAGACATCATGAGTTTGGAGCGTGTGCAAAGGAAGGCTGTTAGATTTATTTTTGGAAAATAAAAAAGAGAACATTCCCCTTCACTTCTAATGCTTACTAATAAAATAAGTTCACTAGAACATCGCCGTAAACTTAGTCGACTACAGTTCATGCACAACATAATAAATAAGAAAATTGGCCTTCAGAAGCCTCATTTTTTGGTGCCCCTAAACACACGGTCGACTTGACACAGACACAGCTTTTCTCTCACGCCTATATTCGCCAAAACCAAATCTCACATGAACAGTTTTTTCCGCGCACCAAAAAAATGGAACTCTTGACCAGTTCACGTCGTACCATCGGAAACCTTTACAAAAGAATTGGAAAACCACTTCTCTTAATATTTAATGTTTAAACATTTCTTGCAATTGTGTCGTGAATCCCATGCGTCTTGCACTATAAGTTTTTCTTCTTGCATTGTTATTCTTTTTGTGAATGCCTTGTCATTGTATTATTGTATTTGCCCTTCCTGCATGGGCCAGCATATTGGCCTGCAGTATCGATAAATAAATAAATAAAATAAAATAAAAAATTGGCCCCGGTATAAGTGTTAGTGGTTCCTTGTGGCTTTCCTGTATGTGTAACCCTGCACGCGCATGATGTAGCACACAGTGCTGCATAAATAAAAATACGGAATCCATGGCAGCACGTCAGGCGCGCACGGCTGCAAGTTCTTGCACGCACTCTTTTTTTTTCTAATGCAAAGCATTTCTTCGAGAACTTCGGCGACTTTAAGCGCATCTGTTTATCTGTCTATTTGACTGTCTACCTAGCCGCCTCTAACTTTTAACTCTCTTGACCGTTTCGATAGCGGTATCGATATCAAAATTGGTGTGACACAACATGACTGCAATACGAGAATAAGTGACTCGCCGTATCATTAAAATCAGGATACATATGTTATAAATGCCATGATTTACATTTAATGGTCTTGCTGCTCTTGCGGTGGTTTCGTTCACATGACATATTGCAAAACTGGTACGGTATGAGATGACTACATGGCAGGCATAAGTGATAGACCCGCATGTGGAAACCACGGCATGCGTGTCATGTCAGCGCCTCCTCTATTTTTCAGTGCCCGGGCGAACGCTCTCTTCAGGCCATCGAGCGAACGCTTCCTCCTCCACTTGCCGCAGCCGCATGATGGCGCTGCGCGAGTAGACTACGGGATGCTGGTGCTGAATGGCCGCGCATATTAGGAAGCTCGCGAATTCGTGTTTTCGTGTGATTTATTATGCAGTAGTGCTTTTCATGGCTTTCACAGATGCAGAGAGGATGAAAACTAACACGAACATAGCAGCGCGTTCTTTTCACCTGGCTTTGTCAGGCCGTGCTACCGGTTCGATATAAGCGTTCGAGTTTTATAGCAATCGCGTTTCATTTTCTCTTCCAGTCAATTGAACCTCGTTATTTGCATGCCTCAGTATAAAACACTGCTGTGTACCACTCTGCATATCTGATGGGGAAAAGTCAGATTTTATTTTTTATTATTTCTGAATTGTTGCACAAAAAAAGAACTCGCCGGCTTCCTGTAGATTCACCTGAGACGACTGAAAGGCAAAAACTATCCTCGTTCTCTTCCGATTCAATGCAATGAAAGTTTCCTACTTCCCTCCCGGATATTTCTGCGCCCAACACGATTCTGTTACTGCCTTAAGGATAGAAGACAAAGCTAGCTTTCTGCCACTCAGCTGGTTATGCAGTGCGCCCACGATCGGCCCATTTCAACCAAGGGGCGATGTTATATTATGCCGTCAAGTTATGTGGCCTTCTGATACGTCACAGACGTCATATATGTGACGTCATATGATGACGTTTTCAGGTAATGATGATTTCTCGCATCACTCGCGTTCGCGACGCCGACGCGAGAAGATGCCGGACGCTGCTGGCGATCAATTTCCGATTTTGATGAGACAGTTAAAGCTGTAGCATTAATGCATTGTACGGCTGTGGCTCTATGAAACTGCAGCTTCCACTGGGGTTCGGGGAAGCATTCTTGCAGTAATCAGGCAGAACATTTGTTCTCCTAATAAATATTCGTACTACACTCTAACATGTAGCCATCATATACAACCTGAGTATTTTATAGACTATAAGTAGTGGTGACTGAAAACTACCAGCCACGTATAGCTACATGCCGTATCACTAGACGGGAGTGCACTGCATCCGAACAGCCACCAAATGAGTCTGTCAATAACAACGCTGCCTGACGATGACTACCGTGTGCAACGTTAACATTATATACTTAGGGGCGAAGCTCCTTATAGCGGCACCCGTTCGTCCCTCGTAGTCGTGGTCGTAATGGTAGTGTATAACCAGTCTTACGTTTTGACCTGCAATGTGGTGCCGGTGGGAGATTTCTTCTGTGCGTTGTTGAACAATGAAAAATTCGTAGGGTACGCGTTAACTAAAAGCCGAATTCTTCTGTCTCTCGTTCCCCATTAGCAGCCATTGGAATGTACATTGACCACTATCTGACAAGAAAGGGTTGCTACGTTGTGCTCGCTGGGCGTAACCTCCTTGGTTTTAGAAAGGTTTAGCGAGCGTTGAGCCGCGGTGCCATGAATACAGTGAAGTAGTATATGCCATGAACTCAAGGTGGTTAAAGGTGAAAAGTAGGTACGAAGCGCAAGCCGTAAGAAAGTAGAAGCCGAATTTTCCTGTCTCTCATTCCCCATTAGCAGCCATTGGCATGTACATTGAGAAACATCCGACAAGAAAAGGTTGCTAACCTCCTTGATTTAGAGAGGTTTAGCGAGCGTTGGGCCGCAGTGCCATGAATACAGTGAACTTGTGTACACCATGAAGTCGAGGTGGTTAATGGTGGGAAGTAGACACGAAGCGCAAGCCGTAATAAAGTGTGCGTGCGCCACCTCTCGTTTAGTCCTTCAAATCCACGCTGGATGGCGGTGCTTCTATACCGGGAAGATATGATGAAAAGATGCGAGATGGTGGTACTAGTAGTGTTGAATAGATGGACGAATGGACACGCAGACAGATGCATGGACAGACTCACGGATGGCTGCACCGACGGATGGACGCATGGACGGACGCTGGTTGGATGCATGGAGTAACGCAGGGACGGACGCACAGATGGACGCGTGGACGCACGAACAGACGCATGCACGGAAGGGCGAATGGACGCACGGATGGTCACACAGACGAACGCATGGACGGATGGAAGCAAGAACGAATGGACGGACGGGTGCTTCGCCCCACTCTCCATCATTTACTCTGTGGATATGCTGCCATTTTTTTACGTCCCCAAGCTTAATGGGAGCCCATGGGCACCATACAGGCATTCGGCTCTAGTCTGCTCGCTACCGAATTCAGAGGCCAGAGGGAAGAAGCAAGAAACAGAGCTGAGTAGTCGGATACTAAAGCTTCAACAAACCGTCTACGAATACACAGACAAGCTCAAGACACTGACCACAGGCCGCATTTTTCATGCCTGTCACCTTGGCTCAAGTGGAGAGTCGGCATTAAACTTCAGACTTTAACAGCACCTGTTCAAAACATAGGCAATGATCGCAGAAATCGCGCCCCACATGGACCTGTTTTTTCTTTGTTTTACGATGATTTGATTGTTTAAGCTCTCAAATGGTGAAATCACCTGCCATAGTCACTCTCTTTTTGACACTTCCTTTTTCTTGATGGTAACACACGTAATGCTTTGCGAAGGAAACGGATGATGACCTATATATCTGGAAGAAGCCTCCTAGAGGCATTTCATGCTATTTAGTGCTCGAACTACAGGCTTGTGCATAGTGCGCTACGCCACTACATAGTAGCAGGCACCGGGGATCATTAGGCGCCCAAGCTTTTAATAATAGCTCCTTGCAAAGGCTTTGTCAAAAATGGACTCTTAGTTAGTCAAAAAAGCAATCATCAGTCAAGTGAGCGCCACGGTTGCAAAAGAATCTTTCGCGGATTACTGGCATGAACTATCTGATATCGGCCTAGCAGACGACGCGCGAGTGCCTCCATCAAGTTGTCGCGAACGGCACATGCCATTGAAAGGAGCTAGGTGTACAGAACAACAAGTGCTTCACGACTTTCGTTTCCAAGATTACATTGTATTCTCAGTAATGTGATTACAGCCGAAAACCGAGCCGTATAGCAGCTTCGAATGCATCCGTGGCATTCGTTTGCGCGAGAGAAGATGCGATGGCATCTCTACTCCAGTTGCGGTGCCTGGCGGCGAAACGCCGCATTAGCACCGACGGCTGCTTCTCGTTGAAATCCGCTCGTTCGCCCGGGCACTGAAAAACTTTCGGGGGCGCTGGTCATTTATACAACACGCCACACTCATGGTCTGCTCGCAGCCATTTTACTAGCTTCGCATATACCAAATACAGTATTACGTGACGTCAATGGATGACGAAGGTACCGGTGCAAACAGGATAATCATGAGATGCGTGTCATGTAAGAACATGGCTACATGGCCCGTTCATGATGCACTCACAACCATTTCGGTAGCTTCATTTACACTAATTTTGGTTAACGTGACGTGAATGGACTACGAAAGTAAGTGACACGTACAAACATGGTAGTCATGACCATGACGTGCGTGACATGTGAAACATGTCTACATGCTACGCTCATAGCGCGCTCGCAGCTGTTTCGCCTGCTCCACATATACCAAACTTGGTATCACGTTACTTGAATAGACGTCACAGGTAAACAACACGTCTAGCCATGATAATCATGATATGCGTGTCATGAGAAACATCATTACGTGCTACGCTCATAGCGCGCTCGCCACTGTTTCGCTAGCTCCACATACACTAAATTTGGTATAGGTGACGTGATAAAACAAGAGTAAACGACACATGCAAACATTATAATAATGACATGGAAGTCATGTACGGCACAATTTACGTCCAAATCACAACGTTTTGTTGATTTTAAAGTGGCATATTAACCTTCGTCAATCGTGCTTTGCGTATCATCGATCCCCATTTTCCGTGTCTGCTAACTTTCTTTTGTCGTCGACAAATTAATAAACAACGCTCCTGTAACGAAGTTACGTACTATCAGCAGTAGAATTTTGTGTGAATTGCAGCGCAAGGTATAAATATATACTGGTAGCGAAAGCTCCATAGAAGCCCATACGTTCAGAAAATGGCTGCTGATCAGCTGCTCATGGAGGTTAGCGCCATTTCATGGGGGTTAGGGTCACTTCTGGCGAAACAAAAAATAAAGCGGATGTGACGCGATGGCTGGTAAAGAAGCGGCGTCATTTTATGCACACTAGCGAAAAGTTTGGTCACAAATTACTTTTCATAGGGTCCCGATCACTAACGACTGGCGCTTAGGCGTTGGCTGGCGAGTCCTCCACGAGTGGGCTTCAAGTCAACGCCAGCTAATCCAATCCGGACTCATCACTGAATAGTGATGTTTCAGTCTACTACCGTTCAATTTGCCTAGATTTTAGAAGAAAACTGCTGCTTTGAACTTTTATTCACCGTTCGTGGCATCTTCCACCAAAGAACAGCGTAGCAGCGTATACAAGCGATATCTGCTTCATGGCTTATTTGTTTCACACATACGCAGGTTCTTTAGCATGCACAATGCTTGTGATTTTATATTTTATCACAAAGAAATGGCACCTAGTCATGCGAAATTGATGACATTTTAGTGTTATTCAATGGTCACAATGACTCAAACTTATTACACTGCACAAAAAGGGTAATAAGAATAAGAAAATTGACGGACACACCCTTGGTTATGTCTTCTTTTATTTTTTTTGCATTATGCTCCGAGAAATTACTGGTACGTATGCGAATGAAGACGTGCAAATTGTACCATGATAGATAACTTGGCAATCTGCTCACCGATTACGCGAATAGTAGACACTGCATGCTCAAGAAGGCAACCGGGCTGCAGGATTATTGATGGATGAAAGTCCAGTGAGCAGTGCATTCCAAACCGATGTCCTTGTTTCTTTTCCAGAAGACATGGATCACCTGGCATACGTGTGTTGCTACTGTATCTTTGCACAGCACATCGTTTTCGCAGCTAATAACGAAAGCAATCGACGTGAAATGTAATTCGCATCGTTCCGCTGCCCGTTGGACACTGCACTGAAGACGTTCACCAAGGATAAAACTCACCTAACAATTTTGCGCACAACAGAGTACGCAAGCAGGCGCAGAACACTAAAACATGTGAGAGGGTGCGTCTTCGCAGACGAATGTTACGAGAGGGCCTTGCCATGTGATACCCATTTAGTACAAGGGCTGCACTGAGTAATAATAGCATGGGCAGAGGGCGCTAGAAAATAGGACTTCTCGTAATAATAAAAACCGCCATAAATTCTTTGTTCATTGCACCTATGTGATATTGTTGGGATAAGAAATCCCATTTTCAAAACTCGTCGATTGCTACGACTTTCAATTAAACTTTGTTTTTCCCTAACAGTGTTAGTTCCCTGCACACATAGTCGCGCTTCAATAGCAGCTCCCATAACTCCCCATGCAGATATCGCTGGCAATAGCTTCTGAACCACTTTTCGCCCGAGCCTTCGCGACCTATTTAAATAGACCTTGTGCAGCGCGTGGCGGAGAGGCAGAAAAACTGCATGGCTGCGCCACTTACCTTGATGGGGCATGGTGCTGAGGTTATCATCCGCGGCCACGGCACTCAGACAATGCCCAGTTTCTAAATATAATCTCGGAAACTGCGGCCGATAACCTCAACGTCATGCCATGTCACGTTAGGCGGCACGGCAGTGAAGTTTTCCGCCTCTCCACCACCCGTTCCAGATCCCGCAAATTTCTGCTGCCGACAGTATACGTCCCAGCCATCTTTCCGTCAAATTCTGAACTTTCACTTTATTGAGTGACGTATACGATAGTTAGGCTGCAGGAGGACACTTGGCAAAGGCATGCGATGACTAGCATTGGTACACATGTATGAACGGAATTTTTCTTACAATACATGCCTAGCGTATCTCACTGAACTTTCTGATTACTGCAAGTTCTCCTGTCTCCCTTCAAATACCTTTACACACATAATCAGCTGTCAGTGTTCATTCGCCCATTAAATATAAGTACGCAGCAATCGTAGACATATTCACTCAACCTCGTATAGCAAATAATGATGTAGCAATGCTTTTTAATTGAATCAGGAAAGCACTCGCTGCTTGGCCAAATGTTTCAAGTTTTCGTTGTATCATAATCACCAATCCGCAACTTTCTTCATCAACCAAAAATTTTGGTGGTGTAAATAAGAGGAAAGATAAAAACTAGAAGAAAATATAAGAGAGAAAGAACGCCAACTAACAGCACGTGATCTCACGGCTGGATAGTGAGTTGGCGTTCTTTCTACATTATTTATTTATTCTTGTTTCGAACCTTGTGCCACGTCTTTCGAGTAACAATGCGCCAACTGGCCCGACATAATGTACTGTGGTGAAACTTGGAATGAAAAGTGGTCGAACACCTATTGCCTTGGACATCAACGTACGCCGTACGGATGAAGCGTGACTAGAATTCGACAATAAAGACCTCCGGCCTAGAATGTAGGGGCTCGTGGGCTCTACGAAAAAGTGTTCGGAGTTCCGCAAGACCAGAAAATCTGTGAAGCCATGCGCTCAAACAATCAGGAAAGTGTCACCACAGTGACTATCATGAAATATTTCACGTCATAGATATTCCCAAACTACATATTTCTAACTGTTACGATATTGAGAGCTACTTTCGTTATCAAGCAGTGACAGCTGGTTTGCGTGGGCGAAGGCGGACTATCCGAATTTATGTCGGCAGAAAGCTGCGATAAGCGCTTTCGCTTCCACCGTAGCCGTGGCCTAGTGTATTGGGCGTCCGCCTCGGCTACGGGAGGTGGCTGGTTCGAATACCACTGCCGGCACCCACCGGTTCAAGAAGCATGGGTACAGGCATCCCCCTTACCCGACGCCCGGTTGTCACAGGGGTCGTAATGCCTTGGAGTGGTGTGTGTGAAGTCGCGCCTTGCAATGCGTTGGTTTGAACTGTTCGAAATAGGCCCCGGTATGAGTGTTAGTGGTTGTCCTTGTGGATGTCGTATATGTTACCCTGCGCGCGCATAATGTAGCACGCAGTGCTACATAAATAAAAATGCTGAATCCGTGGCAGCACGTCAGGCACGCACGGCTGCACGTTCTTACACGCAATCTTTTTCTTTCGTCACCAAATCAATAAGCAACGCTCCTGCGAAAAAGATGCGTACAATTGACAACAAACGTGCGTTTAATCACCTTAGAAAAATACTTCCCACTTCGCTGAAATAAAAAAAAATCTTATGTGAAAGTCGAAAAGCTGCCCTTTTTTCTCATCGAGGAAAGGTTGTTAAGGTTGTTAAGATATCAAAAGACGTGGCGCAAAATTAGAAACCTGAAGAAAGAAGAATAAGCACAATCGCAAGTTGGGTGAGCTGGTGAATGTTCATCGGAGAATATTTTACAGCGCAACGGGTTAGAACGAAATAGTTAGAGCGCTGTGTCCCTTTTCTGCCCATTCTAACCCGTTGTGCTGTAAGATATTCTATGAGAGAAGAAGAGACAGAAAGAACGTAATCTCACAGCTCACGAACTGACGGCTGAGTTGTGAGCTGGCGTTCTTTCTACCTCTTGTTATTTATTCTTGTTTTGAACCTTGCGCTACGTTTTTCAAGTAACAATGCACCAACTGACCCAACATAACGTAGTGTTATTCATCAACAGTTCATCAGACAGCAGCATCAACGCATTTGCTTCCAAATAAGCACCACCTTTAACGTCTCACATCTGAACCGAATGTTTAGCTAACCGGCAGCCAAGATTGAATATTTGATTGATTGATATGTGGGGTTTAACGTCCCAAAATCGCTATATGATTATGAGAGACGCCGTAGTGGAGGGCTCCGGAAATTTAGACCACCTGGGGTTCCTTAACGTGCATCCAAATCTGAGCACACGGGCCTACATTTCCGCCTCCATCGGAAATGCAGCCGCCGCAGCAGGGATTCGAACCCGCGCCCTGCGGGTCAGCAGCCGAGTACCTTAGCCACTAGACCACCACGGCGGGGCAAGACTGAATATTTGGAAGTACAAAAACGCGTACAATGGTCTAGTCAGTAAGTCTGTTTCAAGGTTGCAAACGCGAACATACTGTTTGAAAAAGTGACAACACCACAATAATATATTATTTACAGGCCGGATTTTACCCTTATCAGCTATACCTTTCCGAGCGTAAGTCTTGTTTATTATTCGTGTGACCGTAAGCTGGTGTAATTTTTGTTAAATGAATTTATGTTTGGCAGTTCGAGCATGCAACCTGGCCAAGGACTGATGCAAATATAGGGCAGGTATACTAAATTCAACATAGAGGTCGATCTGACCTCTCGACAGTAGTCATCTCATCAATATGGCTCAATACCTATCATTAGTTCATACGATAAGTTACAGAAGAAGCAGCAGCAACTGTTCAATGCGTCACCCGTCAGTCGCTGTAGCCAAGGCAGATTTTCTTACAATAATTTGAGCAGTACTACATGACACGCGCAGTTGGTGGTGCAGGTAATTCTAAAACACCTTCAAAGTACCTACTTTCACAGCAGGCACGAAGGCAAAGGGAGAAGGGGCCGGCCCCTCCCCTGCCCCGAAGTTTGTCCCATTGCCCATTAACGCCAGAGTATACATGGGTTGCACGTCCCATCTGGGAACGAGAGGACCGAAAACTGCCATGATTGTCAACATATGCAACTGCCTGTAAGCGTAGTCAGGAGCTTTGCAGGGGCGAAATGTCCTCTTCGGTGGCACTCCCGTCTTCACCACGACTATTTGTGGCATTTTGTATGCAGAATAACAAGTGGAACTTCTGTTTCTAAAGGCAAGGCACAACCACGTGTTCTCATGGTTATTTTTCCGGCGAATATTACAAATCAGTGCGCTAACAAAAAGCTTGTCTGAAAAGCGCCGTACAGCTTGGCTAGCGCGCATTAACCGAGAAAACCTGAAGAAAGAGAAATACATTCGTGTCTGCAGTGATCATTTCGTCACAGGCAAACGTGTTCTAGAGTTATTCTCAGTTTTACCACGTTTACTGACGTGATCACTTCGCTTCTTCAGAATGCTACAGATGACCCTTTCTTCTCGAATAAGTGCGTCTCGTTTTCTTATAAGAAGGCTAACGACGCAATATATGTGAACGTGTCTTTTTTCGTAGGACAATCCGCAAATTTAATAGATGACGCTAACCCCGACTGAGCCTACTGCTCGTCCACGGACGTTATGGCGCAAATACTACCACATTATGTGCGCGTTTTCACCGCTCTAGAAAGCACCAGACGAGCACTCTAGATGCAGTCGCATTGGGCCCGCCGTTCAACGAAACCGGAAGATTGCTCTGCTGCCTGTTTCAGATATGATAAATCATCAGCGGCCGATAATAGGGAAGTCCATGTGACTTCAGAAAGACGATTTTTTTTCTTCGACTGCAACGCAAAACAACGTCGTGCCCTCACTTAGAACAATCACACCATGTGATTTAATCTACTTTGCTGTCATGCTCTATACCCATCCACTGCAGAAGCAGTTGTGGCCGTTCGGAGTCTTTCAGACGTATTTGAACGTGGCATGACTTCTCCGAAGCACCAAAAAGTTACCGACGTCAGCGGGTGTTACGGAAGCAGTAGATTAACGTTCACCGTAGCAGCTTCACGTATGCGCACTTTGTACGGGTTGATGCCATCGCACATTTAAATTTTTAGTCGGTATTGTAGCCGAGTTAGTCCCACAAGCTCCTCATAGTATGACGGAGAAAGCGCGCGAACATTTTTCTCTCGCCGTATCGCTGCAGGGAACGACGCCGACAAGCTCCAACGCGGCGGTAAGCTGCACGTACCGCCTGACTCGATGTTGCGAAACATGGCAGCCGCTCACTTTTCTCACCGGAAATGACGTCAAGTGCAATCCATGTTATCATCAGCATTGCCATCAGTCTTAGTGAAAGCAGCGGTGGGATTCTTCTAACCGCCGAGCCCCAACAGCACGCAAGATCGGAACAAATCTAGAAATTGAAGTGGCACTGTTTGATTCCACTGACAAATCTGCGAGAAAGACGAGGCCCTTTTCCACAGCTTTGCCTGTGCAGCGCATACACGACTTATTTAGAAGCTTCCTTGGCTTCCCGGCCTGGGCGCGGTGACGGAGGCACCGAGGGTCAGTCAGTGAGGCGTCATTTAGTGAAATTGATTACTCAAGGGACAGCATGGTTCGCTCGACCATAGAATACGTGCTTGGTGACATAGCGCAGTTAGTAAGACTGATGAAAAGTCTCAGTATATGGCGCCGGAGGAGCAGGGACAAGTTTTGAAGATGGTGGCCGAGGAGACATGAGATCACCTTTTTATCGAGCCCCAATTATGAAATGACTGTTGATTTTCCATTGTCGGACTGTGATCAAATCATTGACTCCGTGAGCATCAATGGTTCCGCAATACTCATTGACTTGATTCAATACTTCATTAACAATATTTCTGTTGAGCATTTGCAACAGAAATGTTACTGACTCATTTTGTTGAAATACCATTGAGCAAGTATTTCGTAAAGAATATTTCGTTTGATCAAAAAAATTGCATTAAAAAATTTATTGTCTATTTCTACTCAGTATGGTTTCTAGTATTGTTACATGTTTTAAATTATAATCATGTTCATTCATCGGGGATGTAGCTATCCACTTTCTTTTACGTCCAACGTGGAATGAAGACCTTTCCCGGTGATTTCCGATTGATACTGCGCTGGGCGAGCAGATTCGGTTGTATGCATGCGAATTAACTTTATTATCGCATTGAACAACCACTCTCGGCAGGATTTTTGTTCCTTTTCATCGATACCGCAACTCTAACTAATAGTTTGTTACACATAATGTGATGTTCCCAAATCAATCCGTTTCGCGTATTTTTCGTGTCGCTGTATAAAGGAGACATGTGGGCTGATGCCAAACTCCTACGTTAGTGTGCTCTCTGTAAATACTAGCACGGTGGTGGGCTCTCTGTAGCTGTCTTCCCATCCTGAGCCGACACTTGTTCTGCGGGAGTGGAACGTGTGACGTATCGTTCTCAGCGATTAAAATGCAAGTGCGATGAAGAGATGGGCGTGAACCGGTCGTCTGGATGCTTTAATTTTCAAGTGCGGCCTGGTGTGGCTGCGGACTTGGGTAAACCATGACCAACTCGATGAATTAATACGCAAGAATGAATGTGCATCTAGCAGCGACAATGTGTCCTACAATGAGGGAAGGTATAGCCATAAGGAGTTGAATGCAGTCACCTCGTTCAGCAGTAAGGAAAAAAACAAACAAAAAACTTTTCGAATCACTTCAGTAACAGTTGCACTATGAGGCCCACCACTATAGGCCGGATTGTTAAAACGGGCCATCTCAATATTGCATCATTACGGCGTTGTACTATTTTCCTCGATGCGGTAGTGTCTGTGTACCCGCTTCTAATGGTGGCGGTGAGAACTCGCTACACCTGCTGCACCGCAGTGAATTTCGCGGTGGGGGTGTGCTCTGACTAGGGCTCTGGGGCCTCTTTCACTCTTAACGAGCCACGTCCATCAGCATGAACCGCGACTTAGCTGATCGTCCAGGCTTTTGCTGGCCAGCGGCACCTCCCATCGCTCCACTGTAGGATGCTGCCTTTAAAATGGGCAACATTATTCGAATCAATATTGTAAGCAGAAAAGAAAGAGAAAAGTTCAGTCGGTCAGCCCGACTAGAACTGAAGTCGCACACCAACTACGCATCATGTTGCACTCCAACAACGTACCCACTGTGCCTCGAAAAATAAACGCGGTAGGGCTAACAATCGGCACAAACTGCAACATGATTTTTTTGAAAAAAAATCTAAGATATGACTTCTTGAAAGCAGTAACGTCAATATTGGCGCGGAACTACAAAAAAATAAAACATAACAAAACTGGCCTCGAACAGATGACCTGCGGCACAACCACATCTCCAACTGCGTGTAAACCCACTGCGTCATCAGAGAAGGTGGGCGGTTGCGTCAAAAACAACTACAAATTTACGGCAACGGGTTCCCCCCTCATTATTACCATTGCACTACGGTGACAGGGCCCATGGCTATAGCTGCATCGCTGTTATCACGGGCCCCGTCATTGTTGCGATTTCACTACGGTGACAAGCCCCATCACTGTAGTCACGATTGCACTACGCTGACTTGGCCCCTCACTCCAACTGTAGTACTGCGTTGACGGGCCCCGTCACCATAACCTGGCTGCAGTAATTTGTTTTGATCAGAACTTAAATTACAGGAAATTTTGAGGTATTCAAAATGAATGACTAGATGTATAAGTGGAGCTTACATGTAACGTCTCTACTTCAAACGAACCTTTGCTTAAAACAAAAAATACCAGCGTGACTGCGGAAATATTCATTTTTTGAATGGCACAATATTGCACTTACAATGAACGTCGCCAAGTACCGCCAAAGGGTTACAGCGATCGGAAGCGGCATTCCGACAACTTCCCGGTACACCACTTTCAACCACTGATAAGCCATCGGCAAGGTGCTTATAGATTCTTATTGTTAAATGCTGACCCTGCCTCTGCCCAACAGTCTTTCTTTACGCATCCATCCGTTCTTTGTGCCCCACTACTCCAAGCACCCAGCATCGCCAGGTGAGGTCCATGTTTTTACACTGCTACTGACTTTCAAAGACCATTTGGCTGACTAATCTCCGCTCAGTTTTTGATTGCTGGTTTTGTTTACACTAACATTGGCACCTCCGGGGTAGCGTGACAAGACCATCTGCCACCAGCTCTAGCCACTGTCTGTACCCAATCGTCTGTGTCTTCTCTGGATCGGTGTCGCATCTTTTCAGTGCACACGCTAGTTCCATGCATCCTGGCTTGTATGTCGCGTGCGGGTTTCGCTTGCTGTTCGTGTGCGTGTGTGGTCAGGATGGGAGATGGGAGGCTTTCCCCATCTTTTCGTGTCACTCAACACAACATAGTAAGTGCAACTGCTTGGCTTGGACGTAGGTAGTTCACGCATTCAAGACTTACTATAATTGCCGCGTTGTGGAGCTCTTGCTCATAGCTGTTGACCGCCCGGCAGTCAACTTGTCGCTTCAGGTGTCCCTGTATTCAGCTGTGGTGATGGTGATGGCTACATCTGTGTGACACTGCTTTTGCAAGGGCAGCTTCGTCGACGTCGGACCCAATGTCTGAAGTCTCAAGCCTGAAGCTTTCAAACAGGACCGCTGCGGCGTCGATTTGTGGCAGCGCTTGCTTGACTTCGACATGGCAGAGCAGGACATCTTCTGGGATGATTTAGTTACGGCCGATAATGATGCTGATACTACGAAATCCTGCCAGATGAGGGCATTATCAATGAAGTGGACATCAAGAGCGATTTGGAGGAATCAGATGATGAAGATGATGAAACTTTGAACCCAGTGCCCACAAGCGTGCCTTTCTTGGTTGCATTAATAGCCTCAGGCAACCTGTATATGCCAAGGGCCTCGGCGAAGAGCACGCTGCGGCGTTAAATAAACTCGAGACCACGTTTATCACTTCTGCTCTTTGAAACACCTGTATTAGGAATTTTTTCGCAAAAAGAAATATTGTGTTTTCACTTGGAACTTTTTCAAAAGTGTTTTATTTACTACAAACTTTGGCATACAGCGAACGGATGCTGCGTCACACTGAGGTTGGTTGGAAATGGGCTAAACTGTATCAATAAGCATGTTACCCACCTGTAAAGGTTATTTCACCACAGTGAGAGGTGCTAAGCCATGAAAACACCTATTGAGAAAAAATCCACACTGCTGCAAAGACCCACTTCAAGGTTAAATTAACATATTACTCTCACATCAATTCATTATTTTTTGAGTTTAAACTATTGCTATACTGGCTTGCATGGTCTAACTGAGGTTAATTTAGCAGGTAACATTTTTTTTTACAGCTGAGCACCAGCATTCTACTGAAAGTGAAATCGTGCTGCCATTCAAATTTACCCATGCTTACCTCTAATCAAGAACAATGAACATTGCACATGCCCTGTTTCGATTAAAGAAATATTGTTACGAAAAAGGAGGACCAGGACGTAAATGGCTGAAGGGGACCGTTCATTTTGGTCGCGAAGAGATGCGCCGGAGCGGCCAGCAGATTGATGATCGCAGTGTTGTCTTCTTCTTTCTTCCTCCAGCTTCAGGCAGCCAGCCTGTTCACCCATCTTCGTTTTCTTCCCAGGCATGCGCAACATTCCTCACCTCGCAGACGAAGCCCGCCGGGCGAGGTAATTGATTCACCATGGTGTGTAGAACTTCAGTCGAGCGACATGGACTGCTTGGGTTTTAGCGGCTCTTCTACCACTTCTCGTGAGGCGAGCTATTGTGTATGTGACTTCCGTGATTTTGTCGAGAACAACAAACGGTCCGTCATATGTGGCCAAGAACTTTTGGCATAACCCGCGTCTTCGTACCGGAGTCGACAGCCACACTAAGTCGCCTAGATGGTAAGTTACAGGCCGGTGGCAGACGTCATAGCGTGCCTTCGATTTTTCCTGTGATGCCAAAGTACGTAGACGAGCAATAAGACGCGCCTCTTCTGCAAGGCAGAGTATTTCGGTGACTGAGAGGTTCTCGTGCGCCGAGAATGGCAAAACTGTGTCGAGTGTGTGCCGTGGCGGTCGTGTGTACATCAAGAAAAAAGGGCTATAGCCTGTTGTCTTGTGCTTAGCGGTGTTGAACGCGTACGTTATAAATGGTAGCACGTCATCCCAGTTCTTGTGGTTGGATGCCACATACATAGCGAGCATGTTTACAATTGTTCGGTTGGTGCGCTCCGTGAGCCCATTTGTTTGCGGATGGTATGGTGACGAGTGACGAAGACGGGACTCACTCAATCGAAGCAGCTCTTCTACTATATCTGCTGTAAATTGTCGCCCACGATCACTGATGATCACGTGAGGTGGGCCATGTCGGAGGATAACGTGCTGCAGCAGGAACACAGAGACGTCGCTGGCAGTTGCGGTTGGTATGGCCGCCGTCTCGCAGTAGCGCGTGAGGTAATCGACACATACAATTATCCAGCGATTGCCCTTAGCCGACTTTGGAAAAGGGCCGATGAGGTCAATGCCCACCTGTTGGAAAGGTGTGCTTGGAGGTGGCAAGGGCTGTAGAAGACCAGCCGGAGCAGTAGACGGGCGTTTGTGGCGTTGACACTGCATGCAGCTGGCCACATACGCCTCGACTGACTGTCGCATTCATGGCCAATAAAAGCGTTCCTTAGCACGGTAAAGCGTCCGCGCAGAACCTAAATGTCCGGACGTAGGATCGTCGTGCATAGCACCTAAAATCGCTGTCCGAAGGCTTTCTGGCACTACCAGGAGGAAACATGCGCCAGTGCTGGAAAAGTTCTTCTTATACAGGAGTCCGTTGCGTACACAGAAATGGCGTGCCATAGGAGCTGTGCAGAGCGATCATAGCCTGGTGTCCTTTCGCTGTTCATCTTTAAAAGTACTGAGGTCGGCAAACTTTGGTGACACAGAAGCTACGAGGTGGTCGAGGTCATTGGCGTCACACTCTGTAGTGCTCAGTGGCATGCGCGAAGGCAATCTGCGTCGGCGTGTCGTCGACCACTTTTGTACGAGACTATAAAGTTATACTCTTGGAGCCGAAGTGCCCAGCGCGCTAGACGGCCGCAAGGATCCCGAAGGTTGACGAGCCAACACAATGAGTGGTGGTCGGTGACGACAGTAAAAGGGCGTCCATATAGGTAAGACCAAAACCACTGAATTGCAAATACTACCGCGAGGCATTCTTGTTCTGTGACAGTGTAATTCTGCTCGGGCCTACTCAAGGAGCGACTTGCGTATGCAATCACGTGTTCGCGGTTACCATAGCGTTGAACTAGGACGGCACCAATTCTTCTGCCGCTGGCATCCGTATGCAGTTCGGTTGGAGCTGATGGGTTGAAGTGTTGAAGAACAGGCCGCGACGTCAGGAGGAACTTCAGTTGACGAAAAGAGGAGTCGCACTCCGGAGTCCACTCAAATGGAATGTTCTTCTGTAGCAAACATGTCAGCGGATACGCGACATCGGCAAATTTAGGTATAAAGTGGCGAAAATAGGAGCAAAGCCCCAAAAAACTGTGGAGTTCCTTAACAGAGCGCGGCGCGTTGAATCTTTCAACGGCTGTTGTCTTCTGGGGATCTGGATGGATGCCCCCTTGATCGACTAGGTGTCCTAGAACAAGGGTTTGTCGGTCTCCAAAGTGGCATTTATTTGAGTTAAGAACAAGGCCAGCGTTTCTTATGCAAGTCAGTACAGTATCCAAACGTGAATTGTGTTCGCTGAAGGTGCGGCCAAAGATGACGACGTCGTCGAGATAGCACATGCAAATGCTCCACTTCAAGCCACGAAGAACAGTGTCCATAAATCGCTCGAACGTCGCCGGCGCGTTGCACAGTCCAAATGGCATCACGTTGAATTCAAAAAGGCCATCAGGGGTTACAAAGGCTGTCTTTTCTTTATCTTCAGGATGCATGGGAATTTGCCAGTAGCCCGATCTTAAGTCTACAGAGGAAAAGTAAGAGGCCGAATGCAGACAGTCTATGGCATCATCAATACGTGGAAGTGGGTACGCGTCTTTTTTTGTTACAGCATTCAATCGGTGATAATTGACGCAAAATCTCCAGAATCCGTCTTTCTTTTTAATGATAATTACTGGAGCTGCCCATGGGCTTACCGACTCTTGAATGATTTCGTTTTCAATCATTTCGTTCACCTGCTCATTAATAATCCGCCGCTCGGATGGCGAAACACGGTATGGCTTTTGTCTAATCGGATTGGCCAAACCCGTGTTGATAGTATGACATGTCCGAGAAGCAGGGATTAAGGGCGTTTTGTCTTTCTGCGCAAAGTCGAATGCAGAGACGTGCTTCGAAAGTACATTGACCAATGTTCGGCGTTCACTTGTGCTCAGCAACTTATTCACCATTGACAGAAGAGCCGTTTCAAAACTGTGACTACGATGCTCTTCCGGCGCATCTCTAAGCTCGGTCACCAGTAAGGCCTCGTGTTGTCCACTGATGACGGCTAACTTTAGACCATCTGGTAACATCACGGGTTCTGTGGAGCAATTGACAGTCCATAAACCAGCGCGTTCACGTCTGATCGACACCACACAATGTGGGATCAACACATTCTTTTTCATGCAGTTGGTGTACACTGGTTCTACGTTGGCATCAAAGTCGGCAGAATAGCTGTCGTTGCAACCAGCAGGTACACGAACGGTTGATAACGGTGGTATGATAGTGTCGCTACAGACACACAATGCTATCTCACCATCCACAGGGTTTTCCAAGAGTGCTGACGGAACGTGTTCACTCAAGACTATTGTTCCTGTGCGGCAGTCGACAGTCGCACCACACTCCCTCAAAAAGTCCATATCCAAAATAACATCATGTGTCGCCTGCGAAATAATCACAAACTCCGTTGGGATAACGCGGCCTCCGAGAAACACGTCGGCTTGACACACACCAACAGGATGCAGTGCCTCACCACTCACTCCGCAAAACTTCGAAGCTTGATTCCACTTAAATAAAACCTTTTGCCCCAAGGTATCTTTAAAACACGCACTCATGACCGAAATGGTTGCCCCCGTATTCACCAAAGCCATCACAGGCACATCGTCAACAAAAACACGTACTTTGTTCTTGAGCGTCAACACAGGAGGTATTTCTGATATTAGCACGTCTCCGGCGACCTCACCTTCATCGGCCGCGCTTGCTAGTTTTCCTGTGGCAAAGGAGACGTGTTGCGACGCCATGGTGAAGGAGAACGGGGAACACGAGGCGGTGGAGGCGTCAAGCTCCTGTCAGATATAGGGAAGTGGTTCCGGAAGCTGCGTGTCCAGTAGTCTTCGCGAGGCAGCAGGTGTGTTGCCCTAGGGTCGTCGTGTGGTCAATCAAACGATCGTGTGGAGTGTTGTGGTGGGCCACAGTACGTTGCTCGCGGGTCGTCGCGAAGTCGTTCGGAAGGCCATGCAAAGTGTGGTGGGTGGCCATACCGTGGGGTTACACGTCGACGGTTGCAAAATCGCGAAATATGTCCTGGGACACCTCAGGAGTAGCAAACGTAGTCGCCGAAACACGCTTTCAGCTCCGCAACAAAAACGTCCCACGTCGTAAGTGTGTCCTCGTGGTTGTCGTACCACAAGAGTGCAGTATCCGTAAGGAAGAAGACCACATTACTGAGCTGAGCGGCGGCATCCCAGCCGTTGGACTTGCTGAACTCGCTTGTACTGAACGAGCCTTGTGTCGACACCTTCTCCCGATTTTCCTCCGAAGGTTGGCGGAGCTCGGTAGTAGGGCACGGAACCCACTGTAGTTGGCCTTGAAGCGTTAGATGACTGATCTCTGGCCATTACGACCGGCGCGGGCGGGAGTCTGGCAAGGCGGCGGCGAAGTGCTGGAAGTGAAGCTCCCGTCGTTGGATTTGTTTTACCTAGCACCACCACCAGTCTGTTACGCACAAGGAGGACCAGGACGTATAGGCTGAAGGGGGCCGTTTATTTTGGTCGCGAAGAGGAGCGCCGGAGCGACCAGCAAGTTGATGGTCGCAGTGTCGTCGTCTTTCTTCCTCCAGCTTCAGGCAGCCAGCCTGTTCACCCTTCTTCGTTTTCTTCCCAGGCATGCGCAACAATATGATAGGAGATTCACGCATACCAGCGCAACAATGCTCAGATATGAGGTGGAGCTGGTTGTGAGCATCAAATTTGCTTTGATTACAAATGCGACGTCTATATCACTCCTTGTTTTTTCTCAAGTCAACGATTGCGGCATTGCACTTTCTGGGAAAAACTTTATCCAGAACGTTTGAGCGAAGTGCTATTGCACGGCTGTTTAAATGAACCAACACATAGGCTACGATAACGTTCGTAGTTTACCAGTGTGAGCATGATCGAGTGCGTTCAACAAACGCCGTTACCACAGAACGAAAGCTTGAGGACAAGAAGTGACGCACTGACACGCACAATGACCGAGCGGCTCGTCTGTCCTAACGCTAGGCGGCGATCCACAGCATAGCTTCCGGTGCTCTTTCTCATAAGGTCTTGAGGTAGATGAATAAAACCATGTGGCCGGCGAGCTTATGTAGGTGTTGAGCACCGCACCCCACAGCGATTACTAGACATCCCTAGAACTTCCAGCCACCACACATACGAGGAACGCTGCTCGTTTCTAACGGAAGCGCAAACGCGAACAACGCAGTAACACACGTACGACGGCGCAAGTACCGGTGATCGCCTTCTTACTTTCCTGGGAGTGATGCGCAAGTTAGCCAAATATGGTGCGTCCGTCAGCGCGCAATAGACACCTGACTGGAGAGCCGCATAAGCAATTATTCCACAGGTGGGTGTCCCAACCGTACAAATAGTTTATCTCTGTTTACTCTTTCCGCCACGCGGTGGCTGCCCGATGGCAGAGGCAGTGGACCGAGGGTAGTTGAGTTCCCATAGACAAGAGTGGGTTCACGTGGTTCAATCGTTATGAAATTTCCTTCTCTAAGCTCTCCATGTATAGAGTGTTTCTTGCCTTCTTCCTTGGTGGACGGTGTATGGCAATATGTAGAAAGCATGTGGCCGAAGGCATGTGAGTCACTCGGACGTCTTGTTTCTTGTACGGGCGATGGTTTTGCTGAAGCCTCGGATTTGCAAATAAGTGGTGTTTTTGTTGTGGTGTTTATTCAAGGGCCGGACGCTGCATTTTTCGGTGAGCGTACTTGTGCTTGCAGAATAAATGTACTTTGGTAGCTCTTCTTCGTTACTTCCTTTGATAGCGCTCTCTTTTCATTTGTTTCAATTCGCACGCCACTGCTTCTACTTGTGCATCTATACTTGGGTTGCTCTTGACGTCATTTCCGGCTAAAAAAAGTGAGCGGCTGCCATGTTTCTCAACATTGAGTCAGGCGGTGCGTGCAGCTTACCACCGCGTTGGAGCTTGTCGGTGTCATTCGAGCGATATGGCGAAAGAAAAATGTTTGCGCCTTGCCCATCGTACTGTAAGGAGCTTGTGGGACCGACTCCGCTACATTACCGACTAAAAATTGGAATGTGCGATGCCACCGACCCGTATGAGGTGCGCATCCGTAAAGATGCTACGGTGAACGTCAATCTGGTGCTCCCATAACACCCGATGACGTCATTGCCTTTTGGTACTTTGGACAAGTCATGCCATGATGAAATAGGTCTGGAAGACGCTGAACGGCCACAACTACTTCTGCAGTGGATGGGTGAAGAGCATGACAGCAAAGCAGATTAAATCACATGGTGTGATCGTTCTAAGTGAAATCGTGGCGTTATTTTACGTTACAGTCGAAGAAAAAAATGTCTCTCTCAAGTCGCATGCACTTCCCTATTATCTACCGCTGATGATTTATCACGTCTGAGGCAGGCAGCAGAGCGGTGAAAACGCGCACATTCTGTGGTAGTAGTCGCGTCAAAACGGCCATGGCCAAGCAGTAGGCTCGATGCCCAGTCGGGTTTAGCATCTTCCATTAATTTTGTGGTTTATCTTATGAAAAAAGACACGTTCACATATGTGGCGCCGTTAGCCTTCTGGCAACAACACGAGACGCACTTATTCGAGAAGAAAAGGTCGCCTGTATATCTCTGGGGATTTAGGTAGCATTCTGGAGAGGCGACGGGATCACGTCAGTAAGCGTGGTAAACTTAGAAATAACTCTATAACACCCTTACCTGTGACGAAGTGAATATTGCAGACACGGATGCATTTCTAAAATTCTGACTCTTCAGGTTTTTTCGGTTGATGCGCACCAGCCAAGTGATACGGCGCTTTTAGGACAACAACCTTATTCACATGCACTGGCTTGTACTAATCGCCAGGAGACTAAACGTTCTAATGCATGGCTGTGCCTTCTCTTTAGAAGCAGAAGTTCTACTCCTTGTGCTGCATACAAAATGGCACAAATAGTCATGCTGAAGATGGCACCAAGAACGAAGACCATATCTCGCCGCTGCAAAACTCTTGACTACGCTTCCAGGTAGTTGCATAAGTTGACAAACATGGCGGTTTTCGGTCCTCTCGTTCCCTTAAATGACGTGAGACCCAAGTATACTCTGGCGTTAATGGCCAACGGGACAAATTTCGGGGGAAGGGAAGGGCCGGCCCCTCCAACCTTTGCCTTTGTGCCTGCTGTAAAAATAGTCACTTTGAAAGTGTTTCAGAATTGCTTGCACCATCAACTGCGCATGCCATGGATTACTGCTCAAATTATTGTAAGAAAATCTGCCTTGGCTACGGCGACTGACGGGTGACGCATTGAACAGTTGCGGCTGCTTCTTCTCTAACTTATCGTATTTGAGCTAACGATAAACATTGAGCCATAATATTGAGACGACTACTGTCGAGGGGTCAGACCGACTTCTGTGTTGAATTTAGTATGCCTGCCCTATCTTTGCACCAGTCCTTGGTCACGTTGCATACTCGAGCTCCCAAACATGAATTACGTTTAACAAAGATTACATCAGTTTATGGTCACACTGATAATAACAAAGAATTACGCTCCCAGAAGTATCGCTGAGCAGGTTAAACTGCGGCTTGTAAATAATATATTATTGTGGTGTTCTTACTTTTTCAAACAGCATGTTCGGACTTATTATTTTCGCGACCTAGTAACAGGGAATATTTCAGTTATGGACATTAAAACAGCACGCTAAAGATGTTATGAGACCTACTGACTAGGTCATTTTCCCGCGCTGTGGTATTTCCAAAGATTTTGTCTTGGCTGCCGGTCGGCTAAACATTCGGTTCATATGAGAGACGTTAAGAATGGCACTTGTTTGGAAGCAAATGCAGTGATGCTTGTCTGACAAACTGTTGTTTAATAACAGTACGTTATGTTGGGCCAGGTCAGGCTTTGTTATTGAAAGACCTGACCCAGGTTTTCATACAGGAAGAAATAAGAAGTTAAAAGAACGCAACTCGCAACTCAGCCGTGAGTTCGCGAGCTGTGAGCTTACGTTCTTTCTGTCTATTCTTTCTTTTCGTTTCTAACCGTGGGCCACGTCTTTCGAGATCTTATGACCTCTCCAAAACTAGTTTTGTCCATGAGAAAAAGCGCAGGTTTGCGACTTTCGTATAACATTTTTTTTTTAATTCGGCCAAGTGGAAGGTGTTTTTTTTTTTGTTGTCAGTAGTACGTATCTTTTTCACGGGAGCCTTGGTCATCAATTTGGCGATGACTGAAAAAAGAGTGCGTGTACCAACATGCAGCCGTGCGTGCCTCACGTGCTGCCGCAGATTCGGTATTTTTATTTATGTAGCACGGCGTGCTACATTTTGCGCGCGCATGATAACACATATAGTACAGCCACAAGGGCAACCACTAACACTTATACCGGGGCCTATTTCGACCAGTTCGAACCAACGCATTGCAAGGCGCGGCTTCACACACACCACTCCCAGGCATTACGACCCCTGTGACAACCGGGCGCGGGGTAAGGGGGATGCCTGTACCGATGCTTCTTCAACCGGTGGTTGCCAGCGGTGGGATTCAAACCAGCCACCTCCCGTAGTCCGAGGCACACGCCCAATCCACTAGGCCATGGCTACGGTGGAAGCGAGGGCGCTTATCGCAGCTTTCTGCCGACCTAAATTCGGATAGTCCACCTTCCCCCACGCAAACCAGCTGTCCCATGCTTCATAACGAAAGTGGCTTTCAATATCGTAACAGTTAGAATGTTGTTTGGGAATATCTATGACGTGAAATATTTTATGATAGCCACTGTGGTGACACCTTTCTGAATGTGTTAGCGCACAGATTCAGAAACTTTCTGGCCTTGCGGAACTCCGAACACTTTTTCATAGAGTCCACGAGCACCTGCATTCTAAGGCGAAGACCTTTATTGTCGAATTCTAGTCACGCTTCTACCGTACGATGGACGTTGATGTCCGAGGCAATAGGTGTTCGACCACTTTTTGTTCCACGTTTCTCGACCGATATGATCTGATTGCGTCTATTTCTCTAAATTATATAGGTAAAACCGCGAAGTACACCATGCCTCGCCTTTAATGTTTACTTCAGCACACATTTGAAAAATTGGTCGACATAAACAAAAAGCTCGACTTATTCGGCAGACTTCCGAACCAACAGAATAAGCAGTGATATGATTGCAAAAAATAGTGACGACAAAAATAGTGAGCCAGTATTAGCGACGTGGCGCTATGAGACATATTTCGATTACAATGCTCAGATACAAAGAAATAATAAAATAAGTAATAAATATTAAGAAATAGACAAACCTTCTGACGACGCTTTTGCCGACAGCCCACAAACTGCTCAACGTAGCTACCAGTGTGCAGCGTAAACTTCTTGTACTGTCGTCCGCAAGCTTAACTCAAACACCACAACATGTTCACACCACAGCGGTTTGACGGACGCCAGCGCCGCGTAGCTTTAGGTTTTGCTGCCGAGATGTCATCTATACATGCCGACATACAATTCATGATTGCTATGAGAATGTCTCGGCAATGACTTCTAAAATTCCGCGGCTGGCATTGGTCAAATTATTTCCAGGTTGTGCATACCATCACGTTATTTTTTTTTTTTTGCAGGGACCGGTTCATCCCGACAAAATGTTTAGTCTTGAGCAAGCCGACTATTGCCTTAGTCCTTGTCATGATCACGTGATAAGATAATCATCGCCGATGACCTGGGCAAAAATATTTCATGCCCACTTCAGAGCGCTGAAACATGAGACAACGTGTGCGGTCTCTTCAATCTGGAACAATTCAGACGTCAGATGAGTGACCACTTGTACCTCGTTCAAGAAATTCACAACAATCAAGAGGAAAAAATTCTGCTTTATTAGCCATTGGAGGAATATGGAATTAGCTGTTAAAATCTAATAGCGTAATGGGTACTTAATGAAGTGTCCCTCGGCGAGTAGTTCAGATGACATGCAAATGCGTGATCGTGATGGACATAAATCATATTGATGTCCCCACAACTAAATTTGTCACACTTGATAGCAGGTAAGATCACTTTCCCGCTGCCTTTGCCCCTGCAGCTCATGCAAGCGTGGTTTCGCGATTGATGAAAGTCGGGGGGGGGGGGGGGGGCACATGATGAATGGGCTGTTGAACACTTCATAATAAAAAAATTAGCCCGAATGTACATGTTACACTGTAAACATCGTCGAAAGACGATAGTCTTGCGTCTGGATAGAGTGAACAAAATGTTTATTTGATGTTCTGCGCAAGAAAATTGGTTAATGATATTCTGCAGGCGCTGCGTTAGAGTGCCTCGAGCGTGTGGCAGAGGCGAACGAGCGCATCTAGGCACGTTAGACACTAGTGCCATCTGGCAGTCATCTTCGAAAACGAAGGCGTGCAGCGCGCGGAGAAAGATGCGCGTCAGTCTCGGAGGTGATAAGGTGTAAAATGGAAAGCGACGGGCACGTGCCACAACCGTGCCGTCGTAGCAAAGCGTTGGAAACACCTTCTTGAGCATCGCGTTGCACTGTCAGCGCAGCGCAGTAAACGCTACATTCCTTAAAGTTACTTGTGCGTGCCTCTTCTAGTATAAAGGCAGACATAGAAAACATTGAAGCGTTGTTGTGGCACCTCATATATGCGCAATAATTGCTTTTTAATTAACAATCACACAACTATGAACGCAAAACCTTGAGCAATATTGGCGGGTGCTGCGAATGGAGTTGGCCGTTTGGTGCCGTTTGAGGTATCGTTAGAGCAAACAAACATACGAATGTACAGACAGACAAACACACAGACAGACCAAATTTTTCCGTCGAAGGTCCCCAAGAAAGACTATCGTCTTTACTATTGAGAACGCAAACTAACGGGAAAGGAGAGAGGAGACAAACGAGTGGAGACTGAAAGTTGATTTATTCAATGAGGATAATATATAGGAGAAAGATATTAAGAACAGCAATGCAAGCTTGAACACCTTAACGAATGATCAGTTGAACGATAATGCATAGTTACCGCTGAACTAATCATTCGCCAAGTCATTGAAGCTTTCATTGCCGTTCTTGATATCATTCTGCTGCTGCTGCGTTTACTGGGGTTATCTGCAAGGTACCATGCATAGAATGTGACTCATTGTACATAGGTGGAACTGAAAACTTTAAAACAAGAATCTTGCAGTAACAGATAAACAGCACGAAAGGCAATGAAAGTTTGAACGCCTCGTCGGACCATCACTTGAACAACATCATCGAATGCGAATCTGCCCGCATAGTTGCGACGGAGAATAGACACGACTATTCTTAGATTTCTTCACAGTAAAGTGACTATAAACGTGACTAAGCGTACGTTGGGTAACCTCCACGAGATATACATACACACTCTGCGCCACTCATCACATGATTAGTTACGGCCTCTTGCATATATCCTTTATTTAGAGCAAAGGACCTGTAGCGGCTCCGAAGCATCAGTATGTTGGCTTTTCTTTGACCAAGGCCTGTTTCATTACACCATCATCATCATAACCTGATATTTTGTCGTTATCACCTCCTAAATGGTGGCGAGGGTAACATGGCCTGACAAATACGACTCGCTAGTGATGACATGAAGAACAGCACTATCCCGTCGGGTACGACGTCAAAGCCGACACGTGTGGCACGTACCCGTAAAACATAAGCCATGGTATGCAGGTATGCACCACAAGTGGTTGACAGTTTTTACACCCAGAAACGGCAAGAACAGACATTGGTAGTTCAAGTGGTCCATGGATGTCTCCAGATAGGAACTTCCGGGATAGAAGTAGTACCTTCAGTCAAAAGCTTAGGCGTCATTTTTCAGGAAAACATGTTATGGAATGAACATGTCAACACTATTGCCAATAAGCTTGCTCGAGTCACAGGTATACTAGTGAAATTACGCCTCTTGCTGCCATTGAAAGTGAAGCTCTTGCTTTATAATTCTCTTTTTCTATCACATATCAATTATTGTCATCTCGTATGGGGCAACACAACCAGCTCAAACATCAACATTTTATTCCTTTTGCAAAAGAAAGCCGTTCGAACGATTTTAAATGCTCCATTCGATGCACACACGGACCCTATTTTTGACCAGTTAAATATCATACCATTAAAGGCAGTGTACAATACAATTTTGCAAAAACGGTTTTTAATAGAAAAAAAGAATAGCATGGGTTTTCTAGAGCAATTGTCAAGGCTCACATCAAATTCAAGCACGTTCAGTACACGTCACAAAGAAACCTGGCATGTTCCAAATTGTAGAACAAATTATGGAAAACAAATGCTACGTCATGCCTTACCATCTTTGCTAAACTCTCTTCATTAAGTGCCATATTTCCCCTCCCGAAGGATCTGGATGTGCCGATCATATATCTTATTCGCTATTGTGTTTTGAATGAACATGCATTTTATGTTAAAAGTACAAGGCGCAGCGTTTTTGAACTTTTGTATATTCAATGGTGTGTGGGACTTTTCGTTCTGTTCAGTCAGTCTGAATGCAATAAGAAATGCTTTTTACGGTGTTTTTACAGTTCTTCTGTGTGAAAGGGGAGATGTGGCGTAATCGTTCAGCTGTTATCATGTTTACGTTGTGCCATACCTCCACTACCGGGGTGACGCCCTGCACATGCGTGCCATACAGGCACATGTATATATTCAGAGTTAATAAAGGGTATGGGGGCATTTTCCCGTTCGTATTCAACATGGTGTCGTTCGTCACGAAAACTGGACAAGACACACAGACAGACCAAATTTTGTCCGTCGAAGGTCATCAAGAAATACTATCGTCTTTATTATTGGGAGCGCAAACTAACGGGACAAAAGAAAGGAGACAAACGAGCGGAGACTGAAAGTTGATTTATTCAATGAGAATATTATAGAAGAGAAAGATGTTAAGAACAGCAATGCAAGCTTGAACACCTTAGCGAATGATCAGTTGAACAATAATATATAGTTACCGCTGAACTAATCATTCACCAAGTCGTTCAAGCTTTCATTGCCGTTCTTGATATCGTTCTGCTGCTGCTGCATTTACTGGGGGTTATCTGCAAGATACCATGCATAGATTGTGACTCATCGTGCATAGGTGAAACTGAAAACTTTAAAAGAAGAATCCTGCAGTAACAGATAAACATCACGAAAGGCAATGAAAGTTTGAACGCCTCGTCGGACCATCACTTGAACAACATCATCGAATGCGAATCTGCCCGGATAATTGCGACAGGGAATACACACGACTATTCTTAGATTTCTTTACAGTAAAGCGACTATAAGCGTGACTAAGCGTACGTTGAGTAATCTCCACGAGATATACATGCACGCTCTGCGCCACTCATCACATGATTAGTTACGGCCTCTTGCATATAACCTTTATTTAGAGCAAAGGACCCGTAGCGGCTCCGAAGCATCAGTATGTTGGCTTTTCTTTGACCAAGGCCTGTTTCATTACACCATCATCATCATAACCTGCTATTTTGTCCTTATCACCTCCTAAATGGGGGCGAGGGTAACATGGCTTGACAAATACGACTCGCTAGTGATGACATGAAGAACAGCACTATCCCGTCGGGTACGACGTCAAAGCCGACACGTGTGGCACGTACTCCTAAACCATAAGCCATGATATGCAGGTATGCGCCACAAGTGGTTGAGAGTTCTTACACCCAGAAATGGCGAGAACAGACATTGGTACTTTAAGTGCAACAGCGTTAAGAAAAATACTCACATTGGCAGCATTGACCTCACGAATCAGCTTTGACCTCACGGTTGCAACAGGAGTCGAATCCACGCATTCTGGTTGGCAATCAAGCATTCTACCACAGAGCTACGCCAGGTCTCGGACCTGGTCTTTTTTTAAAGACCCCAGTGTTCGTGAAACCTCAAATGCGGCAGCATTGCTAGCTGTCTAATTTTATGACATATGTACTACGATAAAAGAGGTGTCACATCGGATAAAAGCGACTTGTGGTTAACTGCCATCCACTGAAGTTCCTGTGTGCGTCGACCACAAAGTTTGCGGATCACACGATGTGCGTGTGTTTTAACTGCCTATCGGCGACACCTAGCGGTGCGCCATCTCCAGTCACCCGCAGAGGGCTGGGAACGGGTCTTCTAGTTATTCACTGGCTAAGCTTTTTAATTTTCTACTTCCACGTAGCGCATTGTTAGCAGCTGTCACGTGAAGCGCTTACCTCCAGTATGACCACCACACTGCTGTTTTCATGGCAGGATGAAAGCTATCACTGCACGCCTCAAACGGCGTTTCGTTGGCTAGGTGTCACTTTGTGATAAAGATCGCGACTCATAGAAGTTCTGCTCAAAGACTGCTTTCGAGGCACAAGCACGTAGACGCTGATGCCAAAAAGCACGTCGTGTTGAAAGGTGAAAGACAAAAATTACTTGTACCCACTCAGAAAAGAGACGCTTTTCGGGCGCTGTGGTGTTGTCGACCGCCGCCGACGTAGCGGAAGTGTTACGAAAAGGCGCTTCGTCACGTGCTCACGTGATTCCTGTTTAGAAAACAATGTTTAACGATTTCGAGTACTTCGTACTCAACTATGGGAGAGCACTGAGCCGTCCCGCTAAATGTAGGAAAAACCACAGATCCTACATCACAACTACCTAGGATGTTTTCGTTAGACGATGTCGGTAAACTTTCGTGGTCGACTGTACATCGCAAGTCATTGAAGCTTTCATTGCCGTTCTTGATATCATTCTGCTGCTGCTGCGTTTACTGGGGTTATCTGCAAGGTACCATGCATAGAATGTGACTCATTGTACATAGGTGGAACTGAAAACTTTAAAACAAGAATCTTGCAGTAACAGATAAACAGCACGAAAGGCAATGAAAGTTTGAACGCCTCGTCGGACCATCACTTGAACAACATCATCGAATGCGAATCTGCCCGCATAGTTGCGACGGAGAATAGACACGACTATTCTTAGATTTCTTCACAGTAAAGTGACTATAAACGTGACTAAGCGTACGTTGGGTAACCTCCACGAGATATACATACACACTCTGCGCCACTCATCACATGATTAGTTACGGCCTCTTGCATATATCCTTTATTTAGAGCAAAGGACCTGTAGCGGCTCCGAAGCATCAGTATGTTGGCTTTTCTTTGACCAAGGCCTGTTTCATTACACCATCATCATCATAACCTGATATTTTGTCGTTATCACCTCCTAAATGGTGGCGAGGGTAACATGGCCTGACAAATACGACTCGCTAGTGATGACATGAAGAACAGCACTATCCCGTCGGGTACGACGTCAAAGCCGACACGTGTGGCACGTACCCGTAAAACATAAGCCATGGTATGCAGGTATGCACCCACAAGTGGTTGACAGTTTTTACACCCAGAAACGGCAAGAACAGACATTGGTAGTTCAAGTGGTCCATGGATGTCTCCAGATAGGAACTTCCGGGATAGAAGTAGTACCTTCAGTCAAAAGCTTAGGCGTCATTTTTCAGGAAAACATGTTATGGAATGAACATGTCAACACTATTGCCAATAAGCTTGCTCGAGTCACAGGTATACTAGTGAAATTACGCCTCTTGCTGCCATTGAAAGTGAAGCTCTTGCTTTATAATTCTCTTTTTCTATCACATATCAATTATTGTCATCTCGTATGGGGCAACACAACCAGCTCAAACATCAACATTTTATTCCTTTTGCAAAAGAAAGCCGTTCGAACGATTTTAAATGCTCCATTCGATGCACACACGGACCCTATTTTTGACCAGTTAAATATCATACCATTAAAGGCAGTGTACAATACAATTTTGCAAAAACGGTTTTTAATAGAAAAAAAGAATAGCATGGGTTTTCTAGAGCAATTGTCAAGGCTCACATCAAATTCAAGCACGTTCAGTACACGTCACAAAGAAACCTGGCATGTTCCAAATTGTAGAACAAATTATGGAAAACAAATGCTACGTCATGCCTTACCATCTTTGCTAAACTCTCTTCATTAAGTGCCATATTTCCCCTCCCGAAGGATCTGGATGTGCCGATCATATATCTTATTCGCTATTGTGTTTTGAATGAACATGCATTTTATGTTAAAAGTACAAGGCGCAGCGTTTTTGAACTTTTGTATATTCAATAGTGAATACTTCTTATGCTCGTATGTTTACTATGTATTTTTGTGTATTTTTGTGTTGAAGGTGTATAGCGACGCGTTTCAAACTTTGTATATAAATTTGTTCATTATTTTCGGATGGAAGAGTTTTAAATTATCTCTATTTCTTACTGTGCGTGTGTGTACATGAATCTGTTCTTGCATTGCATTTTTGATCTTGCCCGCCAACTGTTTGTTGCGAAAAAAAAGGGGGGGGGCACAGACCTCGTCAAGCCGTAATGTGGCTTTTTGTCTGTGTCCCTGTTATCTGTACAATGTATAGATGCGAAATAAAGTTCAAGTTCAAGTGCAACAGCGTTAAGAAAAATACTCACATTGGCAGCATTGACCTCACGAAGCAGCATTGACCTCACGGTCCCAGCAGGAGCCGAATCCATGCATTCTGGGTGGCAATCAAGCATTCTACCACAGAGCTACGCCAGGTCTCAGACCTGGTCTTTTTTTAAAGACCCCAGTGTTCGTGAAACCTCGAATGCGGCACCATTGCCAGCTGTCTAATTTTATGACATGACATATGTACTGTGATAAAAGAGGTGTCACATCGGATAAAAGCGACTTGTGGTGAACTGCTATCCACTGAAGTTCATGTGTAGTCGACCACAATAGTTTGCGGACCACACGAGCGCGTGTTGAACTGCCTATCGGCGACACCTAGCGGTGCGCCATCTCCAGTCGCCCGCAGTGGGCTGGGAACAGTTCTTCTAGTTATTCACTGGCTAAGCTTTTTAATTTCCTACTTCCACGTAGCACATTGTTAGCAGCTGTCACGCGAAGCGCTTACCTCCAGCATGACCACCACACTGCTGTTTTCATAGCAGGATGAAAGCTATCACTGCACGCCTCAAACGGCGTTTCGTTGGCTAGGTGTCACTTTGTGATAAAGATTGCGACTCATAGAAGTTCTGCTCAAAGACTGCTTTCGAGGCACAAGCACGTAGACGCTGAAATCAAAAAGCACGTCGTGTTGAAAGGTGAAAGACGAAAATTACTTGTACCCACTCAGAAAAGAGACGGACCATAGAATAAGGCAGAGATGCTTTTCGGGCGCTGTGGTGTTGTCGACCGCCACCGACGTAGCGGAAGTGTTACGAAAAGGCGTTTCGTCACGCGCTCACGTGATCCCTGTTTAGAAATCAATGTTTAACGATTTCGACTACTTCGTACTCAACTATAGGAGAGCACTGAGCCGTCCCGCTAAAAGTAGGAAAAAACGCAGATCCTACATCACAACTACCTAGGATGTTTTCGTTAGACGATGTCGGTAAACTTTCGTGGTCGACTGTACATAGCAATGTCAGGGGCTACAATCCTTGTCAGTTCAAGTGCTATATATCAGCTTACCGCGTCTGGTGTTGCTGATAATCATGTTGCTTTTGATATCCTTACACGATTGTAAATAACTGGTTGCATATTACTTATGTGGCTGCTCCAGATATGTTCATGCGTACAGCATTTCCTTATATGTTTTGTGTCATTTCGCTCACTAAAAACAACAACACAGTCGCGCTTCCTGCACATGCTTCCCAATAACATCGGTTCAGAAGGTACGTCAGATCAGCCGAACATAGTTTTAGCGTTAGTTTCGGGGCCCCAAAAAATATTTTTGCTGATCTCCTGGGCCCGTGGACCCCCATTCAATAAAGAGTCAGCAAGAGGAGGTCCAGTGGCCGCATGGCGCCCCTGGCATGACCACAACATAGCCCCCCCCCCCCCTCTTCCTTCTTTTTTTTCCGTCACTTCCTATTTCAACACTTAAATGTCAGTTTTTACCTAAATTGAAATTTTTGCTGAGAATTTATGTTTGACTGTAACATAGTGATATGTGACATGAGTGCTAAAAATCGACATGAGATCTGATCCAGTTGTGTATCTTATTGTAACTTCTTTTCGTCTGCAAAGCCCTCTACGTTACAGACGAGTTGTGAAAACAAATACTTGCAGCGCCATCTGTACGTATGTGTCGGAAACAGACAACGTCCGCCATTGTGCATGAATAGTTCCGTGTAAAGTGAACTAGCTTCTACTTCACTATATTCCCATTGATTTAGCCGGTGTCCATACCATCTGGATGACTTGGACGGAATATCACAGAATGTTCAGGTGATGTCGAGTTAACTCATACCTATTGTGGACCTAATAAAGTTTTTTTCCCTCACTCACATTGAAATGAAACGTCTGTCTCACGACTATACTTCATTTCACTTGCATGAGCACCGTGTTCTTCCGTGTTTTCTCTTTCAATGTTTTCATGCACATTGGTGGCTTATCCAAAGATGGTTTGCACATTTACGCGTTTTTTTTTTATGTTTCTGGCAATTATACAACTAGTCTACTTCTGAATTTACCGTCCGGCTCATCATTGTGTTGAATCTGAACCCTGCACCTCACAAAGTTGCCGACCGCTGCTCTACAGACTGTTCGACCGCTCCTTCTTTGCGTTCACGCTATTCAAAATACGAAGCGGAAACATACTGTGCACGATGATCGCCGCGTGGCGCTCTCCCACAAGATGCGGACCACCTTCTCTCGCCCCACCTCCCGATTATTGATCTCAGGCAGCGCGCCAAGCGTGGCGGCGGCCGTTTCAAGGAGCCCGTCGTCAAAGACGATTGAGAGCGTCTCCGAAGCCCACCAAGTTTCTGCCATTCGTGCAAGTGGTTTCCCCTTCGCGTTCCCGAATCTGCAGCGCAGAATTTTCTTCGCAACAAATGAATACGAAGCATCTAACGCGGCGGACAGCAGGTACGTTGTTATCATTCAATGAGAAAGATCTCATCGCGCCAACTGACAACAGTCGCAACGTCAGCACCGGTCTGTTTTCCGAACATACGTGCGCCACCGCGTCGCGTAGACTACAGACCACAACTTCGCTACCAAATGCACTTTTTTTTTCCTCATGCAGGCAGCTCAGCCTCGCAGTTTGATATCGAAGGTAGTTTCACACGGGCACACAACAAGTACTACAGTTCCAATCTGGGGAAACGAATCTTCCTGGTAATAAGTTAGCTGCTATCAGAGTGGCGTTTTGCCCTAGTTAGTTTTGAATTCAGAGAATGAGACCACACGAGAAATATCGGAAGCATTCTAAATGTAGAACCAGCAATCCGCATGCTTCATTTCAAGTTCTGCGGCGCTAACACCGGCAGAAATTGAATTTATCGGAAGTAACATCTGATGACTAAGCCAGCTTACTTTGGAAGTACGTTGATGAGTTGTCGGCCTAATCACCACACGTGTAGGATCAGAAGACAGTTCGGCAAAACTGTCATCTCCTCTACTCCCGCATCGTAAACTGTTCGTTCCCTTTCCTCGATTTGGGCTTTCTTCCGTCACGCTTTTTCAATAAATTCAGTTGATAGCTCACGCTTGTACGTCCACCTCGTAACGTGCGTCCTCCCTAACTTCTTTAGTGCTAGTATCTGTAGCGCTGTACGTATACTTGTAAACTGACGTGAGAGGATAATTGAGGCTGCTTCTGTCACTTGTAATCATATTCGTAGCGCACAACACCAGCCGCAGACACAAGTTAGGAACACATACACAGGAAGGGCGCTGGCTCTGTGTACGAATTTCATTACAAGTGACTCAAACCAACTAGCCCACATCACAGCCTTGGTTTGTTTTTGTGTGTATACTCTTTGTGTTTCTTTTTCTTTTTGATCAGTGCTCACGTTTTGATTTTTTTTATTGACGAGCTCACAGTGCTCGCGTAGTTTAAAACTTAAGTTGTTACAAACTTTCTATAAGAGCAAGTATGACGTAAGTTTCCGTTAGTGTTAAGCTATTGCGGAATTTTATATTCCTTATAGTACCATTGTACGTCTAGTTGTGAATATTTCAAAGTCCTACGTGCTTCGATGTGCATCTGGGAACCAGGGTTGCAAGGACAAAATAGCCAAAAGTAGTGAAGAAATCAAATAACTTAGACAAAATGTAGCCAACTTGAGTAAAAGGTAGTAAAAGTAGCCATGCGTGGGTGAAAAAATAAATGGCATGGTGTTATTTAAATGACTACATTCAAGAACGTTTTTCATATATATTTAGATAGGTACAGCGAGCACCCACTTAAAGCCACCATGGCTGATATACAAGCTCAAATTGTTGACTTTCGCAGTAATTTTGTGCCTTATGACAAGGTTTCCTGGGCTGTTGCCGAAATGGCGCTCTCTTCATGCGTATTGTGTGACACGTGCCAGCCTTATGGAGGCAGTAAAAATGAGCACTGCGTAAGTGTGCTCAGTATTACCATGTCTGCATTTGAAGCATAAGTTCTGGTGCCTTTAGTGATATTTTCTTCTCGCTTCATGACGAAGTGCACGCAATTGATATCACCGAGTCACAGTATACGTACCTAAACCTAATAAAGAACAGATCGACGCACTTCGTCAGAAATCTAATATCTATCTGTCTATGTGTGAGGCGCGATGGTAGAGGCCCAAACGCTCTACAATGTCGGCGCATGTTAAAGAACACCAGATACGGTAGGAATCTCCGAAGCCCTTCACTACGGCGTCTCTCGTAATAATATCGTTGTTTTTAGACGTAAAACCTATGATATTAATAATTACAGTGTCTGTGAGCGCAGAGCGTACACTATACCGATTGCTATCACGTTCGTAAATAGGGTGGTCAACAAAATGACGCCCCATTCAACAGTTTGCGCCCGAGTCCCAAGCATGTATCCAAAACTGTCGTTTGGATAATGCAAGTGCCCAAATAAGTTCAACTGGGGCAGCTCGAAACACACCTTGTTCGTCATGTTCTAACACCGCATAATGAAACGTCAGTGGCTTTCATGCCACAATATATAGATAATTTGGTTCAAATTGAGTGAACAAGAAACTAGCCAAAAAGTAGCCAAGCCGTAGCCTAGGCCACCACCAGCTAGCTTTCAAAAAAAAATTTTGCCAAATTGTCCCAAAGCAGCCGAACCTGGCGACCCTGTTGGGAACGGGTAAAATGAATAGCAGCGTGCCCTCATATTTGATGATTTCGTGTTGCCCAGACTTGCTGTCCTCCAGCGAAGCCTGGTTCCGTCTCTCCAACGGTGTCATGGCCGTGTTCTTCGCCATGGCGTCGTACGTTCAGCTCAACGATCCCGACGCAGTTGTTTGGATTGTAAGTGTAGCTTTGTTTAAATATGCTTGGATATGTAGATATTACCTGAGGTTATGTGCCAATGAAATCAGGCCCCACATCTTTTTTTCATTTACAATAATCAAGCGAGAAGAAGGGCGGGTTCGATCCCGGCCAGGATGAAACCCGCAATCTCCGGGACAAGGCTGAACGCGAAGCTCCACTGCGACGGACTCTTGTCCTCAAATAGTATACTCGCTTTTTTTTTCTGCAATGCATTCTGACATCGATGCAGGTAGTGTCATTTAGGAGGCATCTGTGGGCTAGTTGGTTGCACAAAACCTACAAAAGGCAGCGCATAGCTAGGAGAGATTGCAAAACCAATTCAGGCACAACCCAGCGACTCATCTTGTGTTCAAGTTAAGTATTTGTGTTGAGTGAGACTTTGTTCGTCCTAGTAACTTTACTTTCTCCTGCTGTTTTATGGGCAAATATATTATAAACCACATATAAACTCGTCAAGGGCATCTTTAAGTAACAATGAAATTGAAATTAAACTTCTTTATTTGGCTAAATACATTTCTAATGAATTTCAGGGCTAAAAGCTGCGCGCTGCAGATTGACAGAGCCCTGGCTACCAAGAACACAAGGCAGGGCATGATTTCCAAACCAACGAACTGCCTGACCTTTGTGTATATGGTTGATGAATAGAAGCACATCAGTAGGCGCAAGACCATTGAAGTAACAGGCCATCAGAATAAATAACTGCCAAACATGTAAACACTAAACAAAATGTTGATCAGTACAGAATACAACAAATGTTGCCGTAACAAATGCAGCAATAGAGATAATATTCAAATGTATTTTATCACTCAAATGAAGAAAAAGCATAATGAAAATAGGAAAAGGACCGATTTACAGCTATATATATACACACGCGCATGGCCATGCATGCATGCATATATATGTGCTTTTATTCACATCTGTAGAAATATAATAAATATGTGCAATACATAACAAAAAAATATTCCCTGCATGAAAGGCTACAACATATGTAGCATGAATGAAGACTCAGTGAGTTAGCTACTGAACTTTGTAAGTGTAGTGTATATATTCCTTATTGAAATAGTTTTTCTTCTAATGTAGTAATGAAGTACTCGTACCAGTGATTTTATAAATATAATATGAACTAATGCGAACGTCGGCTTTCGTGTACTTTGTATCGGTTAAGAATTAATGGGAGGTTGTGTTTCAAGAACAGCAGTTCATAAAAAACATCGAAAACGTGGTATCAGCCATACGTCAATGCAGCATGTCCGGGCATTACTGTATTGCTGGAGCAGTGTAATTGTGGTGATAAAACGTTTGATAGTGGGCGAAGACCCATACAATGAACGCATAACCTGAAATGAGTACAGGTGATCCTCATAACGCTGTGCGACTTAAAATAATACGCTGTGGAAGAAGAGTAATCGAAATTTGATATCAGTAAAGTTGCGAGCTGCTTTCTTTTGCAGTAAGTAAACTCTCCAAACATTTCTAGAGGTTAATCATACCAAACTACAATAACTATTAAGCGATATTAAGAGTGCATATAACCTTTGCATTTTCAGTTCCAGTAGAAGATTAGTGCGACAACGCAACATAGCTCATTAGGTCATTGAAAGCTCTTTCCACAAATTGTTGATGTGAGTGTCCCATCACAGATTTAAGCTCAATATAACTTCAAGAATTTCGCAGCCATTATTCATTTAAATCCTGTGTCCGTCACCATAAACACCTTGGTCTAGGTCAACTGATTTATTTCGTGGCATAAAAATTACCTTGGCTTTAGTTGGATTAACTTTTAAGCAGCTAGCCGCCTTTTTCAAGGCCGTGATTACATTTTTACGCTAGACCTTTTCCTTGGAGCATGTTTTCTCATACCTTGCTTTGCCAGGTAGTAACCCAAAAGTTATCCGTCTATCAATCGGTTGCATAGCTGATAACTTCGCTTTGCACAATATAAGTTAAGATGAAGTTTCTCGTTCATTTATAGGTCTAAAAAACAGCCATGCTCTGAATATAGATATCTTGCTGATTAAAGCTGTAAAATACGTTATTGAACACCTCGCACCTGTCCTCGCTTATTTATTTATTCCCGCCATTCGGTTATGTAAGTATACTGATACAATAAAAAAATCGAACGTGTCTGTTATTTACAAAGATGGAAGTGAGAGTGACGCCGAAAGTATACACCAATGTCTGTGATTCCAGCTTTTTCGAAAAGCTCAGAAAAAATATCGATCTCTCGACTGAATGGCTTCCTAGAGAAAATAAATTTACTCTCTGGTGCGCTGATCATTTTTAAGAAAGGTCTTTTTACTAAAGCAGCTTTACGAACTCTAAAATACTGTGTGCTACAAAACATTGATTATATATATATATATATATATATATATATATATATATATATATATATATATATATATATATATAATTATCGCGGTCTTTTATTATTACAGTAAGACTTTCAATTCGCTGAACCATAATTTTCTCCTACTAAAGCTACCTGATTACGATGTTCGGGCTAAGATGCTTAAATTATTTCGTTCATAAATCACCAGCAGTAATCAATGCCAGTGTACTGACCACTATCATTCATCTCCAATTTTTAAGTGTGAATACACTTTATAAGCGACCCCAAACCATCCACCGCCGTCGGCGGCGTCCGCAGTCTTCTCTCTATCTTTAAAAGAAAGAGGACTTGGCGGGCCGCAGCGCGACGCTCTACCGAATAAGCCACGGACGCGACGCTGATATTCCCCTTCGCTCGCTAATCCGCTCTCCTCGCTCGCTGCAGCTGCGCGCGCACCCCTCTCTCTCGCGCGCCCGCCTTCTCTCTCAGTCTCCCGTCGAGAGCGGGTCGTGCGATGGATGTCCCGGAGGCAACGCTACCATCTGGATATAAGGCGCGTTACTGACACCGATATATATATATATATATATATATATATATATATATATATATATAGAAAGAGAGAGAGAGATAGAAAGAGAGAGAGAGATAGAAAGAGAGAGAGAGAGATAGAAAGAGAGAGAGAGAGAGAGAAAGAGAGAGAGAGATAGAAAGAGAGAGATAGAGATAGAAAGAGAGATAGAAAGAGAGATAGAGATAGAGCTAGAGCTAGAGCTAGAGCTAGAGCTAGAGCTAGAGCTAGAGCTAGAGCTAGAGCTAGAGCTAGAGCTAGAGCTAGATAGAGATAGAGCTAGAGCTAGAGCTAGAGCTAGAGCTAGAGCTAGAGCTAGAGCTAGAGCTAGAGCTAGAGCTAGAGCTAGAGCTAGAGATAGATAGAGATAGACAGACAGACAGACAGACAGACAGACAGACAGACAGACAGACAGACAGACAGACAGACAGACAGACAGACAGACAGATAGATAGATAGATAGATAGATAGATAGATAGATAGATAGATAGATAGATAGATAGATAGATAGATAGATAGATAGATAGATAGATAGATAGATAGATAGATAGATAGATAGATAGATAGACAGACAGACAGACAGACAGACAGACAGACAGACAGACAGACAGACAGACAGACAGACAGACAGACAGACAGACAGACAGACAGACAGACAGACAGATAGACAGATAGATAGATAGATAGATAGATAGATAGATAGATAGATAGATAGATAGATAGATAGATAGATAGATAGACAGACAGACAGACAGACAGACAGACAGACAGACAGACAGACAGACAGACAGACAGACAGACAGACAGACAGACAGACAGACAGACAGACAGACAGACAGACAGACAGATAGATAGATAGATAGATAGATAGATAGATAGATAGATAGATAGATAGATAGATAGATAGATAGATAGATAGATAGATAGATAGATAGATAGATAGATAGATAGATAGATAGATAGACAGATAGACAGATAGATAGACAGACAGACAGACAGACAGACAGACAGACAGACAGACAGACAGACAGACAGACAGACAGACAGACAGACAGACAGATAGACAGATAGATAGATAGATAGATAGATAGATAGATAGATAGATAGATAGATAGATAGATAGATAGATAGATAGATAGATAGATAGATAGATAGATAGATAGATAGATAGATAGATAGATAGATAGATACTGGTTTTTTTTACAAAATGTTGCGTGCACCAAGGTAGTATTCTGGGTCCTCTTTTCTTCAATGTACGTATAACAATGCCAGGTCTGCTCTTTCCCTTTCAAGCCCTTCCCTTCAAGAACAGGTGTGAGGTGTGAAGCACTACACCATATTGTCAGTCATTAGCGAAGTAAAACGGCGATCCGCCCTAAGGAAAACAGACAAGAATAGCCGCCGTGATGAGAACATTGAAAACGTAGGCTTGCTTTGACCGTGCTACTGAATATCCGATTCAGCTCAAATGCAAGATAACAGCGATTTTGTGAACATTTAGCGATGTCCTCGACTGTAAAGAATACAAGAGAAAACAAATTGTGTCTATACAGAATAATGTGATCACTGCACACTCAATGTGTGTTGTGTTTACGTTTAGTTTTACACCCCTCTTACGGAGGAAACTCAATCGCGATTACGACCAACCAGGGTTCACCGCTTTAAAGCGCGGTTTGCGCCAAGCGTGCTTCACCGGTGTTACGCAGCCCGAAAGCGCCTGACGCCATCGGGCGCATGCTCTCTGGCGTGCTCCCATCGTTTAGGGCGCCCTCATTTCTTCGGCTAACCGCCTAACCAAGCTTTCCGAGTTCAGTTCCCTCCAAGTGTAGCTATTGGCATAATCGCGGTTTCACGTGCCAAGTAACGTAAGGGAGCCGTGGTTACGATAGCCACGGTTTAGGCTGCCTGTGTAACAAGGGTATTATTCTGTTAGATATTTACTTCCACGATGGCTCCATGCATATAAAGTGCTTGGAAGGACTACTTTGAAAGCGTCAATAACTTTCGTTTAGCGCCGATATTGTGTTTGCGAGCCGCCGACTTATTCGACTAATATGAGCCGGTAACTGTATACATCATACATACAAATACACGCATACCTCTCATTTTCTACAGGTGGCATACGCACTCCCGTGTTTTGCGAGCATCAGCGAAGCCCTGCAAGCGTCCTGGTGGTCACGGAGGCTTCGCACACGTTTCACGAGCACCGCCATGATGCTATCAGGTGGCCTTCTGGGGCTAAGCATCTGGTTCTGGCTGCAAGACGCAACCTGCATTGGATTCAACCTGGTGACGTGCGAGCACGGACGCGAGTCTGGTGGCGCGGGGATTTCTCTCATCTGGCTGCTTCTGCTACGGCGACGCACCGAAGCCGCCGGTTGGAAACGAGCAACCCTGTCGGCCACCCTGAGCCTACTTCCCGTTGCTGTTTGGGTTGCGCTACTCATGGGTGATTGAATAAAGTACCTATGTGTCAGTGCCATTTCATAAAGCACGATCTCATGTCATTCTCGTCGCCATTTTTAGCCCAGGTTCTCCATTACAAAAGCAGGGTATATAGGCAATTCGGTTAAGCCTGCATGGTTAACCTCCACGCCTTTTAAATGTGAAGCATTTCTTAGCGAATTTCGGTGACTTTAAGCGTATCTATCTATCTATCTATCTATCTATCTATCTATCTATCTATCTATCTATCTATCTATCTAGCCGCTTGCGTTTGTGCGCTCTCATGGTCACCCACTTAAATTGGCGTGAACCAAAATTGGCATGGGAGGGTAAGACAGTTTCACGAATATGACGCGCTGCTCAACACATGAATATTGTCACAATCCCGTCACACACGTCGTCAAACACTTCCCGTCAGACAGTGGCACATATTTATGGGCGGGTATGCGCCGCTTAAATTGCGGACGACGCAATTAGCTTAAACGACGAATCAGCTTAAATTGAGGACGACGCAGCGAGCAATGGAAAGAAAAATGGTAGGTGTAACCTTAAGAGACAAGAAGAGAGCAGAATGGATTAGGGAACAAATGCGGGTTAAGGATATCATAGCTGAAATCAAGAAGAAGAAATGGACATGGGCAGGGCATGTAGCGCGTAGACAGGATAACCGCTGGTCATTAAGGGTAACTGACTGGATTCCCAGAGAAGGGAAGCGGGTTAGGGAGAGATAGAAGATTAGGTGGGCAGATGAGATTAAGAGGTTTGCGGGTATAAATTGGCAGCAGCAAGCACAGGGCCGGGTTAACTGGCGGAACATGGGAGAGGCCTTTGTACTGCAGTGGACGTAGTCAGGCTGATTATGATGATGATGCGCCGCTTGTAAGCGGATATGTGCCACAGGTGATTGACACTTAGTATCTACCCAGGAACGACGAGAACACGCATGGGTAATTTTAATGCGTGAGCGTTAAGCAATACCCGACATCGGTAGCGTCGGCCCAACGAAGCTATAGAATAAATGTCAGTATTTAGAAAACCTGACATAGGCACCACTGGCCACCCGACGAATGCAAATAATAAAGTTCATCATCCCAGCAGGAATCAAACCCAAGCATTCTGCGTGACAGTCAAGCATTCTAACACAGAGCTACGCCAGGTCTCGGAGCTACTTTTCAAATAGACGCTAATCATCGTGAAACGTCAATAGTGGTCGCAGTGCTACCTACTCAATATTATAATCATTACATATATACTCCTTTCATACAGCCATCACGTCGGGTTACCGTCAATTGTGGTGACGTGCCATGCGCTGAAGTTGATTTAAGTAGCAGTGTCAAGGGCCAGCATCTTCGCGAGCATCAGCGCTTCATATCAGCTTCTGGTGCTGCCAAAACACATTTCCAGCTGACATCGTTGTGCAAGTGGAAAACTGGTTATATAAACTTCTGCAGCTTTTCAACATATGTCTCTGCGTGCAACATTTGTACATATATTTAGCGTCATTTCATTACGCGTCGCTCAAGAAAAAGTGCAACACGGTCACCTTTTTTCCGCGTGCTTCGCATAAAGTTGATTCCCAGGTACGTGGGATCTGCCGAATTTTTTTTAGCCCTTGTTCGTAACAAAAAAGAACCTCCCATAGTAGAGTACTCTGTACTCTGAATCGTCACCCACTTTTTTCTATCCCCCCCCCCTCTATAGCGATTACTAGACTTGCTGACACTGTATACCACAGAAGAACACGTGATACCTCACAGAATCCTTTCTTCTCGCGTTCGAGCTCCCCAGCAGCACCCGATACCTTGCCTGTATCACACCTCTAAAAAAAAACCGTCTGCCACACATGCGGGCTTAACAAACTGTACTCAAGAACAAGAAATATGTGGCATCTACCTATTTTAAATTCGAAGCATTTCTTAGCGAAGTTCGGCGACTTTGAGCTTATTTATCTATCTAGCCGCCTACTACTTTTAGCTCTCCTGGCCGTTTCGATAACTGCATCGATACCAAACTTGATATAGTATAACAAGACTCTATGAAGAACATATTTGACTTGTCATAACTGGAAAGTCATGATATGTATGTCATGAATGCCAGGATATATATTTCATGACCCTGCAGCTCTTGCGGTGGTTTCCTTCACATGGCATGTTGCAAAACTGGTATGGTATGGCATGTTTGCATGGCGAACACAAGTGATAGGCCCTAACATGAAAATCATGACATACGTGTCATGTAACAGCATGACTAAATGACACGCTCATGCTGCGCTCGTGGCCGTTCCGCTAGCGTTACATATACCTAAATTGGTATTACAGTACGTCAATGGATGACGAAGGTATGTTACTGGTGCGAACGTGATAATAGTGAGATGCGTGTCATGTAACAACATGACTACATGCCACGCTCATCATGCGCTCGCGGTCATTCCACTAGCTTCACATGTACCAAACTTGGTATCACGCGACGCGAACGGACGAAATAGGTAAAGATATGTCCATACATGATAATCACGACTTGTAGCAACATGATTACATGCCCCACTGATGATGCGCTCGCGGCCGTTTCGGTAGCTTCACATAAGCCCGATTTGGTATTACGTGACGCCAATTGATGGCGAAGGTATCTGAATGGTGCAAACATGATAATCATGAGATGCATGTCATGTGAAAAGGTGCCTACGTGCCACAGTCAAGGCACCAATCACCGATACATTTCAACTTGGCGCGGTGCGCGTGCTCGCCGGCGTTGCAACCCTAGGCGCCGGTCCTGCCGTATACTCTCAGGTGTGCACAGCGCTGCGTTGCTTTGACGCATGCGCGTATCAGCGCGTCAAACGTCCCTCCGTCACGAAAAGAGGGAGACGCAGTGTTGTCTGGGTAACGCATCGGCGCGAAATGCAGCATGTGGCAATTCGTGCCGGTTGCCGCCGGGCCACGCTCACAGACGCTGGTCGCGCCTAGCGTCAGACTATAAAGTGTTCGCGTTTTGCTAACGTAGCGTCGCTGGTCGCAGCGTACGCGCGCGTTAACGCTACATTGGAGTATACTGGGCCTTTCATGATACGCTCGCGGCCATTTTGCTAGCTTTTTACTAAATTTTGTGTTCCTTGACGTCAATAGATGACGAAATATATGACTGGTGCAAACATGATAATCCTGATACGCGTGTCATGCAAGAACATGGCAACATACCACGCTAGTAGCGTACTCAATGCCGTTTCACTAGCTCCATATATACTAAATTTAGTACCACGTGACGTGAATAGATGACAAAGGTAAACGACACATCCAAACATGATGATCATGACACGGAAGTCATGTACGGCATCATTTACATCCACCTCGTAACGTTGTACTTATTTTAAAGGGACGTATTAACATTACTCATTCGTGCTTCGCATAACATCGCTTCCCACAGTACGTGGGATCTGCCGGTTTTTTTAAAGACGATAGTCTCTCTGGGGGTACTTCGACGCAAACATTTTGGTCCATCTGTCTGTAAATTTGTCTGTTTGTCCACCGTAACGATACTCCTAAACTGCTTGAAACGATACTGCAAAAGGCCAATCTTATCCGCAGCGCCCACCAATATTGGTCAATATTCAGCGTTAGTACTTGTGCGATTGTCAATTAAAAACAATTATTGCGCATATCTGAGGCACCATAACAACTCGTCAATATTCTGTATGTGTGGCTTTATAATAGAGAAGGCCTACAAAAGTAATTCTAAAAACCGTAGCGTTTATCACGTTGCGCTGACAATGCAACGCGATGCTCAATATGTCAAATGTTTCCACCGCTTTGCTAAGACGACACGGTGGGGGCACCTGGCCGTCGCTTTGCGTTCTACACATTACCGCTTCCGAGACAGGCGCGCACGCCTTTCTTCGTTTTTGAAGATAACTGCGAGAGAGCGCTTGTGTCTAACGTGCCTCGATGCGCTTGTTCGCCTTCGCTGCACGGATCGATGCTCTCTAATGCAACACTTCCAGAATACAATACACCAATTTTCTCGCCCAGAACATCAAATAAACGTATTGTTCACTTTCTCCAGACGGAAGACTACCCTCTTTTGACGACATTTGCAGTGAAACATGGAGATACGGGGCCAACTTTTTTAGTGTGAGGTTTCATTATGAAGCCGGAAACTTTATCATGAACTAAACACACACAATATAGCATGGAAGATAGCATAGCAATATAGCATGGACAATATAGCATAAAGAGCCAGACTGATACAACATGAAGAGCGTAAAAAAAAGCCATTTTAGCTCTCCCATAGCAAACGGTCCTGCCATTATTTCGCATCGCCATCCGCCGCAGCACCCGATAACAATGCGCTTACGCTTGTATCGCGCAATAGTAGAGCAATTTTACATGCTTTACTGTGAAGCCAGTATCCTTATCAAGGGTGTTTTTAAATAAAAAAGGTATTTTCATTGCATTTTCGCGCAGACGAAGCTATTTTCACTGTATTTTCACGCAGACGCGTGGCTGAATGTTATTACACATGCTTGTCACTCAAAAGGCCCGAGTTCTATCGTCACTCGGATTCGTATTTTTTTATACAGTTTATTTGCATTTTTCTTGCTTTTTCCGTTCACGGACAAAACGCTGATTTTTCACTCCCAACCAACAACGCCTATACGCTGCTGCCATAACACCTACGAAACGAGCTCTTTAATGATGTCGCATTACAATTTGACTAGCTAAGCGTTAGTGATGCGAAGATTGAGCAAACGGTAGAGCTAGTGGCGTTCCTTTCCTCATTCCTTCACTTCCCTCTCCCACCCGTTGCTAGTAACTATACTATACGTGGATACGCTATGCTTCACCCTTTCGCCTCCTTATCTTCCTGTTTATCCCGATTTCTATTCCTCCTTTGATGTAATACTATACGTGGCTACAATTACCCTCACTTCAAGTTACCATCTTCTTGCTATATCATACGTGGCTATGACGCGATTCCTGCCTCTCTGTCTCTTTCTTTGTCTTTGTTCGTTTATATCTTTCTCTTTATATGACGGTTGCTATCTCTCTGTTTCTGCCTTGTTCTGATTTTTTATCTCTTCTTTGCGTCTGTTTCCTTCTATATAGTTCTGTCTCTGAGTTTGTAGAGCAAATAACTCAAATACAGGCCTTTTCTGGTTATACACTACAAGGCCGGTAAAGAAAACCACCTCGCGAATGCAATATAGCATTGCACTCAGTCGTACACACCTGTCAGCTGAATGATCATCCTTATGAAGTGGCCTTTTGAGGAAGCTGACAGATATGCATTTCTCTGCAACACGCACGCACGCAAGCAGAGCAGAGCATATATCAAGGCCTCGCGCAGTATAGTATATAACATATATCAAGGGGGTGGGATAGAGAAGAAGTTGGGGTGAGGAGAAGAGAAAACAGGAAGGAACTAGTATCCAGAGAAAGAAATAGAAGTAAGTGCAAGAAGGACAGAAAACGATAGAACGTGGGAAAACATCTACAGAGAGAGAGGGGGAGGGGGAGCAGGAGAGAGAAAAATAAAGATGCAAAAAAAAACAGAAAAATAGGAAGAAATAAAGGGAAGGAAAGGGTAGAAATACAGAGGGAAAGATACACAAAGATGTGTTCATTGACTTCGAACAGGCGACTTTCCCAAGTTGCCAGTGCGTATCGAGGACATAAGTTTCTGCTCATACTAAAATATAATGTGTAATTACCGATTGTGTAATTTACCGCGAAATAAACAATGAATATGATAACCAATTTCTACAGTCAGACCTTGACACTGTCTCAACCTGGTGCAATAAATGGCTTATGACTCTCAACTCTAACAAATCTAAATGCATGTCAATAACCCGGCGATCTATTTCTCCCCCCTGTACCTACAGAATTAACGGCGTTCCCCTCCAGCATGTCTCTTCATATAAGTACCTCGGCGTTTACATTACCAACAATCTATCTTGGCACACGCATGTTACCTACATCTGTAATAACGCTAACCGAACGCTAGGATACTTACGCCGCAACTTTTCTCGCGCTCCGCTGTCCCTCAAAATTCTATTATACCGATCACTAATTCGCCCAAAGCTTGAGTACGCGTCCGCTATATGGGATCCCGTGCAGCAAAATTTAATTAACGCGTTAGAATCTGTTCAGAACCGCTCAGTTCGGTTCATTTGTTCTAATTATTCCCGTACTGCTAGCATATCAGAAATAAAATCTAACCTTGACCTACCCAATTTAACTGTCCGGAGGAAACTGGCGCGACTGCATTTTTTTCATAAGATATTTTTTCACAATCCATCAATGAAGCGAGACCTCATTTCACAACCGTCATACCACTCATCGCGCATTGATCATCAGCATAAGGTTGCCATTCCGTTTTGCCGCACCAAATTCTTTTCAGCAGCCTTCTTACCGAAAACAGCCGCCGATTGGAACCACCTTCCCTCTTCCGTTGTATCAATAACAGACCCTTTGTTATTCAAGACTGCAATTTCTCAGCAATGCTTGTAACTATACGCAGTTTCCATTATCTATCTTTGTCTTGTATGTGCTTGAATTCTTATACATTTTTAGTTGACTTATGTTGCCTTCCTGATTTGCGCATCTGATACTTGTTTCTTTATTTTGTCTTTTTTTCTTGTGTGTTATATATGTTGTACCCACCCCCTCTGTAATGCCCTACGGGCCCTGAGGGTATCCTAATAAATAAATAAATAATGTGCCCTCAATCGGCCCCTGAGTATTATTCATCTGGATGAAGATTCCTGTGCAAGAAATATGTAGAGAGATCTATTTATTTATTTATTTATTGTACCCTCAGGGCATACAGCATTATAGAGGGGAGTGGGTTTAGAAAAGAAAATACAATTGAGACGTGAAAAACAAATCACATTCAGTACATGCGTACAACACTCGAGAACAACGTATAAATGAAGCACCGCGACAACAAGAAGCACCGCGACAAATCAAACAAGGAATCAAAAAATCGAAATCAAACAAGGAAGCACCGCAAAAAAAAGAAAAAAAATAGAAAAAAAATTACAACATGGCACAACGTATTTGCAATACACAAATGAACGGTAACCGAACAGCAGCAAACAAAACCAGGAAAAAAGAAAATGCGTTGAGCACATCAATGCATAAAATTTTCTAGTGCCGCCCGAAAGCGTTCATGATTAGTAATCGTGACTAGTGACGCAGGCAGGTTGTTCCAATCATGGCATGTTTTTGCTAAAAAAGAATGGGAGTATGTTACGGTGTTTTGGCGCGGAATATGAACCTTGTATTGATGGTCGAGGCGTTCAGATAGGAAAAAAGGAGGATTGAGCCAACGTGATTTAAGTATGGGGTTATGGTGATACGCTTTATGCAGCACACAAAGGCGAGCAAGTTTCCGGCGAGTAGCAAGAGGAGCAAGGTCAAGGCTGGATTTCATGTTAGTAACACTGGAAGTGCGGTGATAGTTAGAAAGTATGAACCTCGCGGAGCGGTTTTGCACAGCTTCAATTTTATTAGATAGTGTTACATAGCCAGGGTCCCAAACTGAGGAAGCATATTCAAGCCTAGGGCGCACGTAGGTTATATATAGCTGCTTTTTTAAGGAAGAAGGGGACAGCGAGAAATTTCTTTTCAAGTAGCCTAGCATGCGGTTTGCATTAGATGTTACATATTCAATTTGGCGCGCCCAGGATAGGTTATTGGTTATGTGAACACCGAGATACTTGTAAGATTCAACTGACTCTAGTAAGGTATCTTTAAGAAAGTAATCAGGACTAGGTAGTTTGTTACGCGAAATTCTCATTGATTTACATTTAGAAACGTTAAGATCCATGTGCCAGAGGTTACACCAGGAAATAATGTTGTTAAGGTCGGATTGTAGACAGGCAATATCAGTATCGTTAGTAATTTTACGGTAAAGCACACAGTCATCAGCAAAAAGACAAACTGGAGAACAAATGTTAGAAGGCAGGTCGTTAATGTATATTAGAAACAGTAAAGGCCCCAGCACAGAACCCTGAGGTACTCCTGAATGTACCGCCACCTCGGGAGAGTCAGTTTCGTTAATGGATACAAACTGCGTGCGGTTAGCAAGAAAGATTCGGATAAACTGTAGTACTTGTGGATCAATTTTCAAATGGCTGAGTTTATGTAATAGTAGCTGGTGATTTACTTTATCGAATGCTTTTGAAAAATCTAGAAATATACAGTCAGTCACAAAACCTGAATCAAGATATACCTGCAGATCGTTAGTAAACGTGATTAGTTGTGTTTCACACGAAAATAATTTCCGGAAACCGTGCTGCGAGTAATGGAAGAACTTATTTGATTCTAAATGCTTAACAAGATTGGAAAAAATTTTGTGCTCAAGAATCTTGCATGGAACTGAAGTAAGTGAGATGGGTCGGTAATTCGAGGGGTTATGTGCGTCGCCCGATTTGTGAAGGGGTACCAACCGGCCTGTTTTCCAATCTTTAGGCAAGTAACCGTCATCGAAACATTTAGTGTAAAGACAATATAATATAATCGACATATACTCTTTAGTATTCTTCAAAAATTTTGAATTAATACCGTCAGGGCCACATGAAGAAGACAGTTTCAGGCTGCTGATGACGCCAGAAATTCCAGTTGGATTGAAAACTATAGGGTCCATTGGGAAAAAATTTACGCACTGAAGATCTGGAACATTATCTACAACCGGGTTACAAAAAGACCTGGCGAAGCTATTATTTAACAGCGATGCGCACAGATGGCTAGAAACTGGTACACCGCGATTATCAACCAGGCTTATTGTGGTGTCGTTTTTAGGCTTCATTATGCTCCAAAAACGCTTAGGATTTGTCTTTAACACTAACGGTAGAGTTGACTGAAAAAAGGTACGTTTTGTCGTTAGAAGGGCCTTGGTGTAAGATGCGGCTGCTAATTTGTAGGCTGACCAGCGTTGCGGCCCAGTAGATTTCTTGGCAGTACGATAGAGCCTGGCTTTCTTGTTAGACAATCGTTTCAAATAACGGGTAAACCAGGGAGCATTAGTGTTACTATAAACGCGCCGCAACGGTATATGTTTGTTGATTAATTGATAGACCTGTTGTTTGGAGGAATTCCATATGTAATCAACGCTTAGTTCACTATAACGTGGCAGTAAGCTATCGAGAAAAATACAAAGCCCCGTATTAATAGCTTCGAAGTTGGCTCTATTGTAGTCCCTGATGCTTTTTATGCGCTTCTGTTTTCTTGTAGCAGGGAGGGAAAGAGCGAACTGCAATACGTCATGGTCGCTCAAGCCGGGGATGTGTGTTATTGACGAAACAATATCTGGGGCAGATGACAGGACGAGATCAAGCAAAGACGATGATTTCGGTGTTACACGGGTTGGCTGATCGACAAGCTGGGATAAGTTAAAAAGAGAGCAAACGTCGAGAAACGATGATGCATCAGCAGATGCAGGTTCGACTAAAGGAGTGGAGTGCAGCCATTGAATATTGGGATAATTAAAGTCACCAACCAAAACAATTTCTACTCCTGGATATTGTACCACAATTTGATTCAAACTATCATGAAGACCTTCACAAAAACCGGTAGCAAAGGATGGAGACCGATAAGCGGCGCCAAGAATAATTTTCTTATAATTGAACGTTAAGCAGCACCAGATAATTTCAAGGTCTGTAGTTACAGAGACAGCAAAAGATTTTAGCTGGTCACTGATTGCGATTAGTACACCACCACCGGTCCTGTCACTGCGATCACGTCGATATACCACAAAATTTTTGTCACACTGAAATAACTCATCCACCGATATTTTGCTTGTGAGCCAAGTCTCCGTCAGTACGACGATATCGGCTTCAGAATCATTGATTAATGCGTTAAGTCTATCCTTCTTTTGATATAGGCTACGGATGTTGGTATACAGAACAGAAACATTGCGCGTACGGCCACTACCCCTCACACTATCCTAGCTACCGTTGAGCTGACTATACACACGTCCCGAACGCGTCGACCGCGGTGATGTAGAGCCAGACGGAACATCCGGAGAGGCAACCGCAGGAAGAGAGGAAACAACTGCACTACCTTCAAGAACAGAATCTGCATCTGCACAGTACCGGTAGTGTTTCCCGTCTGCAATAAGCTTGTTGTGGCGCAGTTTGTACGAAGTTTTCAAGCCTTTGCCGAAGTCAAGCAGCTTTTTACGTGCAATGCGCGTAGAAAGAGAGAAATCTTCTCTTATGTTAAAATCTGTGTTAGTTAGCAAGTATCTTTTTGCACGAATCAGTTCTTTAGTTTTGAAAGAAGAAAATTTAACTACAATGGGACGGTTTTTGTCAACTGAATACCGGCCTATCCGATGCGCACGCGCAATGTCGGTTGCAGGAATTTGCAGCTGCAGTATCTCAGAAGAAAACGAGATAATCTGGCCTTCGGATTCCTGCCAGCTTTCTTTAGGACTGTCTTTAATTTCGAAAAACAGCAAGTTATCTCGCCTCGATCGATCTTCTGCCTCATCAAGCTTTGCGCGTAACGTAGTTATTTCTTCACGCAGACGGCACCTTGGAACATCAGCACCAACCTGATCTAGCTGGCAGAGCTCAAGACTGGCAGCCTGCTTTTCAACGGCTTCTAGGCGGGTGCTGATATTCGCAACAGTAGATACCATCGATTCATGGCCACGTTTTAGTTCGTCAATCGCCTTTGCCATGAAGGATTGATTAGCCTCAATCCTTATACAGCGCTCGTTGGTTTCCTTAACTAATTTCAGTAATTCGTCTGGCATCCCGGGATTTTGCTCGATGTCCCCGCATATCACCAAAAACAATGCACAAAAAGGTTCAAGAACGGCTCCTGGGCATGGAACCACGACAATAAAACGGTTGTCAGACTTGTAGGATCTACAGGTCAGAAAGGAAGGATGACTGACCTGCGCAACAAACAAGAGGCGTAAGAACATCGCTCCGGCCGTGCTTCCATGCCCACTGGCAAAGTGGTCCGTGGGGCGCCCTTTTGTATGGCTTGAAGGGGGGTGGAGCGATGACGTAGATGCTGGTAGGCTGAGTCCGAGAGTATCTTGCGATAGCTTCGTTGTGACAGAGCTGGTTGCGTTCCTCGATGATAGCAGGCTCGAGATACCGGTGGGACAGCGAAACAAGTCCGCCATAACCGGGTTATTACTCGAGGCAGCAGTACAGGACTGCGTCACGGGGACGGCGCTCAGCCAAGGGCAAACCGTGACGATCTGCGCAACAAACAAGAGGCGTAAGAACATCGCTCCGGCCGTGCTTCCATGCCCAGTGGCAAAGTGGTCCGTGGGGTGCCCTTTTGTATGGCTTGAAGGGGGGGTGGAGCGATGACGTAGATGCTGGTAGGCTGAGTCCGAGAGTATCTTGCGATAGCTTCGTTGTGACAGAGCTGGTTGCGTTCCTCGATGATAGCAGGCTCGAGATACCGGTGGGACAGCGAAACAAGTCCGCCATAACCGGGTTATTACTCGAGGCAGCAGTACAGGACTGCGTCACGGGGACGGCGCTCAGCCAAGGGCAAACCGTGACGATCTGCGCAACAAACAAGAGGCGTAAGAACATCGCTCCGGCCGTGCTTCCATGCCCACTCAGAAACGCAGAATGCCCACTCAGAAACGCAATATCAGAAACGCAGTATCCCGACTGTCCACTTGAAGACCAGCGTGGAAAGTGCCACATGTGTTCGGCTTCTAATAGAAGAGCTGAATAATTGAAGTCACACATTTCTGTAGTGTGGCAGGAAGTCTCGTGAAACTCCATCTAGGAACATTTATTTATATTGCTTTCATCGACATATAACCTGATTTTAGCATTTTAGGTTCGTGATATATATTTAGCTAAACGCAAGCTCTCAGGTGCTCTTTTCATTTCACCTCAGGGTTATCCGACACTACGTTTTCATTAAAAATTCAAGTGTAACGTTAATTTAACGACACGTCTCAACTTTCTAAATGCAACTGTAACGAGTTCCTTTCGCGTGAGATGAACTTGCAACGTGAACTCGTTCCAGAACTTGAAGGAATGAGGAACGAGCTTTTGTTAGTGTTATAGAGGAACTTCTACAACACTCGTTTCAGAAGACTGCACGGGCCATTTACGGCTTTCATTACTCATAATTCTTGAATGCGTAAAGCTATAGCCTGCTTGCCAGTACAAAAAAAAGTTATTTTCGTTGTTTTGTTTTGCCTGTTCAATATTCATATTTTGACGAACGCACCTTTTTAAAACTATCACTGACACTAGGCCCCACTGGTGCCGCATGACACTCGTGTTCCTGAATTATCTTCCTTCCCCACACGAACAAAATGCTTAAAGCTGGTAACTTACTTTCTGCATCGCATTCCTAATGTTAAATATACGTCAAGGGCCCTGAGTGGAAACAGGCAACGCACAGGTCAAGATTCTCAAGAACCACCCTATACGAACAAAGTTTGAAATGGACCTAGACGCATAGCTCTTCGACTGTGTGCGTTTTGTCCGGTGCTTTGCACGCTCCAACAAGATCGCCATCTGAGAAAATGGCTGTTAGATCCGGCTTCCCAAAAAAAAAACAATGAATGCTCACCTGAGGGGAGTGGGCCAATGCACTGCCGCCACTCGAAACTGAAGCTGCATATGTTGTTCGGTAATAAGGTTTTGTTCTGACGCCAAAGTTATTTCCTTTTCTGTGCATAATGAGAATGCTACATGTGTATACCTCCGCGAGTCTTTTGCTAACACTCGTTAATGTTTTTATTAAACAGCATATCCCTTCCACACATACGTGAAAAGTCAGCAAGGGCATTCTCAATACTCGCTCTTCAATTATACGAGCCAGAAGACGTGCAGAAGTCGATCCAGTAAGGACTTGAGCCCGTCCTTAGGTCATATCTGTGAATCAATGCATTCATTTGAGTCAGGTAGTATATATTCCCTGATATTAATAGAACGCTGCGAACGGCAGTCATGCTGGACGGAGAGTAGTTGCCGATTGCTATCATTTGCCAGCACCCACAATATTGCAGCAAAGTTGCGTTAAATCAAAGAACTTGTTCCCGAACCCAAAAGACATCTTCCTGTCGCCCAGAAGAAAAATAACGAAAGGGCACTTGCTGAAGGCCAGAGAAAAGGATTCTAGACTGGCCAACAGAGCTCAGCAACACAAAAAAGCCGGTGGTTATAGGCAGTAGCAGTAAACACACCAGAGAAGCCCAGAAGTCAAACAGGCTCAGGTCTACAGCAATGGGTCGCTCGGAGAACAAAATGACGTTGGCAGATATTGTGCATATGAGAATATTGGCTGAGTGGCCAGATACTGGTTTTCAATGTTAAGAAGGATCACGTCTACTTTTCTAGAATGAAAATCTCAAATTTGCCGGTTAGTACTAATGTTTACGTTATTATTCAGGGATCTGTTGGCTTCAAATAAACAGAAGCTCAGACAATTTTTGGATGGAGTTGGGTATACTGAGACACGCATGTGCATCAGAATAGTGACGTCTCTGTCTTTTGTAAACGCAGCTTTTGAAATACCTCTCTCAGGAAACGCCTCTAAATCAGAAATTGCCTTCCAGCCACTGCACTTTCAAAGTCTACCATCAGGGCCGTTGATATCCCGAGCAGTTACGCTTATGAGGTTACAGGGTGCTTTCCGAAGGTTACTGAGAACATTTTCATGCGATTCCACGTACACACTGACGTGATTTCCAGGACGTGAAATGCATGGCAAAATATATCGATGGCTTTCGTTTGTCTCGTTCCTACTTTGTGAAGGCCAAAACACTGTCCTCGGCTGATGGTAAAAATTTAATGCATCTTGATCTAGTATCGCACATTTCATCAAACTGAGAGCAGTGGCCGAATGGAATTCGCATGCAAATCTAACTGAAAACATTCCAGGATTGATAATATTCACAGGAAAAGAAAGCTTCTGCCATAATGGCCCAAAGCACTCTTTCTCCGCAGCGGAAAATATTAAAATAGATCGAATTCGGCATATAATTCATGCTTGGTGACGTTTAGCATAGAGTTACGATAGGGGAACGAAACAATAGAGCAGAGTAGTATTGGCTATGTGAAGAAGAGAGCAGCAGCCGAGGTGCTTGGAACGATGTACCACGACATATCACGGGAATGAAAGAAACTGCTGTTTAAAACGTGCGCGCTGTAAAAAAATAAGCAGATTTATTTACCACCTTGCTTTATGTTACTGTCAAACTACTTTGTCTCACATCCAAAGATGCTTCGCTCGAAAACAAGATGTGTCAAGGTCGTGAAGCATCACTGAAGACATTGCCTGGCTTATCTGTGGCATCTGTGGCTTAGAAGTGCTTTTGTTTAACAACTTGTGACTTAAAAGAACGCTTTGTTGTGGTAACGTGGAATGTTGTATTATAATGGTCAACGTCTGCAAATTCAGTGATTGTTATTCTTGCGAAACACAGCTGGCCATTTTCCTTCATGACCTACGTTCTAAACTCGACTGCATTTTTCTAGATTTTGCTAAAGCACTCAATACTGTCCCTCACGAATGCCTCCTTCTAAAATTATCTTTGTTAAATCTAGACCCCAACGTACTTGCATAAATTTCACCTTTCCTGACTAACCACTCCGTGTTCGTTCTAATTGACAATCATTGTTTTGACCGACTGCCTGTAACGTCAGGTGTCCCGCAGGGGTCTGTCTTAGGACCTCTTGTTTTCCTCCTTTATATTAACGATCGACCAACGCTTTTATCGTGTAACTTTCGCATGTTTGCAGATGACTGTGCTATTGACCATTCAAAAACCAACACTCATGACGAAACAATTTCAGCATGACCTTCATACAAACATGGTGTAATTATTGGCTACTGAAATTAAATCCTGATAAATGTAAGCTTGTTTCCTTTTCTCACCGCCACAACTCCCTTATGTTCACCTATTCGATCGCTAATATTCCACCAGAATCAGTTCAGTCATTCAAGTACCTCAGTGTCACCTTGTCTCATGACCTTTCTTGGCATCTTCACACCACTAACATCATTTCAGCAGCTAATAAATCATTAGAATGTTTTAGGCAAAACTTGCGTCATACTTCAACGCATTTAAAACTGCTTGCTTATAAATCATTAGTCAGATCAAAGCTCGAATATGCATCTTCCATTTGGAGCTCCCCCCCCCCATTTATATATCATAAATCAACTTGAATCAATCCAAAATTGGGCTCCCAGGCTCATTCACTTTGCATATTCATATATCATCATCTATTCTTCGAAGGCAGAATCAGAATTGGAAACACTTGCTTCTCGTCGACAGACTCGCGCACTCTCTAATTTTCATAGGTTGTACTTCAGTTCTCTGAATCATTCACCGTACATAACGCCCTCTCCACACATATCTCATCGCACTGGTCATTCGCTTCAAGTCGCACTACCACGTACCGCGACCACAACATTCGAAGCCTCCTTTTTTTATACGAGCCACAAAACACTGAAACGGCCTTTCTCACGCCATTTCTACCACAACCAACCCATCCATGTTTTCCGAAGCCATTAAAAACATCACTGTATAGTTTTATTAAACACCACCCCTTATGTAATGTATACTCTGAAGGGGGACATTAAGTAATTAAAGTGAAGTGAAGATTACCATTACATCAGTAAGAATTCCAATCGACTGCTCTAACCAGTTACAACTGATTAAATTAACTGACCAATTATTGAAAAAATAGAATCCCTTTAGGTTGCTGTCCATTTAAATTTACGTGCAAGCATCGCTTTGTCTTCTAACTGGGCCGCTTTTTATGAAGCGGCTCAATGCAGCTTTTTCGGCTGGTCATCCTTGCAAACTTCTCGAGAAATAGGCTTAATTCAACTCAACTATAGATAGTTTCTTGTCGATGTAAGACTAGCGTGTCTCGTACGAAGGACTTCATGACAAAAAGGCTATACTCGCCGACTACTTGTCTTAGGAATGAAGGTAAAGCTGAAGAAACGGAGCTTCTGCACACCTGTTCCTGCACGAAGTGGTCTGGTTTGGCACGCTACCACTATGGAAAGAACAGGCTTCACGCATCCCTTTCCTACCATCCTTCAGACCTGCGAAACGCTTCTGGGGCAGGTGGGCAATCTAGCTCTTCTGAAATCTAGTCAGCGTTGCACTTCGATGTAGATGCCGCTCACCGTTTGAGGTACGGCATAACAACGCGACTTTCGTACGCATCGGAAAACGCATAATCATGGCGAGAAAACTAGGATAAATGCAAATGTCTCGCTCTGGTGCTCAGCGGCGTGTTCACAAGAGCTACATGTAGAAAACGAAGGCATATTTCAGAGACCCCACGCGGAAAAAACGGATACAGTCGTGAGATTGCATTATTTAGCGGCATACGATACACGAAATTTGGCTATGTAGCCTTCACTTCATTGCCAGGAAAAGTTGCCCACGGGTATAGTCCGCTTTTATGTAAGGTGAATGTGATCTTACTATAGTCAGTGACAACCTAAGAATAAAAAATTAGCAGATCCCGCGTACAGTGGGAGTCGATGATATGCGAAGCACGAATGAGAAATGTTGATATGTCACTTTAAAATCAGCATAACGTTACGAGGTGGAGGTAAATGATGCCATACATGATTAGAATGTCATGATTATCATGTTTATATGTGTCGTTTACCTTCATCATCTATTCGCGTCACGTGATACCAAATTTAGTATATGTGAAGCCAGCAAAACGGCTGCGAGCACGCTATGAGCGTGATTGGTTGATATGTGGGGTTTAATGTCCTAACACCACCAAATGATTATGAGAGACGCCATAGTGGTAGGCTCCGGAAATTTCGACCACCTGGGGCTCTTTAACGTGCACTCAAATCTGAGCACACGGGCCCACAACATTTCCGCCTCCAGTAGAAATGCAGCCGCCGCAGCCGGGATTTGAACCCGCGACCTGCGGGTCAGCAGCCGAGTACTTTTGCCACTTGATCACCGCGCCGGGGCACGGTATGATCTTGGTATGTTATCATGTTCTTACATGACAGGCGTGTTAGGATTATCATGTTTGCACCAGTCATAAGTTTCGTCATTCATTGACGTCACGTAACACCGAATTTGGTACATACGGAGCTAGCAAAACGACCGCAACCGCACCATGAAGAGCCCAATACACTCCACTGTAGCGTTGACGCGCACACATTGGGCACAGCGACGCTACCTTAGCAAAGTGTGAGCACTCTATAGTCTGACGCCAGGAGCGACCAGCGTTCGTCGGCGCGGCCCGACGGCTACCGGCGCGAAATTCGACATGCTGCGTTTCGAGCCGATGCGTTACCCAGCCAACATTGGGTCTCCCTCTCTTCGTGACAGAGGGACGCGCTGAAACGCGCATGCGTCCAAGCAACGCAGCGCGGCGCGCGCCTTCGAGTATATGGCAGGACCGGCGCCTGGGATGGCAACGCCGGCCTGACACGACGAAATGAATGCCAGCGAGCACGTGCACCGCGTCACGTCGAAATGTATTGGTGACTTGAATATGCCATGTAGTCATGTTCTCACATGACATGCATCTAATTATTATCGTGTTTGCACTAGACACATATGTTCGTCATCCATTGGCGTCATGTAATCCCAAATTTGGCATTTGTGAAGCTAGCGAAACGGCCGTGAGCGCATCATCAGCGTGGCATGTAGTGATGTTGTTACATGACACGCATGTCGTGATTATCATGTTTGAATGTGTCATTTACCTATGTCGTCCGTTTGCGTCGCATAAAAACGAGTGTAAACAGACTTCGGAGGTTCGAAGGTTTGAGCGTGAGCCCTCGCCTACCGCAGAGGCAATTCAGATCGGTGTCATCTGCATCCAGCGCAGGCCTCTACCGTCTAGTTCGTATGAACCAGCACATGCGAAGAACATCGGCTGAAAAAACTCTATGGTAGTTTCCGTCGCAACATAGACACCATATACGACGCCCGAAATATCGCGTAGTTCATACGGAGGAGTTTTTATCTGCACTGTGTTTGTTTTCAACATCAGTATTCATAAACGCTGAAAGCGAACCTCGCACTAGCCAACACATTTCCGTGATGTGAAAACGTATACTTATATAAGTGTATTCACGAAATGTATGACGCGGAAACATTTGTTGGCTTCGGTGCTAATCGTTTTCGTGTGTTGCCAAGCTAATAACAAGCGTGCGCTGGTTGGTAGCAGTGAGATGTGACTTCGTGTCGGGTACCAGCGACGATGACACATTGAGCTGCCAGCGGTCTCATTTCCATTCACGTACAAGACAGACACTCGAGCGTGCGTTGCTGTGGTGATCGAAAAAGAAAGTTGCATGGTTAAGTGCTGCTGGTATTGCCTGCTATTTCACTTCTCGCTTACGCGACCGCTTATAAGCGTGCAATGGACAAGGTCACATCTACACACACGTTGCCCTTCACTTCTCTCTCTCTTCTCCTTTAATCCCCTCACCCCTTCCCCCAGTGCAGAGTAGCAAACCGGACGTGCGTCTGGTTGACCTCCCTGCCTTTCATTTCTTCCCTTTCTCCTCCTCCTCGTCCTCCTCCTCCTCCTCCTCTCCTCGCTTCTTCGGCTTCTCTGCCACGCTCAGTAGCACATACGTTGTTTGGAGGCATTCTAACACGCACATTCTTAATTTATAGTTCATTCTGATACTCGTAGCTATAAGCATACAATGGCGCTTCTCCGTTGTTTTACAGTTTACTATAACATAACGCGCATTCTGTTTACAGCTGGACAGATAACTGAAAACCTTGTGAGAAGCACCTGATTTGAAATCAGCTGCATGATGACACGATTGTTGGAAGAGAAGATCACCACATGTATGCACAGAATGAATGAAGGTGCACTAATATGGTACTGCACTTTGTATAGAAGAAATGCAAAAGTACCTCATGTGACTTATGAGACCTTTCAGAGCTGTGCATGTATTTATCTGTTCCTCCGGACTGTAATCAGCTGAAGATATTCGATGGTTCTGAACATTGAATATTTGTATGTGTTTCCAAAAAGTCCTTCATTTCTGTTCAGTTTTTTATTATATGCTATAACTTGGATTATATATACGCATGCACTTAAGCATATTCAGTTTAGTTCTGTTGGAAAACTTGCCAAAACTTCTGTACGGTGCTCTGGTGCAATCCTTTGATCGGTATCTGTCCCATCAAAAAATTTTGGCATGCTTTATTGCATTATAGGGTATTTTGACAATTGATGACATGTGAAAGCCACAGTGCTTGGCTGTAATCTCAAAACCAATGTCTGTCTCATCAAGAAGTCTCAGATGCATTTTGTAGATGTTAAAGGATATTTAAACTACCAGCAAAGTGCTGAAGGCTTTAACACAGCACTGATCCGCAATCACCACCCAGCTTAGAAGTCATTTGTAGAGCTCTCTAACACGTTCAAATAAAGTTATCAAACACTGGATTGATCTACTTGATTTGATTGCTAATACCAGTGTGTCTGACTTTTTGGAGGCACTTGTATTATAATAATGTCCTATTTGTCTCATTTTTTACAGGGGTGCACTCAAGGGTAGTGATATTTGTTTACCTTGGCACACTTAATGTGATATTACTGTTTAAATCCTTTCATTTTGTATATATGTACGCCACTTTTGCAGTAGCCTCATAGTGAGCAGCCGTATTTGAAAATAAATAAATATACCATCAGAAAGTGTTCCACGCTGTGCTCGGTTCCGGTCTGGTCACTAATATCTGTTGCATCATGATGTGTTGGGTGTGTTTCATTGCATTGGAGAACATTTTGGCTGCCTTCCATGAAGGGTTCAGTTCCAATATTATGACCGCTATCTGTGACTTCATAAACAGTTGGTTGTCGCTTGTCGTTTTAGAGAATACTTTGATTGGAGACAATGTCCAGAAGTTTTCCACTAAGGATTCAGTTCTCATATTATGACCGATATCTGTGACTTCATGAACAGTTGGGTGTCGTCTGTCGTTTTAGAGAATACTTTGACAGAAGGCAACGTCCACAAGGCTTGCATTAAGGTTTCAGTTCTAATATTATGACCGATATATGTGACTTCATGAACAGTTGAGTGTCGTTTTAGAGAATACTTTGACTAAAGACAACGTCCAGAAGTCTTCCATTAAGGTTTCAGTTCCAATATTATGACCGATATCTGTGACTTCATGAACAGTTGGGTGTCATTTGTCGTTTTAGAGAATACTTTGACTAAAGACAACGCCCAGAAGTCTTCCATACAGGGGTCAGTTACAATATTATGACCGATATCTGTCACATCATGAAGTGTCAGGCACAGTTAGTTGCATTAGAGCACATTTCGACTATGGAAAATGCCCGAAGGCATTCTACGCAGTATTTGGTTCCTATCTCATGGCCAATATCAGTTGTATCAATAAGAACCAGGTGTGCTTTGTTGCATTAGAGGATATTTCGAACACACACATCAACCGAAAGCCTGCTACTCTGGCCTCAATTGTAGTCTTATGACTGACTTAAATCTGTCAGATCATGAAGTTGCAGGCGTGATTATAAGTCGACTAATATAAATATGTTGTGCAAATATACTGGAAGTACCAGCATATGCAAGATATTGTTAGTAACTTTGGTAGTGCAGGTATAGAAACCCAGTGGTTTGTAAACCTGATCACGAGGGCAGCCACGCCCCATTCACCGCAGAGAGGAGGGGGGGGAGAGCTCAATGTCAACTCCATATATTAACATAATAGGGAGGGGGTGCTAAGTCAGCCCTGGGGAGGGGCACAGGGAAAAACTTTTGCCTCCCCCCTCCTTAAGGAGAACCCTGCACACGTCTATGATAGACGTACAGTATGCTAGACGCGAATGTTCTTTCGCGGGAGCGGCGCACGCGCCGATGTTGATTTCTGGTTCATGAAATGTCAATTACTTCTATAATAGTCTAAACTCTGGTGGTTGAAGCACTATCAACTTGTTAACGTGTTCTCATATCCTCTAAAACATACATTCCCGTTCCAGTTGAGAACGTGCCGTTCTGTGCTGAACTTGGACAGTTCTAAGCCAAAAGATCAAGCAACATTGTGCATTGGCCTTGGACGCGTGGGCGTCAACGCGGTCGACGCGTGCCAGTAGTTGCGTGCCCTTTTCCTTCACAGGCGCGACTAGACGCTTTTGACGTGTAGGCGCGTGCATACGCGTGCCAGTGGTTGGCACTTAACGCGCCTTATATCTTTAACGCCGCTGCGCGCGTCCCCCTCCCCCTTCGCTCGCTCTTCTGCTCTCCTCGCTCGCTGCAGCGGCGCGCACCTCCCTCTCTCTCGCGCGCCCGCCTTCTCTCTCAGTCTCCCGTCGAGAGCGGGTCGTGCGATGGATGTCCCGGAGGCAACACTACCATCAACAACGAATGCAGTACAACCGAATGCCAGCACTGCACCCGTCGTTGGAGGTGACGGTACCGCGGTGGTTTCGCCGACGTTGGAAGACAAGGCGGCGCTGCGAAGGGCTCGTGAGACCGAACGTAAGCGGGCGAAGCGTGCAGCGGATACCGAACTGCGTGCTCGCGAGGCCGAGTACAAGCGGGCGAAGCGTGCAGCGGATGCCGAACTGCGCGCTCGCGAGGCCGAGGACAAGCGGGCAAAGCGTGCAGAGGATGCCGAACTTCGCGCTCGCGAGGCCGAGGACAAGCGGGCGAAGCGTGCAGCGGATGCCGAACTACGTGCTAGCGAGGCCGAGTGCAAGCGGGCGAAGCGTGCAGCGGATGCCGAACTGCGCGCTCGCGAGGCCGAGGACAAGCGGGCGAAGCGTGCAGAGGATGCCGAACTTCGCGCTCACGAGGCCGAGGACAAGCGGGCGAAGCGTGCAGCGGATGCCGAACTACGTGCTAGCGAGGCCGAGTGCAAGCGGGCGAAGCGTGCAGCGGATGCCGAACTACGCGCTCGCGAGGCCGAGGACAAGCGGGCGAAGCGTGCAGAGGATGCCGAACTTCGCGCTCGCGAGGCCGAGGACAAGCGGGCGAAGCGTGCAGCGGATGGTGAACTGCGCGCTCGCGAGGCCGAGATGAGGCGTCAGCATCGAGCCGCGAACGCGGCCCAAGAAGCGGAACGACAACGCAAGCGTCAGGCGCAGAAGGGCGATGAAGGCCGGCGTCAAGACGCCGCTCGCAATCGTCAACGGCGAGTGGACGTTCCCGAGGCCGTTCGAGCCAGTGAACGTGCCGCGCGGGAGAGGGTGCGAGCCCTGGACTTTGCTCGTCCGGACGCGCCTTTCAAACGCGACTTTGTGGATCGCAGCTTCGGTCACAGCTGCGCCGTGTGTGACCGGCTGTGGTTCGATAACAACCTGAGCTGCATTTCCGGCGTGAGGAACGAGACCAACAAGTTGAACGCGTTGCGGGTTCTTTAGAACGAGTTCGGAAGACTGTCGGGCGAACACCGATGCGACGACATGGATGCGCAAGACCCGCGGCTAGCTCCCTTCGGTGCGTTCCGGATGTGTGCGTCTTGCCGAGAGTCCCTGCTGGCCAGGCGGGTTCCGCCGTTGAGCAAGAGCCATGGCTACGCGTACTCGCCTCGTCCCGCGGACCTCCCCGATCTGAACCCGGTGGAAGAGCGCCTCATCTCGCCTCGACTCCCCTTCATGAGCATCAGGCGGCTCACGCGGGGCAACGGTCAGTCTACACCAGTGCCTACTCCGGCGATGCCGTCCTGGTTGTGACCGTCTACCTGGCCCCGAACCTCTCGAGAGATGACGTCTTGAGCAGATGGATGCGGCGATGGAGAGTGAGTCTGTGCGCGCGCGTCCCTCGGTTCCGATTGTGGTGCTGGGTGACTTTAACGTGGACGTAAGAAAGGACAATGGCTGGTTGGTTGACCACATGCTGAACAATTACTCGATGACGTGTCTGTCTCTCGAGTTTCCGACCACGATCAACGGTGGCTTCATAGACTTGGTGTTCAGTAGGAACTGTACGGTCCGCTCCGTCTTGCCGTATCCGCTCACCATACATTTCTCGGATCACAAAGCGCTGGTACTAACCGTGAGCTACAACGATAACACGAATAGGTGCTAATCTCTAGTGTAGTTTGTGTGTGTGTGTGTGACGCGCTCGCGATGTGTGTATTTAATGCATCGTACGAAAATCGTGAAGTGTTAATAAATAATACTTCCTATATAATGTATCTGTGTACAAATGCTTCATGACAAACAACACTTAAATTCATTAATTACACTTTAATCATCATCATCAGTAATAAAACTCCCAAGCATTTCCCAGAGGGTGAACATGGTTAGGTGCGAATGCACGGGGTGATGCTATGAGGGTGAGTAAAGTTAAAATCCATTGGCATTCGCCAGTGAGTTTACGTAACTCCCCCCGTGATCAAATTGCGAAACGGCCGCGAGTGCATCATAAGCATGGCATGGAGTCATGTTATTACATGACAAGCATGTCATGATTTTCATGTTAGGGTCTGTGGCTTGTGTTCGCCATGCAATCAGGTCTTACCATACCAGTTTTGCAATATGCCATGTGAACAAAATCAACGCAATAGCTGCAGGACCATGACATGTAAATCATGACATTCATGACATACATGTCATGATTTGCATGTTGTGACTAGTCAAATACGTTCTTCGTACAGTCATGTTGTGCCATACCAAGTTTGGTATTGATACCATTATCGAAATGCCCAGGAGAGCTAAAAGTCGTAGGCGGCTAGATAAATAGATAGATAGTTACGCTCAAAGTCCCGAAGTTTGGTAAGAAATGCTTCGAATTTAATATATGCTCCACCCACGAGGTCTTATCGTCCTTATTTCCCATGCTTGCGCGCTACAAAGAAAGTAGTTCCCAAACAGGGGCCATAATTTTCACGCATGCAATCATTACCTTACAATACTTAATAAGTGTGTAAATACAGAATCCGAAGCTTCATAAATTAACGTGAAATAGGACATACTTCCGCGTCAGCTTAGCAATATATCTGTTGTTTAAATTGCACCTCCCACTGCGCTCATCTCGAAGTCCACAAAGAAGCAATGCACATCTCTCGAAGGTGATGTTTCTGCGTGGTCCCTAAGGTTGTACTAAACAAACAATGCCACATTTAGCGTAATGTTTAAAATTGAGAAATAGTTCTATTACGGTTTCACAAAATGAAACAAGGGCAAAAATCACGTTTAATTAGGTTGTTTGCAATTTTTTCAAAACTTTCACTGCCAGGATTCTTCGCTGTCTTCTGTAACTATGGCCACTATGACTCAAAGCGAAGAATGGAAAAGCAATCTGAGACAGACTTCGCGAATTTCGATTCTTGTGCAGCCTTAAATGATGAATGTGCGTTTCGCGTCGCCATGCATCGTGTTTGAGGTAAACGCCAATGTTTCATTCGACGTCTTGTTTCATCTAAATAAAAGCGCGTAGCAGACATTGTGCTTAACAGTGCGGATCATTGCGTACGTCGTCGTTATGTTAAAGGCCAAGGCTAAAGTGGCGGCGACAAAACGCTGTAGGTAGAGTTTTTTTTTTTCTTCTTGCTTCGACAACTTGCACTCCATGGTGTTGCCATCACCCCGTCAGCAATTGAATATTCATCTTTTTCAAAGCAGGGCCCAGTTTTGCTGCAACAGGGGCCACTATACATTCTATGAATGTTTGTGCAAAGGTGTGCTTTTGCAGGGTTTTCGCTCTTCGGGAAATGCGAGTGCATTGCGTGCTTCGTGGCACTCTAATTTAACACAAACACGTTATTTCTATGCGTAATACATGCATGCAATAGAGGTAAAATGAAAAAATATATAAAAAGTAAGACTTCTTAATATGACAACGTTCAGGATGATGCAATGTTTTAAAAAGCGAAATGTTTCTCTTAATTTTTTTGCTCAACACTACTTTTAGCGGCATCGCTTCAGTGACAATGACAATCGATGTACCTGATCGTGATTTATCGTGGTCGCTGTGTTGATAACGATCGATGCAGTCATATTACATAGCCCTCATCATTTCCCGGGTTAAGATCCTTGCACGGTGCTCTTCATGCAAGGCGTTCGTACTTCGAGCCTGAGATAAGTGCATAGGTACGAAACAGACACTTCAATCTGATACGTAATCATGAGTCGGTGGCGATAAATTCCAGTGAAATGACGCAGTTGTGCCAATTGGCACACATTAGAATAATCACACACACACACACACGATGACCGCAATTTGCTTTTTAATGCATACACCAATGCACATTCTCCCCACCTAATTTGTTTAGTCTCGTACTGTGTGACCCTGACAGGGTTGCTTTTTAAATGCGAAGCATTTCTTAGCGAACTTCGGCGACTTTGGGCGCATCTATCTATCTATCTATCCGCCTACGACATTTAGCTGTCCTGGCCGCTTCGATAAAGGTATCAATACCAAACTTGGTAAGGCATCATGTGATTGTATGAAGAACATATCTGACTAGTCATAACATGACAATCATGAAGTGGATATCATGAATGTCATGATTTTCATTTTATGGTCCTGCAGCTCTTGCTATGGTTTCGTTCGCATGTCATGTTTTAAACTGGTTGGTATATGGTATGATATAATTGAATGCCGAACGCTGGCGACAAACCCTAACATGAAAATCGTAATATGCGTGTCATATAACAACATGACTACATGCCAAGCTCATGATGCACTCGCGGGCGTCACGCTAGCGTCACACATACCGAATTTGGTATTACATAACGCGAATAGATGACGAAGGTATGTGACTGGTACAAACATAATAATCGTGAGATGCGTGTCATGTAACAACATGAAAACATGCCACGATCATGATACGCTGGTGGCCGTTTCGCTAGCACCACTTAGACCAAATTTAGCACTACGGGACGTGAATGGATGACGAAGGTATGATACTGGTGCAAACATGATAAACATGAGATGCGTGTCATGTAACATGACTACATGCTACGCTCATGATGCGCTGGCGGCCGTTTCAATAGCTTCACATGTACCAAACTCGGTATCACGCGACGCTAACGGACGAGACAGGTAAATGAGATATACGAACATGATAATCACGACATGCGTGTCACGTAACCACATGACTACATGCCACACTCTTGATGCGCTCACAGCCGTTTCGCTAGCTTTACATATGCCAAGTTTGGTATTACGTGACGCCAATGGTAGACGAAGGTATGTGACTGGTACGTAGATGATAATCATGAGATGCGTGTCATTTGAGAACATGACTAGATGCCACACTCAAGGCGCCCATACATTTGAACGTGAAGCGGTGTGCCTGCTCACCGGCGTTCTTATCGTCGGGTCACGCCGGCGATGACACGCCAGGTACCGGTCCTGCCATATACTGGCATGCACGCGCCGCGCTGCGTTGCTTTGACGCATGCGCGTTTCAGCGCGTCCAGCGTCCCTCCGTCACGAAAAGAGGGAGACGCAGTGTTGTCTGGGTAACGCATCGGCACAAAATGCAGCATGTCGCATTTCGCACCGTTAGCAGTCGGGCAGCGCCAACGGACGCTGGTCGCGCAGGTCGCGCCTGGCGTCAGACTAAAGAGTGCTCGCTTTTTGCTATGGTAGCGTCGCTCTGCCTAGTGTGCGCGCATCAACGCTGGATTGGAGTATATTGAGCCCTTCATGATGCACTCGCGGCCGTTTTGCTTGCTCCACATATACCAAATTTAGTGTTATGTGCCATCAGTGGATGTAGAAATATATGACTGGCGCAAACATGATAATCCTTACACGCGTGTCATCTAAGAGCATGACAACATACTACGCTCACAGCGTGCTCGCGGCCATTTCGCTAGCTCCAAATATACTAAATTTGGTATCACGTGACGTGAATGGATGATGAAAGTAAACGACATATTCGAACATGATAATCATGACACGGAAGTCATGTACGGCATCATTTACCTCCACCTCGTAACGTTGTGCTGATTTCAAAGTGACATATCCACATTTCTCATTCGTGCTTCGTATATCATCGGTTCCCACTGTACGTGGGATCTACCAATTTTTTTCTCACACCTCGCCCACGCAACACTCGCATGTGTGCACAACACAGAGCATATCGCAAGTGATCACCAAGATTCTCACGTTGCGACCCACAAGTAACACATTCACACGCGCACAAGCGGCAACGCTGATGCCACGCCTTTTGCGGGCTGTCAATCACAGACGTGCACATTCCACAGAACACACACGCAAACATTCACACTTCAACTTCGTATTACTGCACACGAGTGTATACGACGAGAACCGTCGAGAGGAGGAGGAATTACCATTTATTGAAACGGCATACTACGGTTTCCGTGGGTGGAGCCCTTATTCCAGGGCCCCACTGGCCCGAGCGGCTTGCTCGGCCTGGTCCAAGGTTGCCCTGTGGCTCCCAGAGTGGTCATCCTACCGACGCAGAGAATAGACGCCATGTTGCATGCTTCACGCTGCCGAATCGACCGAACGCGGTGGAGCTCTGCCGCTTCGGTGCACTCGAAACGCTGCAAAATCACAAACGCCAGCATCGAATGACGGCCGACGGCGATGATGCTGAAGGCGAGTGGATGGAATAGCTTCTTCTTGACCAAGGAACCACAGAAAATTGAATGGACACCTGACGGTCTCGGTGCAGCGGAACATCGACTCACGTCGCGAACGGCGGCGTGCTGAACATGTGTGCTCAGATTTGGGGGCGCGTTAAAAAACCCCAGTGGTCTAAATTTCCGGAGCCCTCCACTACGGCATCTCTCATAATCATATGGTGGTTTTGGGGCGTTAAAGCCCACATATCAATCAATTATGCTGAATTTGTCATTGGTTCATCGTTACTCTTACGTCATATAGTAATGAGCGGCTGCCATTGGACGCTCATATTACAAATAGTGGTACGCTTTATTTTTTATATTTAGCTTTTCACCGACTATATATCAATATACCAGCACAGTAGGCATAAAAACATTGCCGGGTTGTCGTTTCTTGTGAAGGTAAGGTTTGGTGGTTATCAAAAAAAAAATCACATCATATCCACGGGGTGAATGATGATGAGTGGGCAAAGCTCCTAAGGGAAAATCATCGGTAAAGCCACGACTCTTCAGTGAAAGTTCGCCCACTACATCACCAAGGAAGACGTGAGAAACACTATATATATATATATATATAGGGAGTAATAATTTAATGGGCCAGTTAGTCTTCGTGAAGGTATGAGATATGGCACAACGGGAGCGTTGTCAACAAGGATAAATATATTTATTTCCCAACAGTTTCGGGAGGGGTCCTCCCTTCATCAGGGGATGAGTTATACTAACATGAACTTCCAAACTTCGTTGCTGCCGCGTCCCTCTCGCCTTGAAAAATGTTTGCGAGAGTGAGAGGGAACTAGAAAAAGGGAAAAAAGGAAAAAAAACAGAAAAGGGGAAGAAAAAGACGAGAAAGAAGAAAGAAAAGAAAGAAAGTAAAAAAGAGGAAGAACCACGGTCAACACTGAGAACGAAGCCAACTGTCCGTCTACATCCACATACGGTTCATATCACGTGCTGTTCAGTTCTTGACGTGTGTCGGGCCACCCAAGATTGTCGCCGCGGTGCCGGGAGGGTCCGTGATGGCGTGCATAAAGAAAGGGGTTTCCCCGTAATGGTTCGGTCGGCGGGCGGCGTGCGTAAAGGAAGGAATTCCCATTAATGGGTCGGTCGGCTATTTACCTTTAATCTTGATCCGTTTCCCTTCAATGGTCATCAAGTGGTAGGCGAACGTAAACACTTTGTATGTGCATGGGGAAAAAAAAGAAAGGACAGTGTACACGTACGAGTCAGTCATAAAAAAGCATGGTCTCCAGCTATCAATCTTTGTCACCAATAATCTCATGGCTTACTTCTCGGAGACAGTTGAGTTTTCCGGGGTCCTCGTTGATGCCGGCTACTACTGTACGAAATTTGAAAATAAAATATGCCTCACGCTGTTCGCGCTCGCGTCTGTTTGAGAAACCGGACTGCAAAAGAGTTACGCTCATATTTTCAAAACTGTGGTTTGGCAGGCGCAGATGTCTAGATAAAGGTAGCTTCGGCAGTGAAGTGGCGTGGTACCGGTGATTATTGAACCGCAGCCGAAATGGCGTGTCTGTTTAGCCGATATATTCTTGTCCACAGATGTTGCAATGTAGCATGTATATTACGTTACTGGAGTCACAATTAAGGCTTTCAGTTATGCAGAACTTGAAATGCGAGAAGTTCGCTTTGGATTCACGGGTTGTGACCATCTGTGGGCTGTTATGCCAGCGAGTCCTCGTCAAACGACCGTGCCTCTGAAAAAGGCAATCTGGGTCAAGGCCAGCCCGCAGTCGCCTGCCGCGATCAACTCGACGGAGTGAACACGCGCGGCGCCTCCCTGGCCCACGTGCGTTGAGTCAGCTGCGCGCGTGACAGCGAGCCGGCGTCCGCGTGTCGGGTGGTCTGACGCATGGCGCGGCGGCCCCCATTGGGGGGAATCTGCCCTGACGACCAGCGGCGCTTCTGATTGGACATTTTGGTTGGACCCGGTGCAAATAAAAGAAGCCCTGCGGCGTGTCGCGATCAGCGGTCCTGTGAGAGAGGGGTCCCCATGTCGGAGAGCCGACATGTGTGTGAGTCGGCGGTCTTAGGCGAAAAGTTGACCTATGTATTAGAGAGTAGAGCTCGGCTCTTCGAGTCTCTGTCGGCCCCAGTGCCGAAATTGTAACGCCTCTGTATATATGCTGTACATAAACCTTGTTTAACTCACCGTCGTCTCATCCGCTCGTCTTATCAGCTCTGCGCAGAAGCAGTCACGAGCTGATAAACATACGCTACCAAACGGCTGGTGACCTTCCCGGCGGAGTTGAAAGCAGTGGCGCCTCCGGGGCCGTGTTGGCGTCGCCGTCTTTCGCAACAGTGGTGGCTTCGGTGGGATCGGTCCGTCATTCGCAACAGTGGTTGGCAGCTGCGGGATCGGCCGGCGTCAGCGACATCGATGCGGTGAGTGCCTGATGTTTTCCCCTCAGTTCACCAGACTACTCTAGCTCAGGTTGTAGTAGTTTAGAGAAGGGCTGTGTGAAGCATTAGAGTGAGCTTTGATCGTTTCAAGCAAAGTCGAAGTGCTTTGAAACCAAAGTTAATGCGGAGGGGGTAAACACGGGAGAGTGAAAAATTGCTTGCGCGTCTTGCTAGTTGACTTATAGTGGGTACGGCAAGTAAATTGTTAACAGGGGCAAACAGCAAGAGGCTAGTGTGAACGATGGAGAACCTTAAAGTGAAGGAACTCATCGAAATTTGTGAGGAACTCGGCATTACTTTGGGCCGTGCGAAACGAAAGCAAGCGATCCTTGAGATCATGAAGGATGAGGGAGTGTCGGCTGAGGAAGTCGATGAGGCCTGGGTGGATATTAAAGCACGCCGTGAGGAGGCTGAAAGGCGAGAAGTAGAAGCTCGCGAAGAAGCTGAAAGGCGCGAAGCTCGCGAAGAAGCTGAAAGGCGCGAAGCTCGCGAAGAAGCTGAAAGGCGCGAACGTCGCGAGGAGGCCGAGAGACAGGAGCGTCTCGAGTTGAAACGACTAGAATTGGCAATCCTACAGTGTTCGCAGGCGCCTAGCGTAGCTTCTCCAGCAGTTCAGGTCAGCGGTTTTAGAATTCGGGACCAACTGCCACCGTTCGTAGTAGGCGAGGACATGGCGAAGTATCTCGTCAAGTTTGAACACGTCTGTGAGCGAAACGCTTTGGAGCGGTCTCTTTGGGCGCAGAACCTGTAAGCTCTTCTTCCCGGCGAAGTGTCCGACGCATTAACTTGCTTGTCTAGGGAAGCGTTTGAGAGCTATGACGAGGTTAAGGAAGTGCTCTTGAGACGTTACAAGTTGTCACCCGAGGCTTTCAGGCAAAGGTTCCGGTATGCTGAAAAGGGGAATGAGTCACACGTTGACTTCGCGTTTCGTCTTAAAGCCGATTTAATTGAATGGCTCAAGGGCGAAGGTGTTTATGACGACCGCGATAAAGTGGTGGAATGCGTTGCATTGGAGCAATTCTACCGCTGCATCGAGGATAATGTCAGGCTTTGGCTGCAGGACAGACTTGGTGAAGTACAGCTAAACAAGGCAGCAGAGTTAGCTGAGGAGTATTATACTCGTCGAAAGTTGCACAGCAGGGCAGTGCGCGTTGAAAAGAATGAGAGAAAAGAGGGCTTTTCAAAGAAACCTGATCAACGGAGACCCGCTCCGCACCGTAATTTCAAGAAGGACCCGTCTCTTACGAAGGACAGTGTAGGGGAAGGGCAAACAGAAGCGGAGAAATCGAGTGAGGTTTCTACCACACAAGCATTTGAATCGGAAAACAAACGGAAGCCGCTAATCTGCTACAACTGCAAAAAGGAAGGACACATCGCGAGAAACTGTCAGGAAAAATTTGCCTTCGCAACAATCCGAGAATCAGAAAAAAACATGCGGTTGTTGGAGCCGTATCTCCAAGAAATTAGGGTCAATGAGAAAACGTGCCGAGCACTTAGAGACTCAGCGGCAACCATGGACGTTGTCCATCCTTCATTGGTGTCTCCGGATGACTTCACAGGAGAATGCGCGTGGATCAGGCAAGTCGCCGAGGTGCAGAGTGTTCGCTTACCAATCGCCACGGTTGTCATTGAAGGCCCGTACGGTAAGCTTCGCACCGAAGCAGCTGTGTCTGCCGCGCTAAATGATCGTTTTCCATATCTTTTCTCCAACAACTCAGAGCAGCTTCTCAAAGAGCAGGGCAAATCGTTCTTCCCCAACTTAGCGTGCATGGCCCTCACGCGATCGCAAGCGCGAAAGCTTTCGCAGGAGCTTGATCTGGTTCAATGCGGTGAACACTCAAGTGACCTTGTCGGCGGGTCGACGGAACCTCAGAGAGGAAATTTTCCGCGTGAGTCATGTGAGCAGTCACGCGAGCGGCCCGTCGCGGAAGCGGCCGCCGCGGTATGCGTTGGGGGAGACGACATGGCGCCATTGAATCAGAGCGAGGGGTCTGCAACGCTCTCGCCTGTAGCGGAAAGTTGGAGCGAGCTGCCGAGAGTTGATCGAGAGACGCTCATTCGAGAGCAGCGTGAGGACCTCTCGAATGAAGCGCTAGTGGAAAGCCAGGTTGAAACGCTAGTGGAAAGCCAGATTGAAGCGCTAGTGGAAAGCCAGGTTGAAACGCTAGTGGGAAGCCAGATTGAAGCGCTAGTGGAAAGCCAGAAAAACGCGGCAAAAGTGCTGTCGAAGGAGCACTACGAGGAATCGGTGAAGAAGCGTGTTTTTGAAGTTGATAATCAGGTAATGCTGCTGCAGCCGTCCAAAAGGAACAAGCTTGAGGTTGATTGGGAAGGGCCCGCCAAAGTATTATCGAAGCCTTGCGATACAAATTATGAAGTGAAATTAGGAAGGCGGCCGGACAAAATTTACAACTTGATGAAACCATACGTTCAACATCAAGCGGTCGTAAATCTGTTGTTGAATTCTTCAAAGGAAGAGGAAGCAGAAATTTTTAGTTCTAGTGAGGTAATCGAAAGGAGATCGAAAGTAATCTGGGAACAGCTGAACCTAGAGCCTAGCTTAAGTGACGGAGGACCTGAGAAAGCGGACCTGAGAAAGATTGGTTCCGAGTTTGAAGACGTGTTTTCGGACCGCCCCGGAAACACGAGGGTGATCAAACACGATATCGAGCTCAGCGGTGAGGAGTCAATCCGTAGCAAGCCGTATCGTTGTTCCCCTGTGCAACGTCGAAAGTGTGAGCCGCTCTTGGTGCCGCATAGGTATCGTCGCCTAAAAGTGGCCGGTTACTGAAGTGGAGCATGTTGCTCCACAGCGCAACTTTGACGTTCGCTATCAAAAAAAAATAAAGGAAAGGTAAACGCTAATGCAGGTGCATTGAGCAGTGCGTTCCAGCTAGTAACTTCTCAACCTTTCGGTTTCTCGCTGGCGATTCGGGGCAAAATTTTGACCTCATCACGACCTGGGCTGAGCGCTCTCGTTTAGAGTGATCTCAAGGGGCCAACTTTGTGGCATTCTAATTCGTTACGTTGTTGTACGTGGGAAAAAAATTGAGTTGTCATTTTAAGAGTCTTTTGTCCCACATGTGCCTCTTGATGCAGAGGGAACAAAATTCCGATAGACACGTAGATATGTATATGTGGTACTATACTTTGTCTGGTGTTCTGTCGGGTGACCGAAGGCACTTGCTTGTGTCGTGTGTTGTCTGTTGTCGAACCGTTCTTGGCAAGTTGCAGAACCATCGACAAGTGCTGAAACCGAAGATGGTCAGAAGAGACGAGTGAAGCTGGTCGACAAGTTGTGGCGACAAGCCAGTGGAGCTGGGATCCGTCGTCAAAAATGGGATGTGTTCGCGGAACAGTCTGGAGCTGTATTCTCCCCATGGCCCTGGAGGCGAACCTGGAGGGACCTGGCGAACGAGCGCGCCTGACATCCGAGCCCCGTGGAAGCAGCTCGTCTTTCCGGTGCATTGTCTGGCGGCGGGGGTGCTGTTATGCCAGCGAGTCCTCGTCAAACGACCGTGCCTCTGAAAAAGGCAATCTGGGTCAAGGCCAGCCCGCAGTCGCCTGGCGCGATCAACTCGACGGAGTGAACACGCGCGGCGCCTCCCTGGCCCACGTGCGTTGAGTCAGCTGCGCGCGTGACAGCGAGCCGGCGTCCGCGTGTCGGGTGGTCTGACGCATGGCGCGGCGGCCCCCATTGGGGGAATCTGCCCTGACGACCAGCGGCGCTTCTGATTGGACATTTTGGTTCGACCCGGTGCAAATAAAAGAAGCCCTGCGGCGTGTCGCGATCAGCGGTCCTGTGAGAGAGGGGTCCCCATGTCGGAGAGCCGACATGTGTGTGAGTCGGTGGTCTTAGGCGAAAAGTTGACCTATGTATTAGAGAGTAGAGCTCGGCTCTTCGAGTCTCTGTCGGCCCCAGTGCCGAAATTGTAACGCCTCTGTATATATGCTGTACATAAACCTTGTTTAACTCACCGTCGTCTCGTCCGCTCGTCTTATCAGCTCTGCGCAGAAGCAGTCGCGAGCTGATAAACATACGCTACGCAACAGGGCATACCTTGCATCGAGCTTTTCCGCAGGGATGGCACCCTGATTGAAATTTGGGGGTGTTTGTTTTTGCCCTGACAAGAATGTCCTTCAGATTTTTATCCCGGCGGTACACCACGTGAGGTGGCTTCCCGAAAATAGAAGTTAGTCGTTTGCTTTGCCTGATTATGCTGAAATGGCGGGAAAGTTTGTTGTTGATTCGTGGCGCTATATATATATATATATATATATATATATATATATATATATATATATATATATATATATATATATATATATATATATATATATATATATATATTGTGGTAAAGCCTTTGAACAGTGGGTCGTCCTCTTCAGCGCCTTCCAGTGGGTCACCCTTTTTGATAAGAAGAAGAGCAGCTCGCGCAGAGAGTCGATCCCCGCATTGACTGTCGCTGTCGTTAATCATCGCTGAGTGTCCGCCAATAAACCGCTTAACAATTTGGTGGAGAGTGCTGAGAGTGCTCCGCCCTTCAAACACCTTCGGTCCGCATTCAATGCCCTTGGAGCTTCGATCCCGTACCGTGCCTCCAACCATGTACCAAGACGCCTCCCTGCAAACGCTTCCTCCTACGCCGACGCCATGTCCCGGTGTTCCCCGCATCCGCGACCCTCCTGTCTTCACCGGAGCGGATGGCACCGACGTCGAGGACTGGCTGGCCATGTACGAACGCGTGAGCGTCCCCAACCATTGGGACGAGGCAGGTAAACTCGGCAACCTGTTTTTCTATCTCGCGGGTGTGGCCGGCATGTGGTACAACAACCACGCATCTGATTTCCCGACATGGTCCGCTTTTAAAACCGCTGTCGTCGACGTGTTCGGCCGCCCGGCCGTTCGTAAGCTGCAAGCTGAACAGCGTTTACGTGAACGAGCCCAGCAAACCGGTGAGTCCTTCACCAGTTATATCGAGGACGTCCTTGACTTGTGCAAGAAAGTCGACTTGCACATGTCAGAGGCTGACAAAATCATGCATGTTCTAAAAGGCATCGCCGACGATGCCTTCACCATGCTCCTGGCAAAGAACCCCCGCACTGTGGCAGAAGTCATCATGTTATGCCAAAGTTACGACGAGCTGCGGCGGCAGCGCTTGATGACCCGTCGCCCGCCACCACGTGATGCTGATCTCTCGGCCTTGTCAGCAGTTCCTGACCACGCAACCTTGCTCGCCGAAATCAAGTCGTTCGTGCGTGAGGAAGTTGCCCGCCAGGTCTCTCTACTGGCTTTTGCTTCCCCACAACATGCTCAACAGCCATCAAGTACACTTCTACCTCCGCTCCGCCGAGCCATTCAGCAGGAAATCGCGGAGGTCGTCCCTGAATACCACCAGCCGCCTCCTGCATCTGTGCCACTCAGCTACGCCCAAGTTGTTGCAAGGCCGCCCCCACCGATTTCTGCAACTGTTCCCCTAAATTACACCGAAACCGTCGCGAGGCCCCAGGCCTTTGGAGAAACGGTCTCGCCTACATACGCCGGCGTCACCCACGTGCCCCGAGTGCCGCCCACTATGCAGTTATATCAGCAGCCGGCTCGCCAATCGCGTTCTGCGACATGGATGCGACCCGCAAACCAATGGCGCACTGCTGACAATCGCCCCATCTGCTTTGCTTGTGGTTGCGTTGGTCATGTAGCACGCTATTGCAATCGTGTGCAGCAACCGCAGGTCGCCTCCAACTTTCCCAGCCAGTCAAGCCGCTCTTATGACCAACCGCCGCCTATGTCACCGTCGTCCCGCCCCGTTCCGTCTACCCGCCGTTCACCATCTCCACGACGTCGCTCACTGTCGCCAATGCGGCCACGTCCACTCGAGGGCGACCAGGAAAACTAGTCGTCGCAGTCCACGAGGCAAGGGCTGCGACGCTGTCGAACTGCGGAAGCCCTCTGGAAAGCCCGTCGAACGTGATAGACGTGCTTGTGGATGGCGTTCGTGCATATGCCCTTGTAGATACTGGAGCCGCCGTATCCGTGATGGACGAAAAACTTAGCCGATTACTGCGCAAAGTGACCACGCCGCTTTGTGGGCTCTCCCTCCGTACAGCCAGCGCCCAAAGTATTCACCCTACGGCGATGTGCACAGCCCGCCTTATGATTCAGGACGTGATGTATGCGGTCGAATTCATCATAATTCCTTCATGCTCTCACGACGTCATCCTAAGATGGGATTTTCTCTCCCGCCACGACGCCGTCATTCATTGCGCACCAGCAGAAATAGAACTCACGCCATTCTCTTCTTTGACGCCGGCCGACAGTCCATGTGCTGCAAGCAAGTTATTCGTCAGAGACGACACTCAAGTGCCTGCAAACTCGTCCGTTGCGGTGTCGCTCTACTGCGCAAGCCTTTCTGACACCGCTGCACTCCTCTCGCCATCTCATCGTGTCTTCATAAAAAAAAGCTTGCTGGTTCCTTTCGCGACCGTGCAACTCACTCACGGCAGCACCACTATTTTTGTTGTGAACTCATCTCCGTACGGCGTTACGTTGGTGCGAGGGGAATGTCTCGGCAGCGTGGAACCCATCGAAGACGCGCAAGTTATGGATCAACCCGATGACATGCACTGCTCAAGTTCCTGCACGCTTGGTGCTGTTTCGACATCTGCTTCATCATCCGATGATATATTCGGTCCCTGCATACCCGACGACCTTACGCAGGGCCAGCGTTCCCAGCTTTTGGGCCTGTTGGAAGAATTCCGCTCTTCTTTCGATGTCGCTCAACCTTCTCTCGGCCGCACATCCACCGTTACGCATCGCATCGACACAGGCGCACAGCCACCGCTGCGGCAACGTCCATATCGCGTATCTCCCACAGAACGCCATGTAATCAACGAGCAAGTCGACGACATGCTTCGCCGCGATGTTATTCGCCCCTCTAGCAGCCCCTGGGCATCTCCTGTCGTTCTCGTCACGAAGAAGGACGGTTCTGTGCGGTTCTGTGTGGACTACCGACGCCTCAACAAGATCACTCGTAAGGACGTGTATCCACTACCGTGGGTAGATGACGCGATTGACAGCCTGCAAGGAGCAGAATTCTTTTCATCCCTCGATTTGCGCTCAGGGTACTGGCAAGTACCTATGGCTGAGGACGCTCGACCGAAGACCGCTTTTGTCACTCCCGACGGCTTGTACGAGTTCAACGTTATGCCGTTTGGGCTGTGCAATGCGCCCGCCACCTTTGAGCGCATGATGGATACAGTTCTGCGTGACCTAAAATGGCACACGTGCCTGTGCTACCTCGATGACGTCGTCGTTTTCGCTCCTGACTTCTCGACGCATCTTCAACGCCTTCGGCATGTTTTAACGCGTCTGAGCAACGCCAGTCTGCAACTGAACCTAAAGAAGTGCCAATTTGCAGCTCGGCAGCTGACAATACTCGGCTACGTCGTGTCCAAGGACGGAATTCTCCCTGATCCAGCCAAGCTTCGGGCCGTGACTGAGTTCCCCAAGCCGACATCCGTCAAGGAACTGCGCAGTTTCGTAGGACTGTGTTCCTACTTTCGGCGCTTCATTCGAAACTTCGCGACTATCATATCGCCGCTGACGAAACTTCTCGGAAGTAACGGGCCTCTCCATTCGTGGTCATCACAGTGCGACGACGCTTTCAGAACACTTCGTCGTTTGTTGACGTCGCCTCCCATACTCCGCCACTACGACCCTACGGCCCCTACAGAGGTACACACGGATGCCAGTGGTGTCGGCCTCGGCGCTGTCCTTGCGCAGCGCAAACCAGGGTTCCCGGAATATGTCGTGGCGTATGCGAGCCGTACGCTTACTAAAGCCGAGACTAATTACACAGTCACCGAGAAGGAATGTTTGGCAATCGTCTGGGCCCTTGCAAAGTTCCGACCTTATTTGTATGGTCGCCCATTCGATGTCGTCACCGACCACCACGCACTATGCTGGTTGTCGTCATTGAAAGATGCCTCAGGCCGTCTCGCCCGGTGGGCACTTCGCCTGCAAGACTATGACATCCGCGTGCTATACCGCAATGGAAGGCAACATGCTGACGCCGACGCCCTGTCGCGCTCTCCCTTGCCTGATGACAATGCCAACAACTCAGTGTATCACCTTGCCATTTTTTCGATTAGCATTCATTCCATTGCTACTGAACAGCGCAAGGATCAATGGATTGCCTCACTGATAGACTTGCTGACTGATCCATCCACTCCATCCACTCGCGCGTTGCGTCGTCAAGCCCACCATTTCGCCGTTCGCGACGACCTCCTCCACCGACGCAATTACAACGGTGACGGCCGCCAGTGGCTACTAGTCATACCTCGCAGTCTGCGCTCTGACATATGCGAATTCTTTCATTCTGATCCGCAATGTGCGCACTCCGGGGTATCGAAGACTTACCACCGCATTCGCCAACGGTACTTTTGGCGCGGCATGTACCGCTACGTGCAGAAATTCGTTCGCTCGTGCATAGAATGTCAGCGCCGCAAAACTTCAACACAACTGTCACCGGTAGGTCTGCAACCTCTACCTTGCCCTGCCAGGCCGTTTGGGCGCGTTGGCATCGATTTGTATGGGCCACTTCCACTAACGTCAGCTGGTAACCGCTGGGCCATTGTTGCTGTGGACCACCTCACGCGATACGCCGAAACTGCCGCTCTCCCCGCGGCTACAGCGAGCGATGTGGCCTCCTTCCTGCTCCAACGATTCATGCTGCGACACGGTCCACCTCAGGAACTGCTCAGTGATCGAGGCCGCGTCTTCCTGTCTGAAGTCGTCGAAGCCATTCTCAAAGAGTGCAACGTTGTTCACCGCAAAACTGCTGCTTACCACCCGCAGACGAATGGCCTCACGGAACGCTTCAACCGCACGCTCGGCGACATGCTTTCCAAGTACGTCGCCGCCGATCACACAAATTGGGATGACATTCTACCCTTCGTCACCTACGCATATAACACCGCCCCTCAAAGCACTACTGGCTTTTCACCTTTCTTTTTACTATATGGAAGGCACCCGTCGCACACCATCGACACTATACTTCCGTACAAGCCAGATCCGTCCGAGTGGGCGCCTATTTCTGCTACAGCCAAGCTTGCTGAAGAGTGTAGAGAGCTTGCAAGGACCTTTACAGCGCATGATCAAGAGCGGCAAAAAGTCATTCGCGCTGACGCCAGCACTACTGCGCCCACGTTCCTCCCTGGAGCGCTCGTCTGGCTCTCGATCCCTACTACTGCAACTGGCCTATCTTCAAAACTATTGCCCAAATACGAAGGCCCCTACCGTGTCGTCAAATGCACTTCCCCAGTCAACTACTTGATTGAACCCATCGAACCATCTTCGGACATGCGTCGTCGAGGACGCGACATTGTTAACGTGGAGCGCCTGAAGGCCTACCATGACCCGCTCATTGTAACCACCTGTTAGGTCGCCAGGCGGCTCCCTTTTCGTACCCGGGGTAGTTGTGGTAAAGCCTTTGAACAGTGGGTCGTCCTCTTCAGCGCCTTCCAGTGGGTCACCCTTTTTGATAAGAAGAAGAGCAGCTCGCGCAGAGAGTCGATCCCCGCATTGACTGTCGCTGTCGTTAATCATCGCTGAGTGTCCGCCAATAAACCGCTTAACAATATATATATATATATATATATATATATATATATATATATATATATATATATATATATATATATATATATATATATATATATATATATATATATATATAGCGCTTCGGAGATCCTCTTCGCGCCGCAGCCGTGCCGCTTCGCGGCTTCGCGTATGGCAGGGTCCTCGCGCCGTTGCCGTGATGCTTGGGCCTCTCGTTCTCGAACGCTGGGATCATGGCGGCGTCGTCGCGCAGCCAGACGACACGCTTCGGCCTCCCGCTCTCGTACGGCAGGATCTTGGCGGCGTCGTCGCGCAGCTTCACGGAGCGCTTCTGCCTCGCGGGCTCGCACATCGGGATTCTGTCTGCGAGCACGCGCTACCGTCGCCTTGCACGCTCGCTGCTCTGCGGCCTTGTCCATCGGGCAACTCCGAGCGCACGCCAACAGCGAACGGATTCTATTACAAACTAGAGGTGGCTACGTACATACGCCGAGGATCCACAGACCCACGCCTTAAGGAGCTTCGCCCCTAAATGTTTCTGGGTGGCGCGTCGCGCAGCAGGGAGGGAGTGCGTGCCGTGAAGCCGCCCATGAGGTTCTCTGTAAATTAGGTGTGAACAGTGTGGAATGAGCACTGCATTCGAGCGGTTGTCCTTCAGCGCCAGGCGCCAAACCTGCCCTGCCCTGCTAGCTGGCATCTCCAGCCGCCGCGTCGGTCAACCGTTGCGCGTTTCTTCTGATCCTTCGCCGGAGCCGCTTAGCCGCGACTTTGGGAGATGCAACCCCGCTCTTTGAGGCGACCAGTTGTCACATTAGCCTCATTTAGAAAGGGCGTACGCAGAAATCGCGTAACATATTTGACAGGGTGTAACCAAGGTTTTTAGATGCAACGCAGTGTGCTACGACGCATTTAGTTTAACGTATGCGTTTTGTTCCACTAGAGGAGTCGTATGCAACATGCAAGCGCTTTTGCATGCTTAATAGTGCCACCGACGCCAAAAGTATGCTATACGTCCTAGCAATACGGTGGCTGTGGCCTCTGTGATCTGCGCGGGAAACCTCCTGAGTGCCTGCAAGTAATGGCCACCGGCATACGTAACATCGCGGTGTTCTTTTAGTGCATTTTTTCGCATTGTTTCAATGGGCAGTGCACGCGCGCGTTGACCTTTGCCGTCTACATTCTCTGTGTACACAACTTTAGAGCTGGGCGCACTATGTAAGAGTAAAGTCTGATGGAGCACGACCACACTGCATCGAACACAACGTTAAGTGCGGCCGCGTTAGATTCTTGCTCCACATTTTAAATGTGAACACACTTTATAAGCGGCCCCAAACCATCCACCGCCGTCGGCGGCGTCCGCAGTCTTCTCTCTATCTTTAAAAGAAAGAGGACTTGGCGGGCCGCAGCGCGACGCTCTACCGAATAAGCACGGACGCGACGCTGATATCGGTGTCAGTAACGCGCCTTATACCCCCTCCCCCTTCGCTCGCTCCTCCGCTCTCCTCGCTCGCTGCAGCTGCGCGCGCACCCCTCTCTCTCGCGCGCCCGCCTTCTCTCTCAGTCTCCCGTCGAAAGTGGGTCGTGAGGGAGAGTAAAGTTAAAATCCGTTGGCATTCGCCAGTGAGTTAACGTAAACTCCCCCGTGTGATCAAATTGCGATTCCCAGGAACCATTACACCATAGAGGCACCATAGTGTGATTAATAAATATAATAGTGCGAATTAATAAATACCCCTCATAGCATCACCCCGTGTATTCGCACTTAACCATGTTCACCCTCGGGGAAATGCTTGGGAGTTTTTCTCTCCAAGACTTTCACCCGCTGTCTGCGTCTTATCTTCCGCTAACAAATGCCTAAGAAGATCATAGTCCGCGCAGTTTCCTTAATACAGCGCTCTAGGAGACGCTGACCTCAGCTGTTACTCTTTTTATCGATCCACCGTAGCTGTTAGTCGGGCTGTTTGTGATGAGGCAATCAAGACACACACGCGCCCACACAAACATACACACACACGCACACATTTGTGTTCCCCCTGAAGCAAACGCGCCTGTGGGTTCACAAACGCTGCTAAGAGAACGCGTGCGCGCTCGCTCGGCCCCGAACGCGTTTTCTTTTTTTTTTCTTGTCGTGGTTCCAGTTGCGCGCCACAAGACGCCGCCAGCTTCATTGCCTTCAGCGGAGCTTGTTACTCTTGTGTGAAACGCGACGTGATCCGGATGCCCCCGGAAGCCGTTCCGACAGGAGGTTCACCTGCTGGATATTTCCACCTCCGAGGCCGCGACACGACCAAGGACGACGAGAGAACAGTAAGAAATGTCTCTATTCCGTGCTTTTTCTGTGCTTTCCGCGAATTTGAGCCTCATTTCACCGTTGCGCCTACTCGATCTCCGTTTGCATTGCTCAGCACGCTGACCGCTGCGTCGCGCCGCACGTTTTCTCGGTATACGCCGAGCCGGCGCTTCTTTTCCTTTGTGTAAAGTGATTATCCGGGTCGCGTAAACTGTTTTCCGGCTCCTTTTTGCTTGTTTCTGAGGTGCCCTCTGTCATTATGTCTCCCGTACTTAATTCTTCCGACGCCCAACGAGCAGCCCTCCCGTTCCATAGCCAGAAGGAAATCAATTTTCCCATCTTATGCGAGCATCCACGCGACAGACTAAATCCGTCTTTCCCGCGGCGGAGGGTGCATCACGTCACCAAGTGTCACAGATTTGGACCATCCGTTGTTCCTTTTTGTTTTCTTCTTTTTCGCATGAAGACTTGCCCGGACTAAAGGCTTGACCACAAGCACTCGTTGCAGCGCGTAGCTGCCGTAGCGCATGTATTCTTTAGCGCCAAGAGAAGGGGCACATGGCTTCGCGATACTGTGCGCCCTCCATCGGAAGACGACACAGCTCAGCGTCGAGAAAGGCGCGTGCTGATGCGCGGCTGCGTTTGGCCAGTAGATACTCACACGGCGAAAACGCGGCCGCCCAGCCGCGTTTGACCAACGCGCTCGCGGCAGGCGGGTGCGTTCGTGTTCCCATTTACGCTTTGCGCGATGCGGCTACTATGTTTGCAGACTCGAGTTGTTTAGGACTCCAACAAACGTTGCGGCCTCATGGGAAATTTCAATTAAAAAAAAAAGCGAACATGCTTTTCGTGCATACGCTTGTCGCGACCAGTGCGTCGCGTTACCCGCTAGTGAGTAGCTGCTGAGGTTTAGCGGACGGTGTCATATTAAGTATGGCTTTAAGCACAAGTATTTTTTTAGCGGCGAAGCTCCTTAAGACGTGGGTCTGTCCATCCCTTGTATGTATGTAGTAGGAAATAGCCATCGGTCGCACATACCCACTCTAGAGCAGGTATGCGCCACAGGGAATGCGAGATGGGAGATCGCGGTACTTGGAGTGTTCACTAGATGGACGCACGCACAGACGGACAGGCAGACCAGCAGACGGACGGACGGATGGATAGATGCCCGAACGTACTGACGGATGGAAGCACGAACAGAGAGACATACAGATGGATGGATGGACTCACGTACGGACGCATGAATGGCTGCACGGATGGTCGCAAGGGCTGACGGAAGCAAGAACGAAAGGACGGAAGCACGGACGGGCTGACGGACGCTTCGCCCCACTCATCATCATTCACTGCGTGGATATGCTATGTTTAATTTTTATTCCTCACCCGTTTTTTTTTTTTTTTTTTGCGTGGCCTCTTACCCCCGTATTCATAAACGCGTCTCGTCTTGAACTCGACTTGCAATTGCCTTCAATGATGCGCGTTTGAAACGCGTCTGTGCATTTGGGCTGCCTTGGCATTACACAAAGACAGCGCGTTCGAAAGGCGTTTGGGCTGCACTGAAGTCGGTGGCAAGTCAAGTTCAAGTCAAGTAGCGTTTCTGGATACGGGGGTCAGACTTGCTAGAAATCGACCAACGCGAATCTCTGAGGTCATGTTTCAGCATTAGAGGCACTCGCTAAACATACAGCTCTGCCAAGACAAGTATACGGCCCTCTCAAAACAGTGCCCAATCGTTATGGTGAAGTTGCCGTCAATGTTTTCGGATGCAAACCTGAAGCAAATACAAGCGTCAGTTTGGTACTAACATGTTACGCAATGCTCAACGAAGAGAAAGATTGGAAGCGGGCCGTTGACTCTTCAGACCATAAAGTTTCTTACAATAATACCTAGAGGGGAATTCGACGCTAGTGTCTACGCCGGCTACTTCAGTGGTGCTTGTATCCCCATGGGAATTATGGGAAGTACAGGCTTCGGATGTGCTTCGGATGGATCACGTTCTTTAGATTCGCGACGCTTGTTTGGTGAGTGTAAAACAAAGTGATATCAAGTTATGTCTAATTAAAACTTGCTTCATTTTTTGTACGCAAACTTTATTGCAAAAAGTTTTTGTGACTAGGCGGTAGAAGTGAAACTTGGACAAATTTAACCACTATGCATGGTTTGCATTGCTCTGCCAATGCGTTCTAGATTCAGCATCAAGATGTGATGAATTATTCTTTACAACATTTAAAAACGAACATTCTTGTTTTGCCCTCGAAAGTACGCAATATCTACAGTATTAAGTGAGAAACACTTAACGTTTTCTCTGCTGCGATAACCGGTGTGTCTGTTCAACAGGTCTGCCCCCAACGCACATCTCATTTTGTTGTGAAGTCGAGTCAGAAGAGCGAGGCGGTGCGTCTACTTTGCGTCGCCGTCATTTTACAGTTGCTTTCAACAAGTTTTGGCAAGACGCACTAACAACAAACGTGAACTCGATGTAATATCCTGCACTGGCATCGGACTCTACATCTATGCGCAGAGGTAAGTGGACGACGCTTCATTCAAACTGTCAAACACGACTTATGCAGCTCCAGGGTTGCAGTAAACTGAGTGGCCTGGCAGTTTAAAATTCTTTGAACGACAAAGGCGCAGCTTTGGTCCTTTGCACTCACCGCACTACCCACTTTACGCAAAGAACGAAACTGAAAATGCAGAAAAAGATCCGTAGACAGTTCACTGGCTAACGCGATCCAATCCGACGTCTGTACTTCCCGTAATTCCCATGAGGATACACGATCGCAGTGCCTGATTCCTCTCTAGGTATTATTGTATGAAACTCTGTTTGAGACAATGCCACCATTTTTTTTTCTCTGGCGCGCCTCTCCTGTCGCATTCTCCGCCGTCCCCGGCAAGACGGGCGGCGGAACGATCATCCGGACAACCCAATCATCTCAAAGTGAAGCTCCTAAATTTATTGGGATGCACCTGGCTGCTTATTGATAATTTATTGATTTATATGTGAGGGTTAACGTCCCGAAATCACCATATGATTATCAGAGACGGCGTAGTGGAGGGCTCCGGAAATTTCAACCACCCAAATCTGAGCACACGGGCCTTCAGCATTTCCGCCTCTACCGAAAATGCAGCCACCGCAGCCGGAATTTGATACCGTGACCTGCGGGTCAGCAGCCGAGTACCTTAGCCCCTAGACCACTGCGGCGGGGCGCACCTGGTGGCGTCTCCACATTAGTGTTGATTGGATGCCGCTGACGGGTCGGCGTTTCCAGTGTCGGCTGATGCCATAGAGTGACCTAAAATTAACTAGAGGGTACCCTGGTGGTGCGATCGTTCAGCGACCATGAAAATTATGGGTAGGACGTGGATTTCCCTAGTCTTGTGGGCAGCGAGTGCACTTGTGGACTGCATGGTTTATTGCTGGGCTTTGTTTTTGTTTTCAATGAAAGAACAAACCATTCGGAACTCGGTGAGTTGATTTAAAATGGTGATTCCAAAAGGTAGAGGTGGTGAAGCGTAACTGCCAAACATTTGCTGATTGTCTCGTTTGCCTGAGCGAGCATGGTAATGATGGTTTGTGCTTGGATTTGCCTAATCTTCGTGCCTTGGATTCCCTTTGGCTTCTTGTGGCTTGAAGCTGCTTTGTCACAAAACCGACAAACAGCAAATTCTCGCCAGTTGCACCTCACCGTCTTTACCTTTTATGCTCACCAATTCCAATCAGGTCCCGAAGTTCAGAACATTTGGTGCTGTTACTGCAACCAAAACTAGGGTAGCCAAACAACAGCGTATGAAGCTTGGAAGTAGGCAAATCCATGTGCTGCCCATCACTCTGTAGTTCGCTGAAGGATCGGAGAACCATAGTCTCCTCCAGTTAATTTTAGGAAGCCCCATGTTTTTACGTAATTCGAATGATGGTGTGTCGCGTGAGAACCCTGCCGCGCGAGCAACGATGTGTTATTTTAGCGCATCATGCACACCAATAGCACTTTGTGTGAAATGTCCGGTGGCCATCTCATTATTTGTAATTAAAGCTTTTAATGTCTCACGTTTGCGATGGGCGGTGTCCGGTCCCCTTGCACGGGGCCAGCAGTGGCGTCTTCGCCTGACGCGGGAAAAATGAGAGAGCATTACGAGTGCTGGAACGCGGAAGATGTCGGCACGATGAGCAAAGTGCGAGAATACGAACGCAGTACAAATGGAGGCAGATTAGTGGAGGTTTTTAGCAAGCTACGGAAACACGTTGCGGAAATGCGACACGGTTCCTTTCCGTGTGCGCGTACAATGGTTGCGCATGCGCACTCGTCAGCCGCTTCCGTGTGGCCGCCTTTCCGTAACGTGTTTCCGTAGCTTGCTAAAAACCTCAAGTGTCGCGTCTCGCTTCGATTACTAAACGGCAAGGCCGTACGTAACGCAGCAAGCAGCCAATGTTTTAGGGGCGAAGCTCCTTAAGCCGCGGGTCAAGCGTCCTCAGTATAAGTACTACTACTACTACTACTACTACTACTACTAGTAGTAGTAGTAGTAGTAGTAGTAGTAGTAGTAGTAGTAGTAGTAGTAGTTTACTTATTCATTTATTTATTTATTTAATCATTCATGTACCCTAAAGGCCCATTTGGGCATTACGTGGGGGGGGGGGGGGGGTAGTTACAATACAGCAGGGTTATGTGCAAAACAGAAATATTTACACAGGACACGAAAAAAATAAAAAAGGTAAATCCAGAAACAGATTTCGCACCAAAGAAGACATAGTAATGTAGCACTCAGTATGGCATGAAACGATGTGTGCGATAACTGATGTAATATTGGCACTGGAACGAAAGAAAGCCACAAGTAGTAGTAGTAATAGCAGTAGTAGTCATCGTCCTAGTAGTAGTAGCCACCTCTCGTTTAGTCCTTGAAATGTCCACTGGATGGCGGTACTTGTATATGATGAATATATGATGAAAACATGCGAGATGGTGGTGCTTGGAGGGTTGACTAGATGGATGGACGCACGGACGAAAAGACAGACCAGTAGACGGACAGACGGATGGAAGGACGGATAGACGCACGCACGGACGCACGAACGAAGCACGGACGGATGGACGCACTGATGGACGGACAGACGAAAAAACGTACAAATGAACGGACGCATGGACGCACAAATGGCCACACGGACGCACGCTTCGACACTCATTATCATTCACTCCGTGGATATGCTATGATTTTTTGGGGTTTCTGCGGCATCACAGTCTGGAAATGCGACAATACATTCTTTTGAATTACGTGCGATATTTTCAATTATGAATAAAAACGTGGCTAGCCATAATTCGTTACACGGAACAACTTTGCCATATAAACAACCACCCTGATATGGATAATAAAATATAACTGAAATATTTTGTCAACTAATCATTTCTCAGTTATCTAATTTGTGCCAGAATATTTCCGCCTCGGCCTAGATTTTGTCTGCGAAGACAGCAACTGCCTAACAATTTATTTTTCGGAGGAACGTTTACTGCAGTGCATCGCACGCAGACGAGCCTCACGTTGTGCGGTTAGCACTCAAGAAAAATCTGTATTGCTTTAAAAGACACCCTATATTTATTAGTCAGAAGCTATTTTATTTTCCCGGGGAGGATCAGGTCACTCGCTCGCATTTGGAGCATTTTGCTCCACATTCTGTACAGCAGGTTGCCGCTGCGGGGTGACCGGACACCCATTCTTTGTTCTACGGGTCATGCCAAAATGGCGGCTCGTCCTCATAATGTCGGTGAGGTGGAAAAACATGGCCGCCCTTCTCTATTACAACGCGGTAGTCAACGTAGCCGTCCACGTGTACAATATTTCGGCGTTGGTCAACATGGCGGCTCCTCGGCATCGCGGGGGCGAGAAAGCCAGCAATATAGCGACTGAATTCCTTCAAACCTTTAACTTTGGGGCAGCCGGGAGCTTTTCGCTCAATTCGGCATCTATTAGCATATTTTTCGTCATTTTTGCCACTGCAAACATACCCGCCAGTTATCGAATATTTCACGCTATTCGGCTCGGGAATGCGCGTGCTTAGCATGTGGCAATGTTGGCCATATTTAGTCGATCTGGGATTGTCGTCCTGCAATTCATCCTGAAGAAACATGATCGTCTCCTTCATGGAGTGCTGCGCAGGTCAACGCGGTCACCATCTTAAATGTGGATGAGTTCTCCAATCTTACAGAGCCGTGGGTTGATATTTCCGTCTGTACTGTTTCGTTCTCGCTCCTCGTCGACACCGGGCCATCCGTGTCATTAACGAGTCGCCAATCACTTCGAATCGTTCATTTGCCGGCATTTAAATGGCGTCTTCCAGCCATGATCCTTCGTTCGTATTCGAATGGAATCATTGACCACCTTTGCCAATCTATGGCCGACGTCACTTATTCTGAAGGAGTTGGGGAAGTATGCGAGTGGTAGTGGCAAGCGCGCCGATCGTGTTATAGAAGAAGAGAACGATGACCACAGGGTGCGTTCACTGCTTGTGCTCGGTGGCCGCTGACGAGCAGTTGTGGTAGGAGCAGTCACGACTGCTGCTGGTGGCAACACCACACTCTCCCTTCACCGACGCAACTGACCATTTAAACAAGTTCTTTGTTTTTCTGCCATACAAGGGCCAGCTTCGTACCCTTGAACAACTGCTACCTTTTCGAGCGACCTCTGCAAACAATGCACCACCCGGGCGCGCATAAAACCCCGCGAAGTAGTGTGCAGTGTAGTTCCCGCTTTCTGCAAAAAAAAAGATATATATTTGCTCTGGAGGTTAATGACGTTCGAAAAACTTCATGAACGCATTCAAAAAGCGGTGAGTTGTATCGTGTTCATACGAGGAGGCGAGTTGTGCAAGAGAAGTTAAGTTGCATTGAGGAAATCGCTCAACTTGAGTAATGAATTTAGCTCTGGTGCGGGACACGATAAATAGGAACGAGACATTGATATATCTCAACGGGTGCGGAATTCAGCTGTTCGATTAGTATCGGGGATTTAGAGTAGATATATCGGGGCGGCAAGATTGAAACAAGGATTAGATTGGGATAACCTATGCAACCGTTGACGCTAATTGCGACTGAAGTTTTTTGATGCTGTATATGTTTGCCACGTTGGAACCGATAGGACGAAATGGTTACTTGCACCGCACTATGTCACAAATCGTGTAGACCACGGGTTCAAGGTATGAGATATTGCATGCAAGGCCGATTTATTTCAAAAGGCTTTATATATATATATATATATATATATATATATATATATATATATATATATATATATATATATATATATATATATATGTATGATTTCGACAGAAATCAGTTGCCTCATAACATTGCCTCTACTATGTAAAATGGTTTATATTTTTCCGTTAAAATGACTTTGATTTGTTTTTAAAGCCTTTAAAGGTTTTATGTTTTCTATAATGTTATATAATATATGCCGTTGGTGAATAATTGGCGACCTTGATAAGTAGTTCGGCTGAGAATGTGTATTCCTTCGTAGTATGTTTTATTGTATACCTTGCTCTACTCTAATGCATATTGGCGCTGTGTGTAATGAAATAAACAAATCATTGTCAAGCAAATGGTGTATGAGTGCATTAAATCACGCCAAAGGAATACTGACAATATGATGAAACATTACGATTCTGGATAGCCCCCTAGTCGCATTATCATTTCCAAAGCATTGAGTAGAACTGCTTACTGAGAACACATGACCTTAGCTGAAGGAAACTCGATAAAAAACTGTATAAACCATCCTGTATTTATCACTGCCTTGGTAAAAATTATTGGTGCCTAATTAGCGAAGCCTGTTGCAGTTACTTATGTGCGGTACTAGGAGTAATCTCAAATTAACAACTTTTACGTTCCTTCTATACACTACTCTGATCTATAAACTGTGTTTTCTTTTGCAGAAAAGATGGCTAGAACCGGATACCCAGACAGCGAGAAACATGAATCTAGCGGGTCCGAGACATGTCACTTGGACGACCTAGAGGGCATCAAAGCCTGGCGTGGGGTCGTAGCCATAGAACAGAGCACTCAGCATGAAGACGCCGGCCAACAGGCATGCTATCCACCAGAACGTGTGTCCACATGGAACAAGCTATTGTGGGGCGCTCAATTGGAATTGCGATGCACCATACGGGGACTTTCGCTTGTGAGCCTTTCACAGACGTTTCTTCGTCAAACTGAACAGCAAGTTCGGCGGGCCACGACACTTGTCGAGAAGCTGCTTTCAGTGCCTTACTGTTTGACCGCACTTGACATCGACACTGACAGTTTCAAGGGTTCTGAGGGGCGCTTCTGCGATGCATTATGTGGAAACTGCTTCATTCGTTTCCTGAAGATCAACATCACCACATTCGCCCTGCGTAAGGACATCTTTTCGACTATAACCTCCCTTCCGAACTTGACAGAAGTCGAAAGCACGACCAACTGCTGGTGTCCGGTGCAGTTTTCTGCCGCGCTCGCGAAGCTACTGCGAACATCTCAGAAGCTCAGAGTGCTCAGAATTCCCAAGTTGCACATGAATGGCACATGCGCATTAATCTTTTTGCCGTCGCTAGTCGCAAACTTCACTCTCGAGGAACTTTCCGTGCACAGTTCTGCCATTAGTGAAGGTCGTCCAGAACACCGCCGCTCCTTTGCGAAGTTCCTCGCCAGCGCAAAAGCACTCAAGAAATTGACCATAGGAGCTCAGAATGAAGTCAGGCAGCTTTCCCTGAAGTGGGTGCTTGAAGGACTGTTGAGGAACACCAGTCTCTCTGAAATCACCCTCGAAGACTACATCGTAGATGCAAGCAGTGCTGAGTTAATGACTATGGTTCTGCGCCACAACTATAGCTTGCGCGTATTGAACATCCCGAGCCTGACCTACGATGCTTGCATGAGGAGAGTAGGAGAGTCAACAACACCCTCTCAGGCAGATTTTAGCACCTGGCTCCCGGCACTCGCGGCAAATGAAACACTCGAAGCCGTCACTTTGCCTTTGAAAATTTGGGAACCCGAACAGTGGGAAGATCTTTTCGGGATCCTGTCAGCAAGACGAAGACCCTTAAAGCTGACCATCAAAGGACACTGCAGCGAGCGTTACTTGTGGGAAAAGCTGTGCCGGTGCACTTCGAAAGACCGGGATGGAGGAGCAAGTTTCTTTCGACACCTCTCTCTACATATTGCAGAAACACGAAATGATAGATTGCAAGGCATTTTCCAAAGTTCGCTCATTTTGTTATCAGGACTATTGCGGAGAAGTGTCCCGAATGTTTCGACTACTGCCATCTCTTACTCACGTGACCACTGCACACCTGGAGGTATGCATTTCCGACGTGTACAAGACCATCAGCGCCGATATTGCTCATTACATTGCGACAACGTCTGCGCTGAAGGAGCTTCACCTAACGATATGGCGGCGTCGGATGTTCCCTCAAGCAGCACAGATTGGCTGGGCGGGCATCCTGGCATCACTTCGACAGAACACGAGCGTGAACGAGCTCGGCATCACCATGCGGTACATGGGCCAACCAGAAATACAGCTATTGGCTGACACGTTGAGTTCGTGCCAGAACGTTCGCCGGGCCCACGTGGGAGTCGGAGACCCTGCAGCCTTTGTTCGCCGCCTTCGTGACGGAATCGAAGGCAACTTCAACCTACTCCGACTAACCATCGATGGCTGCGCGCATGCTCGGCCCTGCGTGAGCAAAGAGTGGTTCGCCATCTGGGACGTAACAAGGCGCAACTCTGATCTTGTTGCTCGTGCGGCACAGTACCTCAGTGGGACACTAGTCGACAGGTAAGTCTTCCACATTAACTATGCGCTTTGATTAGATCAGTCAAGAAGCCGGTTGGCTCGGTTGGTCCCTCAACAAGTTGGCGCAACCCGCCTAGGGGGATAGGCCATGAATGGGACGGTGTCCTTGCTTTTTAAATTAATTCACTTCTTGAAAAGAAGGATTGAATTCATTAGGTAATATAGGTAAATATTTAAGGCTGTTAGACTTCTGAACAAACATAAACATTGAAAAGAATAACATATTTACACAAAAAAGAAAACAAAATATTCTATACATCAAACAATTGAATATATCTATGTTTAGATTTTATTCTTTTAAATTCTCGTAAGAAATTTGTAACAGCGGTAAAAACGCCCCTGCGGCAGAAACCGAAGGCAATTGCGCCAAGTGAAAGAATCACCAGAAGTGTCAAGTATAGGCACAAGTTTCGTAGGGGTTCTTCTATTAGTTTTTTTCCTTTCACTTTTGAATTTTTGGCATGACAAAAAAAAGTGCTTCAAAGATTCACTCTCGTTACAGGGATGGCACAAAGGCAACTGTGCCAGACCCGACCTGTAAAGGGAAAAGTTCAATGAAGGGACCCGACAACGCAGCCTTGTAATTACTATTTCTTCCTTCCTTGATGAACACCACTTGTTCTTCCAAGGGACTACATGCCACACTAATGATGCGCTCACGGCCGTTTCGTTAGCTTCTCATATGCCAAATTTGGTATTACGTGACGCCAATGGATGACAGAGGTATGTGACAGGTGCAAACATGATAATCATGAGATGCGTGTTATGTGAGAACATGACTACATGCCACAGTCAGGGCACCAATACATTTCGAAGTGACACGGTGCGCGTGCTAGCCGGCGTTCATTTCATCGCGTCTCGCCGGTGTTGCCACGCCAGGCGCCGGTCCTGCCATATACTCGCAGGCGCGCGCCACGCTGCGTTGCTTTGACGGATGCGCGTTTCAGCGCGTCTGGCGTCCCTCTGTCATAGAGTGAGTGAGTAAAAACTTTATTGAACATGTCCGGCGTCATTGAGCGGGGTGGGGCTACAAGCACCCCGGCCTAGGTGACGGCCTCGAGTCCTTGGACCCGGGCGGCATCCTGGGCTTGCCGGACGGCCCACAGTTGATCAGCAAGGTCGTGGCTAAGCAGAGCCGCCTCCCATCGCGCCTCGCGGTTCGAGACTGCCATGTCTGCCGGGTTCGTAGGGGACTGCTGCGCGTTACCGGTACACTTCCACAGCATGTGCTGCAGCGTCGCTCTGGCTCCGCACGCCTTACACGCGTCGGACGTATAAATGCCTGGGTAGCAGAGGCGAAGGATCACCGGATTCGGGTACGTGTGTGTCTGTAGTTGTCTCCAGGCAACCTGCTGTTTCTTGTTTAGTTTGGCGTGGGGTGGTGGATATTTGCATCTGTTCAGTCTGTAGTGTTGCGTGATGTCTCTGAAAGTGGTCATGCGATCCCCCCACGTCCATTCCCGCATCGCTGTCGAAGTGTGCGAGACATCGGGACTGTCGGCAGTCGTCGCAGCTCGGCGTGTAAGTCCTCGAGCCGCGGCGTGGGCAGTCGCGTTGCCAGCAAGCGGAGGGTCCTTGTGGGCGGGGGTCCATACGAGGAAACTGTCGTTTTTGCGGCAGATGTTGCGTTCGTGAATTTGGAGAATGCGGGCCGCTTCGTGGGAGATCCGGCCGCTGGCGTAGTTGCGTATCGCCGCCTGCGAGTCGCCTATTATCACCTCGGCGTCCGTGGTGGCTATCGCGAGGGCTATGGCAGCTTCTTCGGCCGCCTCCGTCTCTTCCGTGCCTATCGTCGCACTCGTGACGCAAGTTCCTACATGATCCGTGATCGCGACCGCGAAGCCGCGGTGGCAGTCGTAACGGGCCGCGTCCACGTAAACTGTGTCTTTGCTATTGCCGAATTTCTTTTCAAGGTCTTGGGCGCGCCTGTTGCGCCGACCGATGTGATGTGTCGGGTGCATGTTTTTAGGGAACGGCATAACGACGATGCGCTCGCGAATACGTCTGGGTATCCCGACCTTTTCGCCGCGCTGCGTATGGTAGTTGATACCCAGTGTCTCGAGGATGTGTCGACCAGTTCTGGTCTTCGCCAGACGTTCGTACTGGGCGATGTTGTGTGCTTCGATTATCTCATCTAGAGTATTGTGCAACCCCAGCTCTAGAAATTTATCCGTGCTGGTATTGGCCGGTAATCCGGTTGCGCGTTTGTACGCCTTGCGGATGAGACAATCTAGTTTGGTGCGTTCAGTCGCCTGCCACTTGAGGTAGGAGGCGACGTACGTTATATGGTTCATAGCGAAAGCATGTACCGGGCGAATGGTGTTGCTTTCCTTCATTCCGCTATGCCGATTTGTTATTCGTTTCAGCAACCGGATTGTTTCATTGACCGCGCCCTCTAGTCTGCGAACGGTTTCGCCGTTGTGGCCGTTGGCGGACAGGCGCAAGCCCAGTACCCTAATGGTGTTAACTTGTGGGATGACAGCGCCGTCTGATGTGCGTACATTAATTTCTCTATATGCGCACTCGAATGCGGAATCGGCGTTCTTGGGTTTACGGCCCCTGCGCGATGGTCTATAGAGCAGGAGCTCCGATTTAGCTGCGGAACATTCGAGGCCAGCGTCGCGAAGGTAGTCCTGCACCACGTCGACGGCTTACTGCAGCGTTTGCTCTACGTGGCCGTCATTTCCCTCGGCAACCCAGAGGGTGATATCATCGGGTACAAGCTATGGTGGAGGCCTTCTATCTCAGCGAGTTTTCGTGGTAATCCGACAAGCACGAGGTTAAAGAGCATGGGCGAGATTACGGAGCCCTGCGGCGTGCCCGTACAACCCATGTATATGTCCTGCGATTCTAGTTCACCGATCGCTAATCGGGCCCGGCGGCCCGTAAGAAAATCCCGTACGTAGTGGTACGTTCTCTCGCCAAGTCCCAACGCTCGTATAATTTCAAGTATTGCAGCATGGCTAACGTTGTCGAACGCCTTTTTGAGGTCGAGCCCGAGTATCGCTTTGGTGGATCGTGTGGGATTGTCTACGATATCGTGCTTGAGTTGAAGCATAACGTCCTGTGTGGAAAGGTTACGACGGAACCCCAGCATCGTGTGTGGGAGCATGTTTCGGTCCTCGAGGTAGTTGGTAAGGCGAGCGAGAACCACATGTTCCATGACCTTACCAACGCAGGACGTCAGGGATATCGGTCGAAGGTTGTCAATCTGTACTCGTTTGCCCGGTTTGGGGATCATAATTATGCGCGCCGTTTTCCACGAGTTCGGTATAGCGCCCGCATTCCAGCACTCGTTCATGTAAGCCGTCAGTTGTTCTATCGACTCATCATCCAAGTTACGTAGCGCTTTGTTGGTTATCCCGTCCGGGCCTGGCGCCGACTTTGTGTTGAGCCTGTGCAGCACCGCCCTCACCTCTGCAACGCTGAAGTCCTCGTCTAGCTCCGCGTTACCCTCACCCTCCCAGGCGTATGCCGAGTGCGCGAGGGGGCTACGTGACTGAAAGTAACGGCTTCGCACGTCATCTAGAAAGTCCGCGTGGGTGCCTTTGTAGTCGTGCAGCAACTTGTTAAGCTTATGTGCGTGCGATGTTTTCGTCTCCTCTGGATCCAAGAGGTGCCGGAGGAGATGCCACGTCTTGGCCCGTCCCAGCTGGTTCTCCATCCCATTGCAGATCTCTTCCCATTGAGTTTTGCATACCTGTAACGCGTGCTCTTCCATGTCCCTGCTTAGCCGTGCTATGCGTCTGCGCAGCGTTCGATTGTGGCGTTGACGCTTCCACCTGTCTTGCAGGCTGCGCTTGGCTTCCCACATGTGTAGGAGTTTGCTGTCTACCACTTCGAGCTGGGCTTCTGGCGGAACCTCCCGCGTCGCCGTTTCTAAACCCCCCTTGAGCGTCGCAGTCCAGCTATCTATATCCTCAATAGCCGCATTGCCACGATTCTGCTCTTTCCGGACTTTGCGAAACGCGTCCCAATCCACCAGCCGGTGGTTCTTGCCCTTGGTACCTTCCCGATGAACGCGGTGGTGAGGTTCAGCGTCGACCTGGATCTCGATCACTGAGTGATCGCTACCCAGGTCCTCCTGTGTATTGTGCCATCGCGCGCTAGCAACGTTCTTGGTAAATGTGAGGTCGGGTGAGGTGTCTGCACATACGCTGTTACCCCTGCGCGTGGGCGCGGAAGGGTCTGTGATGAGCTCGAGGCCCTCATTCTGCGCATCGTCCCAAAGACGCTTACCTTTTGGCGTTTCGTAGCCGTACCCCCACGCCGCGTGGGGCGCGTTGAAGTCGCCCGCGATGAGCAAGGGCCCGTCGGCAGCTGCCTCGCGCGCCTCTCGCAGTAACGTGCTAAAGCGGTGTCTGGCTTTGGGTCTGCTATACACGTTCAGCACAAACAGGCTGGGGCCGCGCCCTTTCGTCGGAATGAGCTCTATGAATACATGCGGTATGCTAACGTTCATAAGTTCGCGTTGCGCCACGGTGAGGTTGCGTCGCACTAGCGTTGCAGCGGCCGGTGGGGCTCCCGCGGTCACAGCTTCGTCTATAGATTTGTACCCCGCCAGCTTGACCGAGTCATTGGTTTCCTGCAATAGTATTACGTCCGGTCGTTGCCGGCTACGTAAGAATTGTTGGAGAAGCGCCCGTTTCCTCCTGTACCCCTGCAGTTCCACTGCCAGATAGTGAACGTGTTTCGTGTGTTATGCTGTTGTGGGCGTTGTGTTTGTGTGGTTTCGTGTCGAGCCATGGTGACTGTACGTGTTATGGTTTGCCGTCCGGCTGATCCTGCGCCTCTTCGTCGGGTAACGGCCTAAAGTACGGTTTCCCAGTCGTTCGTACTGGGCGACCCACTGCGGCCGGAAGTTGCATTTCGATATTGTCTATGCGCGTTTGCAGCGTCGCGACCATTTTTGTGAGCTGAGATATTGCAATGCTCAACTGTTCGGTTTGTGCGGTTTGCTGAGCGATTGCGTTGTTAAGTTGCGCGGTTTGCTGCGCGTGTTGGGTCATCATCGCGTCTACCTTGTCGTCGAGTCTATCGACTCGTTCGCGGAGTTTCTCCTCGCGTTTCTGCGATTTGACGTCGAATTGTTCCGGGTCAAGTGCCTTACGTTTGGTGGGTGCGGGGTGCGCGTCTTGAGCCTCCATGACTTCCTCCACTCTCTCGGCTGTACTAGCAGCCGCGTCGGCTGCGACGGGTTTAATTGGAGGAGGAGGAGGAGGAAAGGGAACTGTCGGGGCCTCCCCCTTCAACGTGGCAATTTCGTTTCTTAACCTTGCATTTTCCTGCTTTAGTTCTTGGATTAATGATTCGAATTGATCCAATCGTTTCTGCACTAGACTTTCTGGGTCGCTGTTGCGTTTGTAAGCAGAACTGCCGCGTCTGTCTACATCTGGGTTTCTATCAATGGCAGTCTCGGTTCGCGTTAGCGGTGCGCTGGGCGCGCGTCCGGAGGCGACGTCCACCCACCTCAATTTATGGGGGTCAACCTCTCCTCCGCCTTTGGCTGCCGCTGTGTGGTTGGCTCGGGCCGTCGACGTGCTGCGAGGCTTAGCTGAACGGGGTCGGGAGACGCTGCGAGAGCGGGCTCGAGAACGAGTACGGGAGCGAGTGCGGCTCCGCGCGCGGGTCTCCCTCGAGGCCGATCGACTGTTGCCGCGACGTCGTCTCGGTGCGTGGCGTCGTCCGTAGCCCTCCTCCCCGTCGTTGACGGTGCTGCTCCTGCTGTAAGCGGCCTCAGCCTCCTCGCGCATTCTGCGTTCCCACTGTCGGCGCTTGACTAGGTAGGGCGTCTTGTACTTAGCTTTGCACTTGCGGTCTCCGGTGAGGTGACCCTTTCCGCACAGCTGGCACACCGGCTTGCACCGATGATCATCGGGCGGGTTACCGCATCCGCACCCACGGCACTTCTTGTCGTTCTGGTTGGGGCACACGTCGGCCCTGTGTCCCAGACGACCACACTCGTAGCACATATCGATATGTTTCTTGTAAAGAGTGCACCTTATCACCATCCCGCCGTAGTTCACGTAACGAGGCACGTAGTAGCCGTCGAAAAGGATTATCACGTTGGTCGTGTTTTCCATGCGCTTGGCATGCAGGACGTTCGGGTTGCGGTGGTTAACCAAACTTCTCACGACGTCCGCCGGCTTTTCGTCTAGCGATATGCCCCTGATGAGGCCTTTGGACGTGTTCTCCGGAGCCGCTCTGTATGCACTCGCTTCGAACTCACGGTCGCCAATTCGCAGCTTGCAAATGCCTCCATATCGTCTAGCACGATCTTCTGACGGCGTGCTTACCACAATAACGTTTTGTCGCTCATTGAGACAGACGCTGTCCTCCTCGGCTACCTCACGCCCCACCCCTGCAGCGTTGCGTATGCAGCAGTGGACGCGGTCCTTCTGGTAGTGGGATACGTTGAAGCCGTCCCGGGGTCGCACGATGATCTTGTAGTCATCCGTTGGCAGGTTGGGCATTCGGCTCGTCATGGTGATTTTCCGCACGTACTGCGTCGCTTTCTGTATAAACGCCGCCTTCTCGGTAGACGCTGGCGTTGCTTGCTGGTTCTTCGCCGGGTCGGCGTCTCCACCCGCCTTCTTGGTGTTTCGTTTGATCTCGCACCATCCCTGCTCTTTTCCGAACTCTGTCGGCGATATCTCCTCCCCTTCGACTTGCACGAATTCCATTTCGGGCGCCGGTGCAGCGGATGGGGCACCCGCTTGCTCCGACGACTTGTCAGGCCTACCGTGCCTTGTCTACTGGCTTGACTGTCGTGCCAGCGTGGCGGTACGGGCAATCTTCGAAAAGTGACCGAAACACGGGCTCACCTGCACAAATGGTATCGGGAGAGACCGCAGGACTTTCGCAGTCACTTGGGAATACTCTGAACTGAATGGCTGGAAAGAAATCGCCGAAAACCATAGAAAATCTGCGGAGCCGATGCGACGCGCGTCCGCACACCGTGGCCCCCTAGCGGCCAATCCTCTGTCATAGAGAAATAAAAAAAAAGGTTAAGAGTGGACACTCCCATAGACCCCAGCGGCCCAATCGACCCTAGCACACCTGGTGGTTGGTGAGAGCAAGTGGCGTGCGCTTCCTGTTCCGGTTTCACTGGCGCAAATTTTGAATTACTTTGCGTAACCGACGTTTGGCTATGACGAAAGTTCACGATTTCAGACCACTTTCCATCGCCCAAATGGATAGTTTTTGTAGGTCGTTTTGATTTAGCGATTCCCTGTTTTGTTTTGTTTAATGGTTCGTGCGAATTGGTCGTGACGTGATTTTTATTTCGATTAAGTTATAATAAAACGAGATGCAGGTAATGACAATTCACTACGGTTTTATTCATCGCGCTTGTGTTTTTCTTTGGGAACAAGTAATCAATGTATATATCAGTCAAAGAGACAGAGTATCCACAATGTTTTATTCAAAGGCAAGGTAGAGTCTGAGAATATAAAAAGCACAATATGACAAAAGTAGACAACAAATGCATCTCGCCTTACAAATAAATTGTAACAAATACAGAAAGAACACAGACAATGCACACATCGCTAGAGTTGGCAGAAGCCGAGAAGCTGGTGAAATATGACACACCGGGCTAGTGGGTAAGTAAGGATCTAAGGCAAAAACACAGCGCAGAACGCTGATGAAGAAGGAAGAAGTGACATATACACAGCAATGAAGTCGCGAATCACGCCTGGGGTTAACCGAAATAATGCATAGAAAAAAAGAGCGCACAGAAACCACACGACACAATATAGCAGAAAGGCAAAGGTGCAGTGTGCTGGCTGTGCTTAAGAACAGCTAGTCCAAAATGAAAAAAAAAAGCAGACTTGATGCCTGCTTGTCCTCAGAAAGGTAGGGCTTTGCAGCTTGCTCACTACGTGAAAGACAAACTTTATGCTACAACACTGGCAGGTCTTGTGGCTCTTCTTATGCGTCGCCTTCATCAAAAACTTAAGATCCCAAGCGATTTGCGTCTGGGTGTTGCTGTGACGCTTGCGAGCTAAAATAGATTGTAGTCATCACTTATCCAAATTGTGGACCTTAATTGGTGCTACGAGAGCGGTATTACAGGGCTAATAAATAGCAGAAGGAAACCACTTTGGCTCATTATTTTTCACAAAGGCTCTACATCGTACGTTATCACTCACAAGCTATATAAAAATAAAATGGCAGCGTCCGCAGCCACATCAAACGCTACAAGTTTGGGTATTCTTTTGAAAATTTTGATGGGCGAGATGAGGAGGTTGATGAGAAGCTAAAATACGAAAAGCATGATAACGTGAACCGTGCCCACTTTATACTGTGTTCCTTACCCACTCGAAGACATTTCAACAAGCGGTTTTGTTATCGATATATTACTTGAGCTGGAGAGATAAAGCATACACAGTGACCAAGCGACCGACAGTAAAGTGTACAGTTCGCCCGCATTTGCTACAAAAATACAGACAGGATACCCAACATTCTTTTTAAGGTTATGCAAATCACTTCGAGCGAATACACAGTGTCCCTACTCCTCATAGCGGGTAACTAAAACAATGTATGCAACGAAGGAGTGGTTAGTCCAGTTGAACTGAATATAAGCATATAAGACCATAATGAAGTTTGCTGTAAGGAAGTAATAACATAACAAAGCTATTGCAGGATTCGGCTCAACTCGAATACTTTAGTGTAAACCCGCCGCTAATTGCTAACCTTTGAACTTGTCATGCTGTATGCCTGAGATTGAAGACTGAAACCTAACCCTATCTAAGTTTCGGCTCACAAAACGCACATGCCAACATAAACGAACCCGGCAAAACATTTTCAGAAACTTCGCGCGACACCCAGCAGAGCAGAAATGAAAATCGCCAACACTTGACAGATGGTGATACAAAACATCGCACACTTTCAGGTGATGTGCAGTGGCCTCAATCATGGCAAGAAAGTGAGATTCAAGTTGTTGTACGTATGCAAAAGCTGCTTCTGATGGCACAGTGAGATTCCCAAAAAGCTTGCTGGGGACGTGGTATGCTTTGAGCATTGTGAAATACTGGTGGGTCCGCTGTGCTGCTACTTTGGCTTGCAGATGTTTAATGGTTTGCTTGTACTTCATTGATGGAGACATTGTCGCTGGCACACAGGAACGCACTGCAATAAACAAAAAATGGATGTAAAAGCGAAGAACAACTAATCCCATACGAGCACTTTCCTTGCTCTTTCAGACCCAAGGTGCAAAACTTTCTGTGGTGCAAAGTTTTCGATTCCACTACCTAAAAACAAACCATTCACAATGTTGACAATGCACAAAAAAATGAAAATTACTGAGAGCCCACCCTTACATTTTGTAAGTGCACACGTAGTGTCCTTTTGAGGATAGTTTCCTCAGAATGTCCTAAACATGAAATAGCACATTAAAAACAGCTGCAATAAAAGCATAGTCACCATTTTCTCTAGGGCACTCAGGCGTGGAGCTGTTGGCGGAGACATCTTCTGGGGGGTCTTGTGAAGCTTGTTCAGTGCCTCGGACAGTGCTGTCGGAACAATCTTGCGAGCGGCCTGCGGAAGTCTTTATATCAATCCACTCTGGTGTTGAAGTGAACATACAACTTACCGGTCACACAAGTTCCTTTTGTGACAGCTGAACGACTGGTTAAGGTTTTCTCCGGCAAGACGAAGTCAGCGAAAATTCTTTCACCAGCTACAAGAGAGCTGCCACCTGCAGAGGTTTGGTCAACAGTCAATTTGGGTAAAACAAAGAAATCGCGAAACTGAACGCACCCTGCTCATCGGGGCACCTCAATGTGTGGGAACCGCTTTTTGAAGCCTCTACCGCAGGTCCTGAAGAAATGAAATAACGACAATGTGTCAGTAAGAGGCTTAAAATAATACAAACTGAAGCTCATCCGCACCTTGCAGTGCAGCTTCTGCAGTCATGTCACAGTCACTATTTGAAGCGACGCTCGGAGAACGTGCATATATGTGCAGTTGGTACAAGTTACAAAGCTTGTAGCATGGGGAAACTTAAACAGCTCTTTCAAACGCATAAATTGGTCGAACGTGGAAGAAAAGAGAAGGCACCAACTAGGAAACAAGTAATTTGTGATTTTTGGAATTATCAACAGTGCCAGCTTTCACCGATGAAAGGTATATGTACATGTGCACTCAGGCTTGAAGATAACGTGAAATAGCCCTTTTAAAGTCTTTCAAAACAAGTTGCGCAGGTCAAGAGCATCAAAAAACGACAGAAATGTAAAGCTGCTGTTAGGAAGGTAACAGCCCACAATTCACAAAATTTAAGACTTTCCAAGTGTTACTTCTATAGTGAGGTTTCTCCATCGGCTACAAAGATCTTCGCGGTTAACTGTCGCCACTGATTCAGTACAAGTGGCTGCTATTGCACATATTTGAGTTTCAGTCAATCACTTACATGGTGCAGCTGGTTGCACACTGAGAACAGCCATTCTTGTAAGCGTTGTATGCCCAGGGTCCATGAAACTTTGAGCAGTAAAATGGTCGCTACAAACCCTGTACGTTTTTAGCATACTGCATCCATGCTTTCATCCTGCATTGGCAATGAACTATCAGCTGAAAGGGGAAGTGCTTGAATAGTGATTTTTTATTGTTACCCTCACTGAGCAAGTTCGAACAGTAAGCCTAAAGACATGCAAACCATACATAAGCTTTAACACACCTGCCGTCCCGTGGTATGCGGAAGAAACTCGTCCCAGGCTTCTTGTGGGTTCTGCCATTGTTGAAGCACCGCGATACACAGCAGTAGCTGCCGTAGCTTGGACCGCCGGACGGCATGGCATCAGCGTGGTCTGAAAATGTTAGTAAGTGGATGCTTTGCTGTCAAATTACGAAAAAGATATGTGCACGTCATAAGTGTACCAACAAACCCCTTTGAATGATTAGCTAATCGATGCACAATACAAAACCAGTGATACATCTCTGACCCATAAAACTCTGACTTACAAAGATATACGTCAAGACCACGTACAAAGATCTTCAGAAGTTTCCAGGCCGCTATCCCTTGTAATGGAATGGTATCGTGGCCTGGGAACTTTAGAACACCTTCGTACGTACGCAGTATCAGCAGTACATTAGGAAGAAAAATCGTAGTTGAAATTTGTGCGGTAAAATTATATTGGAAACGTCAAAAAAATTTGTGAGCAGCTTGCACTAGTGGCACAAGGCTAGCGAAGAAACGAAGATGATGGCCACTTGGCTAGTCCAGATTTGCCTCCGGCACACCAAGAATTATTCGTGTTCCGAGCCTTCGGGAAACGCGTCGTGAAGCATGCGAGGCCCAGCGAACGATTCTCAATATTTTGCACCGAGCCTATGACCTAGCTGCCCAGCTATGCTCAGCGCACAGACGCTCGCGTCCGTGGCAGACGCAGCACGCGTCGCCTCGGCTTGACGCCGTGCCGCCTTTGCTATACTGCATACGTTGCACAATGTTCCCGTCTAGCCGCCGCATAGAGCCACAAACTTTCTTTTTAGCGAACCTCCCAGTCCTTACAAGCTTCAGAAAAAGGTTACAACTGCGTGAATGAGACGCCACGTAAGAAACAAACTCGCACACACGAAGCGCAACGTGTGTGTGTGCATCTTTCTATGTTTGTTGCATGGTGTCTTATTCGCGCAGGTGTGACCGTTTTCTGAAAAAAATGACCCAACAAGACCAACAACATGTCATTCAACAAGCTTCGCTTGAAAACGTGCCTCACCTGTTATCTCACGCACGAAAACGCCGACGCAGCCGACGTAGACGAAAGCGACGAAAGCATCTCGCTGTCAGTCATGCATGGGCTTGTCGCTGGGTAGATGGTGTTTGTGACAGTACGGCTGAAGAAAAATAATCGCGTAAGGTGTGTTAAATAAATTGTTTTTATGTATAAACAACATACCAAATTTGGGCGTATAATTATTATTTTGTGAAAACAATTCTGTTGCATTGATTATAACTGTTTTTTTTTTTTTGCGCTTGCGCCCTTTGACGTTTGGTGAGAGCACTAGTTGATTACGTAATCGTGACGCACTTCCTGAGGTCAGGTTTCGCGGAGTGTCCTCTCTTGTCTTCTTCTTTCTCTATGCCTCTGTCACGAAAAGAGGGAGACGCAGTGTTGTCTGGGTAACACATCAGTGCGAAATGCAGCATGTCGCATTTCGCGCCGGTTGCCGTCGGGCCACGCCGTCAGACGCTGGTTGCGCCTGGCGTCAGACTATAGAGCGCTCGCATTTTGCTAACGTAGCGTCACTGTGCCCAGCGGGCGCACGCGTCAACGCTACATTACGGTATATTGGGCCCATCATGATGTGCTCGCGGCCCTTTTGCTAGCTCCACATATACTAAATTTGGTGTTACGTGACGCCAATGGATGACAAAATATATGACTGGTGCAAACATGATAATCCTTACACGCGTGTCATGTAAGAACATGAAAACATACCACACCCATAGCGTGCTCGCGGCCGTTTCGCTAGATTCACATATACTAAATTTGGCATCACGTGACGTGAATAAATGACGAAGGTGAAGGACATATCCAAACATGATAATCATGGCACCGAAGTCATGTACGGCATCATTTACCTCCTGTATTTACCTATATCAACATATCTCATTCGTGCTTCGCATATCATCGATTCCCACTGTACGTGGGACCTGCCAATTTTTTTTCTTTCTAATTTCATGCCATGTGGTTACGGACACCGGCGGTGGCGGTGGCGGACAACTGCGCGTGACCCGAAAGCAATCTCATAACAGATTTCGCTGTAAAAAGAAACCACAGTTATTTGACTCCTCAAAAATCCTATTTTGTAATTTTTCGAAGAAAGTCTAATTAGGTGCCATCATTTCGTGGATTGTATATTTTATCAGCCAGTATATCAGCGCTGGTGACGAACGTGGCTGAAGCAGAGATAAAATGAACCGGCTTTCTTCTCCCGCGCGCAAAGCCTCCCGTGTATTGCTCTTCAAGTAGACAGTTAACGCCCGACCGTATCCTGTAAGCAGCATGAAGAGACGCCAAGGCGGGTTTCGGGGGGGGGGGGGGGGGGGGGGGGGTCTCAAGCAGTTTATAACTGGCGAATTCCGTTTATAAAAGGCGCGATCGCTAGCTCTGGCGCACGCGTTTTCTTGCGAACAATGGTCAAATGGTCGCATGCCCTTCTATGCAGTGTAGTGTGCTCCTTACTTCGTATAACATCATAATTGGTAATGAGAACAGGCAATAATGTCAAGGGAAGTATAGGGGTTGTCGTCTGCTCGATGCGCTGATCGTGGGGGCACGAACGCATGCGAAACGCCGACACATTAACCCCGCATCTCGTTGCAATTCACGAGAGAGAAAATTGAAAAAAAAAAAGAATGCTGACATTCATTTATTGCGTCTCATTATTTACCTGGAGATTTATTATTCTCTTCAAGCTACAAATACATAAACTACGCATGTCCTGTTAAATCATTTTCGCCATGTCACGTGCCACTGTTGACAACTTCAGAGCATACTCGTCTACGTAGAAGACCAACGTGACTGCATTGCGCTGTACGTATAGCCATTCATACGCGCATGTCATGCCCTCATTTTCTGGGCGCGCACTCACTAAAAGAAGGGAAAGCAGTGTTCGTCTTGAAATTTGACCCATTCGCGAGGCGCGTAGCGTTGCAAATTTTGGCAGATGGGATCGTCAACGCCTCATCTACGCATTGCTCTTGTAAGCCCAAAACTGTCAAACCTGGTGAGTGGCCCTTCAAAGGGATACGTTAATCTTCACAGATCAATATACCGTTTTTGGAAAGTCGAGACCTAGCCTATAAGAGAGCTCGTATGTATTTCAAAATAAAGTCATATATGAGATGAACCCGGATTCAGTGAAAAAAAGAGTAGCACGCACTGTGGATTCGCTATGTCTAAGCCTCATCGTAACCGAAAGAGGGCGTGCGGACTTAAAGTTAAGTGCGTGTAGCTTGAACAAAAGTGTGAAATGTGTGAGAAGTGTGAAAGAAGTGTGAGAAGTGAAATGTGTGAGAAATGTGAAAAAAAGTGTGAGAGGTGTATTGAAGTTCTTCAATACACCTCTCTCTATCATATCATAATTTTAACAACTGGGGTTCTCGCAATGAATTTTAGTATGTTAGCAATGATATGGACAGTCTCGGTTGGATTTTGCCGCCTCCGTCATGTCCCGAATGTGTGTATGTATGTTCGTATACATATACAAAAACCACAAATTAGATGAATTGAGAAGGCGAACTTCCCGTAGCAGGCTTCTGCGTATTAGTATATCTGAGACCTCTCGTTCAGGAGCGCGTAGCGTTACACAAAAAAAAAATCGCAGTATATCCATGGGGTGAACGATGACGAGTGGGGCGAAGCGTCTGTGAGTTCGTCCACGCTTCCGTCCGTCCGCGCGTCCGTTCGTCTGTCTGCGTGTCCATTCATTCGTCTGTCCGCTTGTCTGTCTGTCTATCCGTCCGTTCATCTGGTGAACACTCCAAGTACCGCCACCTCGCATCTTTTTATCATATATATATCATATAGAAGTACCGCCATCCAGCGGATGCTACCTACTACTACTACTACTACTACTACTACTACTACTCTACTACTACTACTACTAATACTACTACTACTACTACTACTACTACTACTACTACTACTACTACTACTACTACTACTACTACTACTACTACTACTACTACTACTACTACTACTACTACATACATCGCAGACGCAAAGGCCTCGGCTTAAGGAGCTTTGCCCCTAGGGAGCCTACATGAACGGCCGTTTTTAGGGTGGAGACATCTTAATAAGTGCCTTCAAGAAACTCAGCCAAAACCAGCGGGCAACGGGGCACGCTGTTGCCAGCTTCCACCAAATTCAGCATAGTTTTCTGTGCGCCGCCATATTGGAGCCAGCCGTCGCTCCCTCCAGCTACGCGAAGTACTGCGCAACAAAAAGGAGCTGACCCTGTGACGTCATCATGAAGTCACAGAGGTCGTGTAAGCGACCCAGTTTTCAAAGTGAGCGCACGAAGAAATTCACAGCCCACACACAAACACTTGCGATATAACACTGAGGTTACGCTGACACGAACGCAAGCGTGGCAGCAGCTCAGACTAGCGAGCGCGTCTCCGTACGAACGCGCGGACGCGTCCCGTTTGTGGGCTTCCTACTCGCAATGCGTGGACGCAGCAACGACAACTTCGGTTATCTACTCATTCGCGAACACCGCGAAACACATATACGTGTGCCGCAGGAAAAAACAGTGAACGAAATACGCAGTACTCACAAAGCAAATACGAGGCGCACTGGTGGGCTCCCAGCCGTCTCGCTTCACTTGAGCCAGCCATAGTTGTCGTCGGCCGGGGCTCGCTGGGAAGCGGAACATTCGCAACCCCTTTCTGTTGTGGTTAGTGCAGAGTGGTACGCAGCATCCAGGCATTCTAAGGCTTCACCGGCAGCGTTTAACACGCTACCGCAACGTTCGACGCCGTATTATTGAGAACTAAACGCAACCGGGCGTAGACGCAGTGCGGGCACCAAGATGGGGCGACAGCGCGGCGTTGCTGTCTGGCAACATTGTGTTTTGGCGGGCGTCGGTGCGTTGGCGGCATGTAGTGGGTCAAAGGCTGACATCACCCTAAAAACGGCCGTTCATGTAGGCTCCCTATTTGCCTCTAATAAACAGCGCCACGCAGTATACATTCTCCTTCCAAATAATTTCTTTTCCGCTTGCAGATACGGAGCCGAGGCCCTCGAGCGAATCAGCAAACACCCGCCGCTGCAGCAAGAGGTCGCCAAGCTTCTTTCAGTGAGCGAGACCGGCGCCGCGGAGCTGGTGCGAGCTGAGCTGAGGGCCATGCAGACCCTCGACGGGTTCATGCGCGCGGCCGGCGTTGTGAGGAACCGGGTGCGTTGCGAAAGGCGCGACGACGGCCACATGCAGTTGGACGAGATCAACCAAGACTGCTGGAGTCTCATCAGACGCCATCTCAAGGTGCAAGACGTGGCAGACCCGGCAGCCACTGTGCTACCCGAGGACTTGTAGCCACACGTTATGGCGGCAACGTGGGCGACGCTGACAAGCGTGATGCTGATGTGGTTATTTGGCTATTTCTAAAAGTACGTCAGTTTTAGGCCTAGTGTGAGTCTTCCTAGCGTAATTTCAATATCAAGTGAATGGATACAGTGGGGGATAGGTATGTACGTACCACAGGTAAAGTAGCTCACCCCTGTATCTATGTATTCGCTTTTTTTTCGCGATGGTATATTAAATAGCATTCGCCTAGATATGTCTGATCGAATAACAATTTAATAGATAGATAATTGTAATGAAATGTTCTGTTATTTCATTTTGGAAGTTGATCGGGTGATTCAATATTATGAAGAGTAGACCGATAAACAACCAACGAATATAATTTATAGCAATAATAATTTAGACGCTGTCAAATATCATTTCCCTTCACATCTGTTTTACATGCAATAGTGGCGCTTCTCATACACATTCGCACGCGCTTTGTTGGCGAAGTTTGCGTATATAGCGTACATTATTCCGAGCGTCACAAAATACGAAGCTATGCCGTAATACACACCTACTTGTCAAAACCCTCATGCTGCATGCTTCGACGCCAATAAGGACGCTCGCCAGAGCATTCTTTTTTTTTTTTTGCTTTTAACCAGCGTGATACAAGGAGGATTAAATACCGTGTGTGACAAGTGTGCTCATTATTGCTTAGCGACCAAGATGCACTGGAACAATATCTTGCTTGCTTTCGTTTGTTCATGATGGTCTAGATGCAGCGAAAGCTGTTTTGTTTTTTGTCTGTTGTACAAACTGTGTGCAAGTGTGTGGGTCCCCTGTCAGGATGTGCCTCTAGCCTCATCGCTTTGTTTGTTGCACAAGAGAACAATAAAAGAATTTTTGAAGTTGAATGAAAAAAAATAAACTAGCAAGCTGTCATTTCGACGTCATCAAAGCGCTTTATTTACGTGAGGGTAAGCTATCATATAAAGAAGTATTCTAAACCACAGCTTTCCTTACGAGACTTTTTCAAAGTTTTTGAAATAGTTTCTCCGTTGTATCTAAATACAATGCCTCACATACAACATATACAAAGAAAGGAGCGATTAGTCTAAAGAAGAACAGATCTGCACGATTTGTCGGTAAAGTAATGACAGTGGGTTTGGTTTAAAAAAAGACGTTATACATACATTACAAAATTCTTCGAAGTAGTCTCATCCAGCGTTCATATACCACTTCCAATGGAGCTCTGACGCTGCAAAAACTCCGTTGAAATTAGTTTCCTTGTTCTCCATCAAGCACTAAGTGGCAGCCCGTTAGATGTCTGGAACACCGTCGAAATAGTGAACCTTCAGGCTTAACTTGAGCTCTGAAAGCATGAAGCTTGCCGATTTCTCATAGCACTGCATCATGGTTCCTTGCACACTACCTGAAAGCATCCAGTCTACCTGAACGAGACCCTCGGAACTGACAGCGGCAACTCGTTTTTTTCGTCCACATCAACTTTTTTCACATTTATATCCGATTACTACAAATAATGTCCTTATCATTTTCATGCTTTGACCGTCTGTTAGTGCTCACTGATTGCTCATGAATATTGCGTCCTTGAGAAGAAAACGTACCCTCGAAGGCGCCCTGAAATGCTTCTTCAAGTAATCATGGAATTAATTCACTGAAATAAATTTTTTCTCACGAAATAAAAGCCAAGAAAATTTCGAGATTTCGTCCAGTACGAGAGGAGGGAGAGAGGGAGATAAAAAAAACTTTATTCAAAAAAGAAAAAAAAAGGGCAGATCCCATGTACCGGCGTATCAACGCTATGCGAAGCATGCGCAGGGAAGGTAACCGTGTTGCAATATTATTTATTGAGCGACACGTCCTGAAATGACGCTAAATATATTTACAAATGTTGCACGCACAGACATATGTTGCAGAGTTGCAGATGTTCATATAGCCAGTTGTTTGCACTTGCGCAACGGTGTCGACCGGAATATGCGTATTGGCAACACCACAAGCTGATTCGAAGCGCTGATGCTCGAGAAGATGCTGGCCCCGGACACTGCAACATAAATCAAATTCAGCACATGGCACCTAACACCAATCGACGTTACATATGTAATGTTCATAAGATTGGGTAGGCTGCACTGCAACCACTATTGACGTTTCACGAAGATTAGCGTGTATATTTTGAAAAGTAGTACCGAGACCTGGCGTAGCTCTGTTGTAGAATGCTAGACTTCCACGCAGAATGCTTAGATTCGATTCCTGCTCAGACCCCGAGATATATTATTTTCATTCGTCAGGGGATCAACGCTGCCTATGTCAGGTTTTTCTTAACACTGACATTTATTCTATGCCTTCGTTGGTACGACGCTGTCGATTTCGGGCATAGCTTAACACTCACGCGTTAAAATTGCCCATGTGTGTTCTCGTGGTTCCTGGGCAGACAGTAAGTGTCAGTCACCTGTGACACATACCCACTCGTGGGTACCCACCCGTGGGTCTGGCGGAAAGTGTTTGACGACGTGACGTATGCGACGGGATTGTGACGTTATACACGTCAGGACCCACGCGTCATATTCGTCAAACCATCTTACCCTCCCTTGCTAATTATGGTTCACGCCAAGTTGAGGGGCGACGCGACCACGAGAGCACCCAAACGTAAGCCGCTAGATAGATAGATAGATAGATAGATAGATAGATAGATAGATAGATAGATAGATAGATAGATAGATAGATAGATAGATAGATAGATAGATAGATAGATAGATAGATAGATAGATAGATAGATAGATAGATAGATAGATAGATAGATAGATAGATAGATAGATAGATAGATAGATAGATAGATAGATAGATAGATAGATAGATAGATAGATAGATAGATAGATAGATAGACTGACTGACAGACAGACAGACAGACAGATAGATAGATAGATAGATAGATAGATAGATAGATAGATAGATAGATAGATAGATAGATAGATAGATAGATAGATAGATAGATAGATAGATAGATAGATAGATAGATAGATAGATCCACGTCGAACAAATCAGCGGTAACGTTCTGGGAACGAAGAAGCGATGGGGTGCAGTTTATAATGACGATAGTTATTGTACACGACCCCCAACATTTCCCCGAGCAGAAAAAACTACGCTCCTAAGTGCTAGCAGCACTAGTAATTTCCTGCTGAGAAATATCCTGCATTCATCATTTCTCTTTATTTTTTAGGGGCGAAGCTTCTTAAAGCGGCACCCGTTCGTCCATCGTAGTCGTAGTCGTAGTGTGTAACAAGTGTTACATTTTGACCTGCAAGGTGGTGACGGTGGGAGATTTCTCCTGTGCTTTGTTGAACAATAAAAAGTTCGCGGCGTGCGCGTTAACTAAAAACCGAATGCCCCTGTCTCGCATTCCTCATTAGCAGCCACTGGCATGTTCCAGTAGGAAACGTTAGTAGAAGTGCTAAAAGCCGACTTCTGCTGCCTCTCATTCCCAGTAGCAGCGATTGTTTACTTCCAAGGTAGTGCCTGGCGAGATTTGTTTTGTGCATGATTAAACAATATAAAAATTTTGTTCAAAACACCGTTGATTGATGAAATAAACCAACGAAAGACGCCAGATGTTTTCTAAAAGCAAAACGAAAAGACGCCAGATGTTTCTAAAGCAAAACAAAAAGAAGACGCCAGCTGCTTAACGAGCTGAGACGCCAGGTGTTTTCTAAAGCAATGGTTTTATAATCACAACCATATCAATACAGGTTTGTAGTTGCTGATGCTTGTTGCCATCGGTGTGTGTTCGTATGTTACATTGAGCACTATCTGACAGGGAAAGGTTGCTACGTTATACTCGGTGGGAGTAACGTCCTTGGTTTTAGAAAAGTTTAGCAAGCGTTGGGCCGCAGTGCCATGAATACAGTGAACTAGTATACACCATGAACTCGAGGTGGATAAAGGTGGGAAGTAGACCCGAAGCTCAAGCCGTAAGAAAGTGTGCATCTGCCACCTCTCGTTTAGTCCTTGGAATGTCCAACTTGATGGCGGTACTTCTTTATGGGCAATATATGATGAAAAGATGCGGGATGGTGGTACTCGGAGTGTTGAATAGATGGACGAATGGACACACAGACAGATGCATGGATGTACGCATGAACGGACGCAGGGAGGATGCATGGATGAACGCGGGGACGGACGCACGAACAGACGCACGCACGGACGGGCGGATGGACGCATGGACTGTCCCACAGACGGACGCATGGACGTACGGAAGCAAGAACGAATGGACGGACGAATGCTTCGCCCCACTCTCCATCATTCACTCCGTGGATATGCTGCCATTTTTTTTTCCTTACTACACTGCTCATTTCACCACAATTGATAACTCGTACGAAGCAATGAAGCTAAGCTCATGATGTTAAACGCAAAGAGAACATGGTACACTGAAAAGAAAACAGAGCACAGGTTAGAATAGCCGAAAGATGAGCTAGCTATACTGGGAGGACGCGGAAGGCCTGGCCTCACGTAAGCGTCGTAGCCCGTCAGCGCATGGCTTTTTGGCGCTGCGTCGCTGCCTCTGCCTGTGGAAAGAAGGGGCAGCGGCTATGCGAAACTGTGCTCTCCTTTCTCTCTACAGGGAGAGGACGTTACACCGCGTCAGAAAGCCACCCGCCGACGGGCTGCAACGCTTACGTGTGACCAAGCCTTTACGTTGACCTCGCGAAAAATCGCAGCCGGCAAATGAAGCGCGACGAGCGTCGCGTTTCCCCCTCGTCGGACAGTGGTGTCCAACAACTTTAAGGCCGCGTTCACACTGAGCATTCCGGCCGCCGAAAGTGCTCCGAATCCGGTTCGGCGGCGGCGAGATCCGCCGAAAGGGCCCTCTCCGCGCCGATCGCCCTCGGACCGATTTTTGCGGCGTCTGCCGCCGAATCGGTCACCGCGGACCAATAGGAGCGCTAGTCAAGGAATTTTGAAAAATGGCGGCCAAGCCCTACTCACTTGTTATGCTGCAGTGCAAGTAACTGAATGTTGAAACCAGCGGGAGTTTAACCTACTCTGTGCCTACTTCGCCTCCGTATTTCGTGAAAGGGGTGACGGAGCTTGCTGTTGGCGTGACCAAGCTTGTTGCGGTCTTGCAGAGCAAAACGTACCCACCAACGCCGCTGGCGTCGGTGGTTTTTCTGCTCTTCGTGCATTGCAAGACAGCCACTTGCCAGTAAAGTAAGCAGTACTGTCTCTTTTTGCTTCTTGCGTACGAGAATCGTCGAAGTATACACCACCGGATAGCGTAGTAGCTTGCGAGCCGTGACAACAACCGGGTGACAGCGCATCCATCCCGCGTTCGCCCCGTGGTAGATGGCATATTCGGCGGCGCTGGGCGCGTCCAGTGCGAACGACGCTGTGTTTCGGCGGCAGGGGAATTTTGGTCGCTGTAGAAAGCGGATGTTTCAGTGCGAACTAGGCATAACACGTAGCGAGTAGGCCACCTTATCCCAGGTTCGGCGTTCCATCAGTGACGCTCTTGTGGCTGTCACACCACCTTCGCAGACCCCGCTCTCACTGCGCAGCTACCACAAGCTTCTATGACCACAAGGGTTTGTATATTCTTGATTATTGAGGTTGTTTGTCAGGATACACATGTACCACCAAGCATCAACGTGGACGCATCCGCATTAAGTGGTGCTGTAACTGTCAAACACCAAAGGACATTGCAAGATCTCATACATCAGTGTGCGGAAAACTTTCAAATACTCAAGCAAGGTGACGTTTCACTTACGGGTTATATCGATTACTGTGACCGAGAGATCAAATATGCTCGTTTTAATTTTTTGCTTGCTCTTTTTTCTCCAAAAAAACGCGCGCAGTGGGAGTATAGTGGTCACCCCAATTAAGGTCCCCAGTCCAGGCTATACTGACATGCAGGAAATGTGCCACCTCGTTTACCTCAGACCTGAAAGCTCACGTGACTAACCTATCAAAAAAAAGGCAGCCCTGCCCGCAACAAACAGCACAGTACAGTCGCAGCGAAAGCTGGAAGAACGGAGATTCAAGAGCCTTTAGGCACACTTGCAGCGTACCCACTACGCCATAAATCATCATATTTCTTGTGTAATAGGGAGGCACTCACTGTGGCATCCTTCGTCATAGTTTGGAGAAGCGACGTACTCGTTACACACTTGCAAAAATTTGGTGCATTTTGTATGCTGTGGCTGGCGACAATTAAGAAATTTGCCTGAAGCTTCTGTAATGCCTTTGAGCAAACGACGACCCACTGGTTACGCAATCCGCATTGAGTGACGCCTGATCCCAGACAACGCATACACATCCTAACGATAATCTATGGATGACACTGAAAGGATATCGAGGAAATCCGAGTGGTGCGCTCTTAATGTACCACACAAATCCAGAGAACCTCGCAAGTCAAACGCCGATAAATGTCTCATGAAAGTCCATGTGGGACCTTGTTAGGATTTCATCAAGCTGCACGACGGGCCTTACAACCCAGGCTTAGGCTCTACAATGGGCGTTATTAGCAGTGCACGTTCGAGGCACATGACGACTTTTGCATGCGAACAAATGAGGACGTGTAACACTTCGCAACGTTTGTTTTATTCAAACATATATTACTGACAAACTTGTGAGACACTAAACTGTCCACAGCTCCTCCGTCCCTTCACATGGCGAGTTTTGCTTTGCTTCGCATTTTAGACGGGTCGTGGGTGGTGACATAAGGTATCTATTGGAAAGTCAAAATCCGGCATGCTTAAAGCAGGAAGCAAAACAACGCCATTTAGTGAAGCACCGTGTTAAACTGGCGGGGAAAATAGCGAATTAACGTATATATTGTGTACCGGCATGTCAAAAAGCGCACTGCTACATTGGTGCGTAAATAGAGCCATGCTGCTTATAAAACACATTCACTACAGCTATTCACAATACTATAATTATCAATATGCAGATATTGCAACAACTATTTTATACTGTAAGTATAACTACATTCCATTAGTATGGTTAAGAGAAAATTTGGCTGCTGTGCTACAGTAGGAACAAAATCAAAACTGTCAAACACCAACATATAGAAATGCAAAACCGTACGTAAATAAAACTATGGGCAGTTAACAGTATCATGTGCATCGGTAAGAGAGATTGTTGCTAAACTTATTGTCAAGCTAAAAGGCTTTTGCTAGTTATTGCATTTGAAGAGAGAGAGGATAAACTTTATTTCAATAGGACAGTCCGTGCTTTAATCTTGGGTGGAGCCCTCTTGCAGAGCCCCACTGGCCGCGGCAGCTTGCCGGGCCTGGCCTAGGGTCGCCAATTGGCTTCCCAGTGCCAGCTCGGAAAGGCGTGCCTCCAAAGACCGCGTTGTGAGTGTTTCGCTTGAACGCGCCAGCCTAGATACTGCATGGGCTGGTCGCTCTGTACATTGGTATCTGATGTGTGGAAGTGTGGCTGTGTACACATCCCTGTTGTGTATACCTGAGGAAAAATGGCGTGTAATCTTGATATGTGTGGGTATTTATTTGAAGGCAGCGCCAGTCCTTGGCTTGCTGGCTGCTCAAGCTCGGGTGCGGAGGAGCGCACTTCCCCTTGTAAGGCGTTGGTTTCCTAAGATCTGCCAACTTGCTGTGTTGTGTTCTTTATGGAGCCTGAGATGTTCACTGAGGAAGGTCCTGCGTCTCGGCCAGTAAGTCCACGAGCTACGCAGTTTGCCTCTTCGTTCCCCCTCAGACCCGCATGTCCTGGGCACTAGACGACACCTTGTGCCTCCGTCAGCGTGGGCCCCAAAATATCAATGACACATCTGGGAAGTGTGCCTTTGAGATATAAGCGACAGGCAGCTTGGGAGTCCCTCAATATATACGCTGAGTGTTCTCTCCTTTCTGCCTCTCTGATTGCCAAGGCTATGGCTGATGCTTCTGCGGTGGCACTGGATCTCGTGCGTATAGACGCGCAGGCTACAACTTTGTTTTGGCTGTGACTGCCGCTACATATGCCTGTTTTCTGGAGCCTTGATATATCATGGCATAAAGACTCACGTCGGTAAAGTAGGTGTCAGGGTAATCAGCTCTCTGAAGCAGTTTGCGTGCACGCGCTTGACGGTGCTTTTTTTAGAGCGGGTGCATGTTCTTTGGCACTGGTTCCACGATAATTTGTCCCCGTATTTCGGGGGTGCGATTACGGTCTCGTCTCCACAATATTGAAAGGTGAGGGGGTATCCTTCCCCCTGAAGCAGTTTCGTCCCCTTTGTGTGGTTGTGAGTCGTTCTCTTTGCACGATTAGCGTGGCGACTGCCAGTTCTTTATATGTATTATGCATGCCGATTGCCATGTGTGTTTCTGTACTCGTGCTGTTCGAAGTCGCACAGCCGCTTTGTACGCGATTCTTATGAGCTTGTCAATGTGGTCTCTCTTGGTCTTGCGTGTTACTTGAAATGGAAGAGCGAAGGTGACCCGACTGTGAACAAAGGGGTTGTACAAGGCGCACTGTGTTGGCCTCCTTTATGCCATTAATACTTCTTGCAATTCTTGCTATGAGTGTTGTGAAACTCTTGACGGTGTGTTTAAGTTTGTCTATTTCGGTCTTTACGCTGTTGTTTTCTTGCACGTGCATGCCCAGTATTCGGGCTACTGGGGTCCTATTGATTACCTGTCCGGCTATTGTCAGGTGCAAAGTGGGAGCACAGTTGTACTGAGTGCGTGGTGGTCTTATCAGAAGGTATTCCGATTTGTTGGAAGCGCAGGTCATGTCTGCTGCATTAATATAGCTTTAAATCCTGTCTATGGTAGTTTGCAGTGTATCTTGTCGTTCTCCATGGGAGCCCTTTGTTGCCCATAGCGTTATATCGTCGGTGTAAAAGGCACAGCCCAGGTTCAGCATAGTCTCCAGTTGTAGTACTAGTTTCCGCAGGCCGATATTGAACAAAAGTGGAGACACGACCGAGCTCTGAGGTGTGCCTTTCCTTGGTGAGGTAATACTGGCCATGCCGATCTGTGCCTTGTGATTGCCAAGAAAACCGAAGGCGTAGTGGAATATACGTTCTCCGCATCCTACCGCTGGAAGAGCGTCTAATATGGGGGTGTGCGCGATATTATTGAACAATTTTTCGATGTCAAGCGTAACGAGTAAATTGTTGAAACTACCTGGAGCTAGCTGAAGCACTTCCTTTTTGAGCAATAGGAAAATAGCTTGAATAGACACCTCGCGCCTAAATACGTACATGGATGTTGGTAGAAGCCCCTGTTCTTCGATGTATTGGTCAAGACGAGTGAGTATAACTTTTTCGAAGAGCTTGCCAATGCATGATGTTAGTGAAATTGGTCTTAGTTGATCAAGGCTTCACCGTCTTTCTGGTTTAGGTATGAGTACTGTTTCTGCCAGTGCCCATTCTGCAGGTATCTTTCCATGCGGCGTCCAGACTTCCCTAATAAAGTGGTCCATGATAAATTCTAGTGTTTCACTGCTTCGGTTGCGTATCATGGTATTCGTAATGCCATCCAAGCCTGGCGCCGTATTCCTGGTGAAGCTTTGCACCGCTGCATAAACATCCGCGTAAGTTATGGGTGCGTTCATTTCAGTGTTTTGTTCTCCACTGCATTCTTGATTAGGTGTTGGGTTTCCAGTTCGCTTGATTTCTCTGGTGTAGCGTTTTTTAAGCTCTTCTAATAATTGATCCTGATCTCCTTGGAATTATCCAGCTAGTCGTTGAAGGGCAGCATTTGCTTCGGCTTTTATCGCGGAGGGGTCCAAGAGACTCCGTGAGATGTTCCAGGTTTTTTTTAGTACATAATGTTCCTTTTAAAGAATCGCAGAAGGTGAGCCAGTTATATAGCTCTTTCGCGTATGCGTTGGCTTCCTCTGTGATTTTCGCTATTCTGAGTCTGAGCTTTTTGTTTAGCTTCTGTCGGCGCCACCGTTTAATCAGGCCTCTGCGAGCTTCCCAAAGGTGTGTCAAATTTGTGCCGGTGGCAGGTGCGTCAGTAGTAGTTTGATATGTCTTAGCATTCTTGTCATAGATGCCCTCAATGTATTGTGTTCATTGAGCTATTGTATTCAGTTTCGGCTCGTCTACTTTTTGTTGTTCTCTATACTTCGTCCAGTAAATCAGTGGAGCTTTCCCTACTGGGCGTCGCAGTTGATCTGTTTGTTTGTTATTTCCACAATATTCTGATCACTGCCCAGATTGTCATCCAATACACTCCAGTGCACTGCTGTGGTATTGTTAGTTATGGTAAGGTTGGGTGTGGTGTCCCTGTTGACGCTGTTTCCTATACGAGTCTCAGTGTTCGGTGTCGTGAGGAGTGCATAGTCATACCGCCGTATCAGCTCTAAAGGTCTCGAACCTTTGGGTCGATTCTATGCGATAACCCTACGTGGTGTGCCAAGCATTGAAGTCGCCAGTGATGATAAAGCGATCGCGCGGCTCAAACGTGCTGTTGAGATAGTCGAAGACATTGCTGAAATCAGCTTTTCGGCCTTGTGGTGAACTATATATGCTGCATAAAACTTGCCTCAGGCGTCCTTTTTTTTTTGGCTGGCCAGAGCGTTATGATACGGTGTTGCGTCTCTTCGTGTAGTACCGTTATCAGTGTAGCTCCCAGTTCTTTCCGGACGAGTGTCGCAACCTTAGGGTTGTTTGGATATATGTGCAGTCTGTAGCCTGTAACCGTCTTAGAACTGGCGGCCACTTCTTGTAAGCAGATTGTATGTGGAGGGATCAGCGTCGCCTTTCTGTACAGTGTGAGTGTAGCGTGCTTGTTGTGCAGAGAACGACAGTTCCAGGACCATATAGTAACATTATCTTTCACGCTTTTTCAATTATTTGCCATGATGCAAGGAGGTAGTTGCGGTTTCAGTGTCAGAGGTAAGCATGCTTTGGTCGTCGGACCCCTGGGACCACTGAAGGCTCTGCTTACGTCTACATTTCGGTTTTTTGTTCAGCTTTTCATGAACGTACTGCTTCAGTTCTTGAAATTCGAGAAAGAACTATTACATTTGTTCTTCTGTTTGCTGCAGAATTTGCTGTTGCATTTGCTGCAGTTTTTGTTGTAGAGCAAGGTTTGTTGCTGGTTGTTGTGCTTCTGTATTAACTACGGAATCTTGTGGTGGTGTCGATTGTGGTTGGATGTGCCCATTGTCTCGAGGCTTGTCGCTTGGGTTGCTCATCAGATTTTGCGGGGCCTGTGCTGCAGGTTTTGGGGAGGTTACCATCAATTGGGCAAGCTGCTCTTGCAGCGATGCTCTTTTGTTCTAATATTTGGCAAGGCGTCGTCTAAAGGTGTTTTTTCTACGATTACTGCTTGATAGTGCGCGTTTTGTGTGATTGGTGGAGTACATGCGTATTCAAAAGCCACGGATTCCGCCCAGCTTACCAGATGCAATTAAGCCAGTTGGGTGTGTCCTTGATTACCGTCGTTGCTTTTCGCGCTCTCTCCGGAAAGACTGGAGTGGAGGTTCAATCGAGGCGATGCTGGTGAGCTCCTCCTGAGTGGCGAGCACGGCTTTGGCTCGGAGATGGGGAGTGCGACTGCGAACTCTGCTTGTCGTCGGCCAATTTGAGAGCGTCCTTTTCTTCGCAGCAGCAGAACCAGTGGAGGTTCTTGGTCTTGGGTGGGTCGCTAGTTTTGTCCTGGTGGATCTTATCGCTGTGGCCTGATTGTATTCGGGGTTGTTTAGGTTTCGGTGGCTTAAGTCTCTGTTTACAAGTTGGATCGCCTGTGAGATGAGCCTCTCCGCACGAGGCGCGATTGAGAGAACACGGGTGTCCATCAGTTGAATTGCATGGTCAGTCCACACAGCCGGCAAATGGGGCAATCCGGGTTCGGGAAAACGTCCGTGCGGTGTCTTTTTTCTCGGCATACCTTGCAGACCTGAATCGTAGGTCGAAAGGGGTGGCAACGAAATTTACCTCCGTAATAGTAGACGTTACGAGGTAGCGCTGGTCCGAAAAATGTAATGGCTGCGCTTTTCGTTGTACCAATCATTCTGGCAGTGATGATCTCCACACCATGCATTCTCACACGTAGTTGGGCCATGAGCGTTTCGATGAAGTTGTTCATTGGTACGCCGTGAATCACCACTCTGAGAGCGTCATCTCTGTTGTCGACATAGGCATGAACGGCGTGAGCCCTGCCGTTCAGCACAAGTGTACGAATGAAACGCGCTTTGTCCGCAACGTCCTCGTATCTGGTTGATGGCATCACTATGTTTGACCCTGAATTTATTTTAAGGATGAACTGGTCATCTCTGAAGGCAGCCTGGCATGCCACGATTGTTGCTTGCGCAAGCGCATGTTTCTCAGTGGGAGGCCCTGGTCCGGATGATCTTGTAATCATCTTTCGGCAGTGGTGGTAGCTTTGACAATTTATTGAATGTCGACGTCTCTGTCTTGACTTGGTCCTGGAGTCTGCGTTGCTGCACCTGCGTTCCAGTGCCGCTTTCTTGCGTTGTTTGGTAGATTTAACTTCCTGCCAGCTAGCGTCCTCTTCTGCATGCGATTGATGATCAGTAGCGTCTCGGCTCACCGTATCATCGTCATTAATTTGGTCGTCAGCTCTACCGTCCTCCTTTAGGTGGTGGTATTGTTGGTTGGTCACCACGTCGAGAGCCTTCGCTAGATGAAGCTCCGACGCGGGAATCCCCAGCGTCGGTTCAGCTGCCGGCGGCTGCCCAGGTTAGCGTTCCAGGAGCGTCCTAGATGGTGGAGAGCTTTCGAAAGCATTGGTGCCTCAAGTCGCCGGAAATATATTTGGGTGGTGCCCAGGTGTTCCTCGGAACTTTGTGAGACTGATGGTAACGTTTCCAGGCAGTTTCACATAGATAGAACGAGTGAAAAAAAATTGGCAGATCCCACGTAGACTGGGAATCGATGATATGCGAAGCACGAATGAGGAAGGGAGATAGATGATTTTAAAATCAGCATAACGTTAGGAGGTTGAGTTAAATTAGGCCGTACATGACTTCCATGTCATTATTATCATGTTTGGACGTTTCATTTACCTTCGTCACCTATTAACGTCACCTGATACAAACTTTGGTATTCGTGGAGCTAGCGAAACGGCCGCGAGCGTGCTATCAGCGTAACATGTAGTCATGTTTTACATGAAATCCATATCGTGATTATCAGATTTGGACGTGTTTTTACATTTATCGTCCATTGAGTTCACGTAATGCCAAATTTGGTATATGCGGAAGTAGTGAAACAGCCGCGAGAACGCTATGAGCATAGCATGTAGTCACGTTTTACATGAAGCGCATATTACGATTATCAGGTTTGAACGTGTCTTTTACCTTCATCTTCTATTCACTTCCGGTGATACCAACTTTGGTACCCGTGGAGCTAGCGCAATGGCGGCGAGTGCGTCATGAAGAACTAATATACTCCGACGCAACGTTGACGCACGCGCAGGCTGAACGCAGCGATGCCACGCTAGCAACACGTGCGCACTCTATAGTGTGACGCCAGGCGCGACCGGCCCGACCGGCGCGTCCATCAGCGCGGCCCAGTGGCAACCGGCGCGAAATGCGACATGCTGCATTTCACGCCAACGACATTATTTAGACAGCAGCGCGTCTGCCTCTCTTCGTAACGGAGGAATGCCGTGTGCGCTCAAACGCGCATGCGTCAAAGCAACGCAGCGCGGCGCGTGCCTGTGAGTATATGGAATGCGGACCCACAATGAAGGTCAGTGGGAAGATCCACTGATCTCTATTAGGGGGATATCGGTGCCTGGCGTGGCATCACCGGCGTGACGCGGTAAAACGAACGCTGGCGCGCACTCACGTCGAACTCTATTGGCGCCTTGAGTGTGTATTAATGTCCTTACATGACACGCATCTCATAGTTATCATGTTTACACCAATAACATACGTTTGTCATCCATTCAAGAGACGTAATTCCAAATTTCGGCATATATGAAGCTAGCGAAACGGCCACGAGCGCATCATGAGCGGGGGACGCATTCATGGTGTTACATGACACACATGTCATGATCATCATCATTGGACGTGCAGCGTGTCCCTGCAGCGTGTCTAAACTATGACATTGCATACTTCTCAATTTCTTTTATTATAGCGGTCACCAAGGTAACACCTGCTTTTCTCTTAGGGTGGCTGCAAGTAGGAAAAAAGAGCAAGGAAACGGTAATACAGTATAGAATAACAAAACAGATGTAGTACAAGGGCACCAAGCAACGGTGGAGTGGTCAACACAACTCTACACAACTACAGGTTTTCCCTCTCACTTTAATCCAAGTGCCAGCTTAAATAATCTGGACACCATTGAAATAATATGAGTGCCGAGCTATTTAATCCTTGTGCCAAACATTTAATCCAAGCGCCAACATATTTAATCCAAGCGCCAACTCACTCAGGCCGCGTGCCATTGAGCTTAATCCAAGTGCCATCGTCTTTAATTCAATTGCCAATGACTTTAATTCAGGTGCCAGTCAGTTTAATCCACACACAAAAACCAGAATACGGGGCGTAAAAACGGCAGTGCAATTGAAATGCAGTTCCTACAGTATAAAAGACAATAGTCGGAAGGTACAATAAATCATTATTATTTGTATTCGCCGATAGTATTCGTGAAAAACAAATTACTGCCGGGGTTCGCTTGTGCCGTGTTTGGAGTGCTTATACTCTGCTATTTGCAAGTTTGTATAATGAGTGCTTGGCCCAGGTGAAATTATTTTATTGAAAACGAAAAAAATGCAGGAACATATTACTGAATATTTTACAGTGCAATGAAATTCAGTGTCTATCATTAAATCTCATGATTGGCTTTGGCACACACTATAACACTACATGAGCAGGACAGGTCTTGTAATGCGAGGGACACACTATGTTTATAGGAGCGCCAGAATGATTACCAAAGTATCGAAAACCTGGCCGTGGGCAGTGATGGGTGAAAGGCAGCTACATAAGCAAGAAATTAGGAGGCCGTTATGTGGCACTGTGAATTAGAGGCCATTCCAATATGTTATTGTCCTACAGTGCACATGAAATGTAAACTGATCATCCTGATGTGGCAATGGAAGTTTTATCTTACATTATTGTTTGCTCTTATCTTTTTATTCAAAGAAAATATATGTCGCCAATGATATGAACAGTAGCAATTGTTTGTTTAGCTTGGTAGTTTTGTGACGTCCTTGACCAACGCGATGAAACGAACACAGAGGAAACAAAACGATAATAACACGCAGTGTGGACCTCGGGCCTAGCTTTCTTTTCTTTTCAGTACGAGTTTTTTTTTTTTTTTTTACGCGGCATTCTGCCTCCCATTGCCTCATTGTACATTGGAAGCTTGCGGATTCAGTGTAATCAATAAATTATTTGTTCTGTCCTCCCCCCCTCTTATTTTTCTTTCTCTCTCTCTCTCTGTATATATATATATATATATATATATATATATATATATATATATATATATATATATATATATATATATATAAGGGAAAGAAGTGCATACCTAACGGCTCGTTTTTTCGTGTTTTGACACAATATTGATGAAATCTAACAGACAATAATGTCAAGGAATGTATTAGGGCATCGAACGCATTATTCGAAGGTCGTAGGTTTGATTCCTGCTCACGGCAGGTTATTTTTCATCCACTTTTCTTTCTTCTTATTTACAATACATTGCTTCTAATAACTTCCCGTATACATTCCTTGGCATTATTGTCTGTTAGATGTAATGTATATATATATATATATATATGCATCTATTCCTAACGTGTCCCATATACTCAGAAAGCATTACAACTTACTGACACAGAGCGATCGGCTTAAGGACATCTTCACTGAATCACCGTGGGTTGTATATATCGGAGATCAAGGATATATATATATATATATATATATATATATATATATATATATATATATATATATATATATATATATATGTATATATGTATATATATATATACACTCCGATGATGAAACGTTAGTAAAGCTTGTGTTTTCGCATGTTTGTCGACCTCTTTTTCTACCGCATTTTCCACCGGATGCATTGAATTTCACCCCACCATATATATATATATATATATATATATATATATATATATATATATATATATATATATATATATATATATATATATATATATATATATATATATATATATAGGTATGGGATATGGCACAACGGGAGCGTTGTCAACAAGAATAAATATATTTATTTCCCAACAGTTTCGGGAGGGGACCTCCCTTCATCAGGGGATGAGTTCTGATGAAGGGAGGTCCCCTCCCGAAACTGTTGGGAAATAAATATATTTATTCTTGTTGACAACGCTCCCGTTGTGCCATATCCCATACCTTCACGAAGACTAACTGGCCCATTGAATTATTACTCCCACTATATATATATATATATATATATATATATATATAATATATATATATATATATATATATATATATATATATATATATATATATATATATATATATATATATATATATATATATATATATATATATATATATATATATATATATATATATATATATATAAGGGTGTGCCCTTCGAGGGTGTGTCGTTGCTTGCAAGCCACATCCGCCGCCTGTGCTTCAGGAGACCGGTGGATGCGACATCAGCTGCCTGGTGCGATTCATCAACGAATGACGACTCTCCGCATCGAGTGGATCGAGCTGGGCGACCTTCAGCACCCAGTCATCCTACAGCACAGCCGAACTCAAGAAACAACACCGCGCCGACAGCAACCTTCACCATGACGAGCAAGCCTTCCGTAGCAGAGAACGTCACCTCGAAAGCAGCGCGCGCCCACATGAACAAGTCTCAATCTACACAGCCTACGTCTTGCCTACCGCCGCCTGCGGTCGTTGCATCACTTTCGCCGTCTCAACCACGCTACGGACTCCGGAACAGGGGCACAACCACGAGAGGAACCAACTGACTAACACAACGCCAGCTAAGTGAGAGTACTTTATCTGTTGGCTCAATGAATTTTTTAAGGACCAGGAAGGTTATAGAAAAACGGACTCGTTGTGAATCCCACATTTCTATGCTTAGAATGTATGTCGCGGCAACAAGTGCTCCTAAAGGTTTACAACTAAAACTGCAGCCGGCCACATCAGAGATGTCTAAGAAAAACCTGTCAAGGTGGCACAACACCTTAAATCGGGCGTCTGTTGAACTAACCAGCATACTTATTAGCCATTATGAATCATCAGAAAAAGGTCTGCGGAATCAGGAAAAACAGCTTGTGCAATCATCTCAGTTTACGACTGAAGAATTAAAAACTCTCGAATTATATCGGTCACAGAAGTTAGCCGAGCTGGATGCTAAAAAATCAAAGAAGGTCGCGCGTGACAACTTAGAAAAAAAGGAATGCTCCCGACGAGGAAACATTCTAACTACAGCTGAAATGCGCCAGCCCGAGCTGGAAAGTAAATCTTCTGGACAGGATAACATTGTAAATTTGTCATGTTACGATCTATCAATTGAGGAACGTAGTGTGTTATCTCGAGGACTTAATTTTTGCCCTGCAACAGGAGGCATTAGTGAATTTCAGTTGGTGAAGGATCTTCACAATTTCGAACGTAACATGCGCCTCCGTGAGTACTTTAATGATCGGTCCTCGGCTCACAATACCGATAGCTCATCATTGCCATCTTACAAGCATTGGACACCCCCCTCCCAAAGAGACAAATGTCTGGACCTTTATATCAGAGCTGTACAACGCGATGTCATGCAGGCATATAAAGAACGTACACCATTGCACCGCAACCTTACTGACAGAGAGCAACAAGCAATTGAATCCCTCGCTGGTCGTAATGACATAATTATAAAACCTGCAGATAAAGGAGGCGCCATTGTTGTAATGGACAGAAGCAAATATATCAGCGAAGGCCATAGGCAGCTCAGTGATGCATCATATTACAAGCGGAAAGATCATGACCCAACAAACGAGTTCAAAGATATTGTTCGTGATACCTTGACTGCGCTCTTTAATGATAAAGAAATAAGCTATGGCACTCTGAAATCCCTCATACCGTTGAGCCCAGTAGCTGGCAGGTTTTACCTTCTTCCCAAAATTCATAAGAGAGATAATCCCGGTAGACCGATAGTTTCTGGAATGGGAACAGTGACTGAGAACCTTTCCCGTTATGTAGATAGCCTCATCAACACCATTCCGTCCAGCTTTTCTTCTTACATTAAAGATACCAATCACTTTCTATCAGATATTGTTGACCTACAGGTTCCTCAAAATTCGTTTCTCGTTACGTTAGATGTCACGTCACTGTATACTAATATCCCTCACTCAGATGGCATCGAGGCAGTTATCTGCGCGTACAACGATTGCCACGCCAACAAACTAGTTTCCGCATCTACGTTAGCTACGTTGCTTAAGCTCATTCTTGAACTTGACAATTTCGAATTTGATGGGACACATTATGTTCAAGTTAGCGGTACATCTATGGGCACAAGAATCGGACCAAACTACGCAAACATATTTATGGGGCTCCTTGAAAACAAATTTCTTGCAAATTGTGAATATAAGCCATTTTACTATAAGCGGTTCATCGACGACATTTTCCTAATCTGGCACCATAGTGAATCGCAACTTCTTTCTTTCATAGCAGATCTTAACAACGCTCATCCGGCGATTTCTTTTTCGCACTCATATTCACCTTTGAACATAAGCTTCCTTGATGTCACGGTCACTCTACGTAACGGGAAGCTGATAACTAATCTTTACAGGAAACCCACGGATAGGCAGCAATATCTTCACTTTAGTAGTAGTCACGTGAAACACAACAAAACTAGTATTCCCTACAGCCAAGCAGTCCGTTTTAAAAGAATATGCTCTGATAGCAGCGAATTTTCCCGCCACTGCGAACAACTTCGGAGCGCGCTCGAAAAACAGAGCTATCCGGCCAGCATAATCACAGACGCCATCAAAAGTGCAGAAGAGCTTGACCGTTCAGACCTGCTGAGTACTAACAAAAGACCCAAGGATTGTTCGCGGACTAATCTAATTTTGACACATGCGGCCTCAGCTCCAAATGTGAACCATATCTTAAAGAAACATTTTAACATTTTAATACAGAGCGAGCGGCTCAAAGGAATCTTTGCAGAACAACCACGCGTGGTCTACCGACGATCGCGGAACCTTCGTGATTTACTAACCTCATCTAAAACCACGTGTTCACATCATGAAGGCTGTCATCCCTGCAACAAACCACGTTGCAAAGTGTGCGCGCACATGACGACATCTAAAACAGTTTCAAGTACATCGTCCAGTTTTTCTTTAAAGATAAATGGGAACTACACGTGTGATAGTATCAACGTCATCTATCTTCTCGAGTGTTCAACTTGCGGTGCTCAGTACATAGGTCAAACAGAGACAAGTTTCAGAATTCGTTTTAATAATCACCGTGCACATGCCGTAAGCCTCCCTAACCTACCGCTGTCGAAGCACGTCAGTATGCCTGGCCATGGTTTCGACAAAATTAGGGCCACGATTATTCAGTCCGGTTTTAAGACAAATCACGATAGGGAAGTGAGAGAATCCTTCTTGATTCACAAATTTAACACCATTCGTTCAGGTATCAATGAAAACGTAGGAAAGCTCACCTGCCTCGCACTATAACAACACGACTTCTTAGATTAGTAAAATATTTTAGTGTATATTAAATTGTATATTAGTCAACCGTGGTTTCTTTACTTCTGAGCTCTTTTACATGTCCTGCCAACCATACTGTGCCCCACGTGTCGATGCGCAATGAAATTTGAAACTTTTATATTCATGCACCCGTCACATGTCAGTCATGTCAACACAAGGTCCTGACAGATTACCATTTTTTACTTTGATTGTCCTTGCTGCAATACCGAGAGTTCATCACGTGAGCCTATAAAAGCGGCTTCATTGTATCATACCTACTTACTCTGACGAAGGCAGTGCCACGGCCGAAACGTTAGTAAATACGATCCTTTTCTTATGTGCTATCTTTAAGTTATTTCAATATATATATATATATATATATATATATATATATATATATATATATATATATATATATATATATATGTATATATATCTATATACATATATATATATATATATATATATATATATATATATATATATATATATATATATATATATATATATATAGGGAAAAAGGTGTATACCTAAAGGCTCGTTTTTCCATTTTTTAACACATAATTATTAAGATCTAACAGACAATAATGCCAAGGAAAGTATAGGGGAAGTTATTTGACCGAATTGTTATGTAAATGCGAAGAAAGAAAAGTGGGTGAAAAAGATAACTTGCCGATAACTTACCGATAACGGTCGGTTCCTGCCCACGGCAAGTTATCCTTTCAGCGACTTTTCTTTCTTTGCATTTACATAACGATTCGGTCTAATACCCATTCCTATACTTTCCTTGCCATTATTGCCTGTTAGATCTCAAATATATATATATATATATATATATATATATATATATATATATATATATATATATATATATATATATATATATATATATATATATATATATATATACCAAAAACAAAAGTGATGCTGGGTCCGGGAAATATTATTCGTATAGGAAAGAAGACGCACGTACGAAGTTATTTTATTTGACGTTTCGGCCGTGGGTCCGGCCTTCATCAGAATACAGTTTATGGCACGAGTGCTGTTTATATACATGTGCATATCAGTAAGATACAAATGTGAAAACCGACATGAAAGGCTATATATGGGCATATATATATATATATATATATATGCAAGTCACACAATATAAAGAGCACCTAATCTACGAGTAAAAAGATATTGCTTCCATGCGCGAGCACGTTGTTTACAAATAAAAGATGAAACGCATAAAAGATAAAGCACATAACATGAAGAGTAGTCCGACCGGTAAAAGCAAGAGAAGAAAAAGACTATAAAATACTAATAAAAATGACAAAGACGTTACAAAGCTGCTACGTAATCAATGGATACAGACAATGTAGTGCGACTTGCTGAGCAAGGTTGAAAAAAGTTGGACAGGGTGATACAAGTTACGCAGATAAGCAACTAAGTTTTCCTACGTTTTCATTCAGACCAGATGCGACGGCGTTGAACTTATAGATGAGGAATGATTCACGGGCTTCTCTATCATAATTTGTGCGGAAACCAGATTCTAGTAATGTGACTTGTAGGTTTTCAAAAGAGTGGCCAGGGAGGTGCACGTGTCTTGAAATGGGCAAGTGGGGCAAGGTGTTAGCATGAGATTTATGGTTGTTAAAACGCAGTCTAAAAGGCCCTTCTGTTTGACCAATGTACTGTATTTCACATAGCGCACATTCTATCATGTATATCACGTTCTTAGAATCGCAGTCAAGATTGCCTTTGATTTTTAAGGAAAAGTTGGAACCAGTACTGGTGACCTGTTGGCATGTGCGCATGTAAGGGCATACTTTGCATCGCGGTTTTTGGCAAGGATGGCACCCGATCGTGTCAGGACTGTTTGCTTTCGATGATGATGACGATGAGAGTATGTCTCGAATAGTTTTAGCTTTGCGATACACTGCTTTAGGTGGTTCGGTGAAAATGTTTCTTAAGCGTTCACTTTGCATTAGAATATTGTGGTGCTTTCTCAGCACATTCGAAACACGCGGAACTGACGCAGAATGGGTAAGGACTAAGTTTGTCTGCGGTGAGGGAGTCGAGTTTTTAGCAGCGCACAACAGCGTTCTACGATTATGCATGTCGGCACGTTTTATTGCGTCATCAATTAATTGCGGCGGATATTTTTGTTTGACTAGAGCATCCTTTAGTGTTCTGCGATTTTTTTGAAACTCTGATTGCTCTGAGCAGATTCTTTTAAAGCGTAAGGCCTGACTGTAAGGGATGCTAGTTTTGCAATGTTTCACGTGGCTACTGTCAAAGTGCAAATACTGTTGCCGGTCTGTAGGCTTCCTGTATAGAGCAGTGGATAGCTTATCATTTACAATTGAAATGCTTACATCAAGAAAACTAAGAGTTGATGTGGAATAGGTATGAGAAAATGATATTGATGGATGGGCATCATTAAAGTCAGATATGAAGGAAAGCAACTCCTGTTCACTATGCGGCCAAATAAGGAAAATGTCATCAATGTGACGTTTATAATAAAAAGGTTTCAGCGCGCGGGTTTGCAAAAATTCACTTTCAAGCTGGCCCATGAATATATTGGCGTAGTTGGGTCCAATACGCGTACCCATTGACGTGCCGCTAACTTGAACATAGTGTTGCCCTTCAAATTGAAAGTTATTTAGCTCTAAAATGAGCCTGAGCAATACTGCTAATGTGTTGCTGTCGATAAATTTACCCGGTGATGCTGCTTCATAGGACCTGGCGACTGCCGCTATTCCGCCTACATGCGGAATGTTGGTGTATAAAGACGCTACGTCTAGCGTGACCAAAAAGGAACCTTGAGGAACAATCAGATCAATTATACCAGAAACAAAGTCGGTAGTGTCCCTTACGTAAGATGGAAGCGATGCTGGGATACTGCTAATCAGAGAATCGACATAGCTGGACAATTTTTCTGTGACAGTACCTATACCTGAAATAATGGGACGGCCGGGGATGTTTATCTTGTGTATTTTAGGCAAAAGGTAAAAACGACCAGGAACAGGACTTAGGGGAATAAGAGAATGAATCGCATTGTCAGGCATCTTTTTGTTTTCCCGAAGCTCTAGCAAAGTGCTCTGGATAAGAGATTTAAATTGTTCAGTGGGGTCGTGATCCAGACGCTTGTAAAAACTCGTGTCTGCGAGCTGTCTTTGGGCCTCTATATATATATATATATATATATATATATATATATATATATATATTCGACGTTTCGGCCTGGAGTCTGGCCTTCATGAGGATTAAAGGTACAGTTTGTTGGTGCTCAGCTTTATACAATCTCAAATCAGAGGGAAAGGAAAAAGGAAAAAGACAGAAAAAAAGAAAAAAGAAAAAAAAAGAAAAAGAATATAAGGTGGACTCCCCTCGGGCGCCCCCCTTCCACTCTTCCTTCCACTTCCCCCTTCATCTCTCTCCCCTTTCTCCCCTTCACCTTTCTGATGTCAGTGGCGCCCGAGGGAAGTCCACCTTATATTCTTTTTCTCTTTCCTTCTTTTTTCTTTGTTTTCTGTTTTTCTTTTCCTCTTTCCTTTTCCTCTGATTTGAGATTGTATGAAGCTGAGCACCAACAAACTGTACCTTTAATCCTCATGAAGGCCAGACTCTAGGCCGAAACGTCGAAATAAACCACGTTGTGACCGCTCACGGAGGATCTACTGGACTATATGCAACGCTACGGCCACTCAACCACCATGCCTGCCTCTATATATATATATATTGAGTTAACTTGCAGATAGCACATAAGAAAAGGATCGTATTTACTAACGTTTCGGCCGTGGCACGGCCTCCGTCAAACTGCAGCCACTGGGCATACAGCTTGTGGCTGTGCTTGATATCGTCAGAGTAGCGATCTGTATAGGCCCCTGCGTCACTAGCTTCATCGAGTAGCAGTGGGCATCCAGAAAGCGATCGACTGTGCTTGCGCTGATTGTTACTCCTGGCATTTCTTCCGGCAGGGCCTCTTTTATTTTCTTTAATGTAAATGTACAGTTTTCGTCGACAATTCGTCTCAAAGTACTCACGACGTGATCTCCAAACTTCCTCTTTCAACCCCCATCATTCTTTGATGTTTCCCTGTCGGTAGCGACAATCGATTTTGCTGTTTTAATGTGTGTACCTAGAGCGTCGGCCAGTTGCTTTAGGTCCCCGCCATGCCTGTAGACATCCCCAATCCTAGCCCTGTCAACCACCGATACTCTGCTGTTTTTTCGACGAGGTTCGTCGGAGTTCTTGAAGTGCGGTCCTCGTTTGCGTCTAGCCATGACTTCAAGCAAAGCTCTCTTCTCGCCTGCAAATGTACCCATATGAAAACACGCGTGTTTCAAGCAAACACGCCTCAGCAACACTAAGCGTCGTCTGTTACATGAAAACCGGAGTATCTCCTTTGATGCTTTTATAACAACTTAATTCCACATAAACCCGATTAAATACAAATTTAGTATTTTTAAGTGGTTCTTTCTGATTTCAAGAACGAATGAATATTATCTGTCGGTCATTGTTCTCACTGGGCTGAGAACAGTGACCGACACCCTAGAAGGCTAGTCTAACCCAAAGATGTTGTATTTTATATGTCAAAACGATTTCCTTGTGAAAGCAAAGTTTTTGTAAAATTATTACATCAGAAAAATATCGATGACAGAGGCAAGATAATTGGTAGCTTCAGAAAAAATTTACCGGCAGTTCCAATGTAATGTGTCTAATCGACCTATTTTTCCCAAATACCAGCAATATCCACTATTTTCTCCAAGATACTATCTTTTCAAAAGTACTTTTTTGAAATGGTTTCTTTCTGGTATTTTTTTTTTATTTTTGCCTTAGGGACTCAATGGAGGACCCTGTGCGACAAGTGACGCACGCCGTTTCATGTTTATAGATTCTGATTCCATTTGCGATTCGTATGAAAACCAATACCAGAAATACAATACAAGTCCTTCTCGGCTGGTATTATTAGCTTAAGGTTCGTGTTAGACGTAGCTGGTGAACACACTTCCTATTTGACAGGTATTATTGTCTTGCGGGTGGTTACCATTGAAGCTGATTTACCGTTGAGGTTGCGAGCTCGGATGGCGAAGTCAAAACCGGGTGTATACCGTTCTGCAGAATATGTGTCGTATGCGTGCCAATGATTCTGTAAAGGTTAGAAAAATATTTGTCATTGCCTTTCCCATTTACCTTTCAATAGTTGATGTTAATACCTGAATTGAATTGAATTTGAACTTGATTCAGACAGTCATTCTCTGGGATGAAGAGGCTAAAGGCAGATACGACTGCCTGACAAAGGCCCCCCAACCATACATTGTTCAGTGGTGGCACACTGCAGAGCATGGGCGAACATCGGTAGCAATATGTGAGTGAAATACAGCATACAGGCAATCAAAACAAAAAAGTGAAGTAGCAGTATTCAGTACACAACAATAATAGCACGTGTACGAAATATTTGTATACGAGCTCTGATGATCAATAGTACAGAACAGTATGAAAGAAATAAGAGGGAAAAAATAACAGATGGCAATTGCACAATATAAAGAAACGATCAGGAGCTATTAAAAAAGTAATATTAAACTTTGTTTTTGGAGGTGGTATGTCGAATAGTTGGCCTGAATCATTTTGGCAATTACTTGGTTGTTGTTTACGAAATGTGCAATTAAGTAGGCAAGACTTTGAGTACCATATTCGGCTCGAACCATATGGGCGTTCTGAGTCGATCGTGTCTAAGGTGATATTGATAATGGACAGGTGATGATGACTTGTGGGAAGGAATCTGCTATCGCCTGAATTGAGACGACTCGTACGGCTGGCGTATATCTCCGAAACCGCTCGGCAATGATGACACAAGCTTCGCGTCTAAAACACCCTCTTTGGTCAACGATGTGCATTTGCACCTCTTGAACTGTTGCAAGACAGGTAATGTCATCTGCACCGTGGGAATCATTGCACCGACCTTTCATATGTGTTGTACATTCATTAGCGTTATGTTTCCTTGCACACAATTGACGACGGTACCCCGATATGCGCCCATTTATGCCATCTCTGTAATTCTAGCCTTCAGTGCACTGCAGTGAACGAAGGGTTATCCATTCAACGCGGTATATGAACGACCACGCCTTTATTTTGGCTGGTCGAGTTTTTGTCACTCCTGTGCGGCGAGTGCTTTCTCTTTATCTTTCTACCGTTCCTCTTATGCTCCTTCCCCTGCAGAGCTCTGCACCGTGTCGCCAATCAGGCAGAGAGAAATTAGGTGTCTTTTTCTCTTCCTCAAGAACCACGCACGCTATATGCCATGCCTGACATTTTCCTACCACAGAAACCGAAACTTGCAGCTTATTGGTTAGACCAGTATCGACATCGCAACTGTCGATCAGTGTTACCATGTTAGCTGTTTTCCTGCTAAATTAAGTGGGTTTTTTACATGCCTCGCGCGAAAAATTGTTGTATTGCGGAAGGCGAAATGTTTGGCGGCTTTGAAGCTTTCTTAGCCTTCTTTTAGCGGTCTTCGTGACTCTTCATGTAACAACACCCAGAAGTGGATGCGGAAATGAACAAGGCGTGCGCCACGATAAAAGATGACGTCCATTGCGTCTCTTCTTTACCTTCAAGGTGTATAGGTGGTATTCACCTCTGAGCAACCCTGTGCTCCCTGTGCACCCTGCGTAACCCTGTGGTCCTTCGTGTGCCCTTAACCACAATCTAATCTGCCCCATGCAATGGTGTTTTCACGTGCAAGTTATTAAGCGCTGCTTAATTTAGTTGAAGCCCACCACTTCAACTGGATTCGTATAACATCGCACGAGTATAGAATTCATGAATAAACTCGACTTTAGCACTTACAGACAGAATATAACTTCATTTTGTCACGGTAATAAAATTAGTGCAAGTAACAGTGTAGCCAACAGCGGTACAGCTTCGATCGAGCAGCGTGAGTTCGTCGTCGTCTTTTCTGCCGGCCAAATCCTTCGACACGCACAAGTAATGATGACACTAGCCACGCAACAGCCAGAAACCCACTACATGCTCGTGTCAATATTATCCTACCTTTGCGCCGACAGCGGCGCAGTCACCGTGGCTTTTCAGCGAAGGTTCGTGGAGAAACCCACTATTCAAGCATCCAATGATTTCTCGGCTTTGAGTCGTTCGTGCGTCACAAAACTTGTTGTACATGCACCATGCAGTCCTTTATGTCTCACGTTCCACCTTCGAAACAAGTATGGTTTCAAATGCGACCTCCGCGCTCATCAGAATGACTGGGCCAAGGCACACTGCATAGAGCCACTTTGTCTGTGTATCGCTGTTTAGAATCGGCGTTCCGTTTCTCAGCGTTTAAGTGAGCCGAGCACGTATCGCCCATGGCTGCAGCGGCCCCACAAACGGTAAATCTCGTACCTTCTAAATTCAAATAAAATAAAACAAGAGCAACGTGCCCGCAATAACTTTTGTGCACTTGTTGGAACCGCCGGACTTCAAAATTGTGGCCATGTGGCGCACTTTTCGCTGCCACGCCCGCCAAGCTAACGTCACGTGAATACAACCTATAGGACACTCTCCTCTGAGAACGTTGGGTCCGCTGGGCATAGGAACCGTTTTCAAACCTCATTATGCAATGGGACACGTAGTCGTGAAGCCCGAACACCTGCGAACGATCAAAGCGGAATCGTTTGCAAAGTACAGTGCGAGGATCACCATGCTAATTCGGCAAAACGGGCAAGATCATCGAGAAATCAGAAAGCATGTTTTTTAGAAAGAAGCTGAACGCACATTTAGAGATGAGTGCGTCAGATTTAGGTCTCTTTTGCTGAAACAGCTCCAGCAGAGACTACCTGACAATTTGCAAGGACTGAAGCAAGTTTCACTGCTCTCATTTGGGAATGCTTTACGAGTTTTTCATGACTCTTTAGTGCCTCTGCTGCAATCTCTAAATGTGCAAGACGAAAAAATTGCTGCCATTGAAGCACAAAGAAAAAAGCTGACTCTTGTGAGCTGGAACAACCACGAGAGCACAACTACATTCTGGGACGAAGTTCACAAGTATACAGGAATGTTTCAGACCAGAAGTTCATCTGCGAGCTGAGCGAGGCAGCTTGCAATATCTTTGCTGATGATGCCCTGGTATAACGCAGAAGTATAGCGCGTGTCCAGTTAAATCAACATCATCAAATGCATTAATCGCAGTAGAATGTCCCCAGAAATGAGGAATGCTATATAACTGTTTGAGCCAGGCTCTGAAGGTTGAGGAAATGCTGCTAAAGCTACAAACTGCCCGAAAATGTGATGCGAGAAATCGGAATGCTGAAGGCTTACGTCGGCAGCAGCACTGACAGCCCACATATGGAACTAGCAGCACAAGCGGAACGAACAAGCTATTTTCCGCTGAGCGCTCGTTTTGCAGATGTGCTTGTCAGAAACGCGAAATCTATTCGGTTACCAACTGCACACCTTGCACACCTTGAAACCCTCCTAAAATGCAGCAATGCAACTGAAACCATAGGACCTCATCCAAAGACTGCCCAGTACTCAAGAAGGAAAGGAGCATTCTGAGACAAATGGTGAAATACGGATTCTCACGAAAGTAAGCGGTAACAGTTGTTTAACGACGGCTTTCCCGTCGACGGCAGGGCTCGAAGAAAAGAAAAAGCAGTCCTGTGCCGAATGTGCCTTGTTACGTTTCGCTCAGCAGCTCAGCTGGGCAGACGCCATTGTGCGTAAGCCGATCTGCTAGGTTGCTTTCCACCCCATCGGCACGCAGTCGTCCAGACGCTGTCCTGTAGGGGTTCCAGGTAGTGGTCGGGTCTCAACGCAAGCTTCGCGAGACAACCCTTTTGTTGAACGGGTTCGAACAGCGTGGGACGGCGCCACTGTGGCACTTCTTTTGGAGTCAACCTCTCGACTCGGCTGTCGTCGCCGACGTTAAATTGCCACAAAAGCAACGACAGTCTGGAAGCATGGAGAGGCGTCGAAGAAGCCGTTCTCAAGGATCAAGCGTTTGGACTGCCATGTTCGAGAGAGTTCTGGAAGCCTGTAGCTGAAAGCAGCCATGGAGCACTGCTGATGTTCGTGTCAGCAGCCATCTCCCCGGAGGAGCTCAACTTTCCCTCTCCGGACTCTACCACATCGCCCTGCGGTGCCTACAAGGCCTGGGCCAGGTGCGTCATAGTGTGGTGCACTCGTGATGACAATTGGACATTTTCGCCCACGTTCTTCTTCTCACGAGTGGCGCAATTTCTGCACCCTTTCTGGTGGGTGGACGACTGAGACATCACGTCACCTGATTTGTGGCAAGAGTGGTGTCCGCCTTCTTCGGACCTCCATGTAAGGGGACGACAGACTATAAAAGCTAAAGACATTTTGTAAATTATTGCGGAATCATGGGCTGAATCCCTGTTGTACATAGTGCTGAATCTCTGTGTAGTTCCATATTTCAACTATTATGTAAATAAATTTTCGTTTTAACTATTTTACGAACGCGTCTCTTCGCTGGCGAAGAGACGCGTTCGTAAAATAGTTAAAACTATTACATTATGTGTGAGACGCAGAACCAAAGTCAAGCAGCAATCAAACCAAACATTATGTGTGAGACGCAGAACCAAAGTCAAGCAGCAATCAAGGCGTGGAGTTGAATGCTGAGAGAGGAGCTTTTGGCTATGAGTAAGCATCTTGGCATTGAAGTAGAGGAAGGAATGTGCAGGACACCGATTGTGAAGCTGATCTTGCAAAAAGTCAGTGAGGAGGAGATTAAAAACGTGGTATAGACTTTCGATAAACAGAAAAAAAGAGAAGAAAATGTAAGAAGGGAAAAAGAAAAACGTGAGCAAGACAGCGAAGAGCGTGAGCAAGCACTTGACCTAGAGATTAAACTATTGTAACGGAAAGTCGAGGTGATGAGACGGAAGATCCAGCCATCCGTAAATGTAGCGCTCGAGAAGTGCGAGAAAAAAATAAGTGCGGTGAAGTTCAGAGCCGTGGAGAAGGCTAGCCCGTGTGAAGGCAGCAGCAGGCTCAAAGAACCGAATGCGAGAGCTGCGAAAGATGCTGCTCTAATGAGAGAGGTCACTGAAGGTCAGAGCAAATGCGACGAGGTCCTGCGTCTGTTAAATGCTAGCGAACCAGCTAGGATAGCTGTAGAAAACCTGGTACAGACATCAACTGTGGTTGTCGCGACGATGGATCTTGCAGATGAGGTCGAAGTGATCAAGAACACCCGAGTAAGCTCAGTAGAAGCAGCGAATGTAGAGAGTGAGGACAACAGTACAGTTGTATACTGCTCACAGCCATGCGAGCTAGAATGTCTGAATTAAAACAACCGCAAAGTTCCTAAGTGTGTTAACCTGTCCGCCAGTCTTGAGTGTGAGAATTAAGATGATTTGGTCGAAAATCATTTAGACTGCGTGAGTGAGAAAGCTGAACGAAGCAATGAGAGGGTTGAGGACTTTGAAATGCGAGCCAAAAGCTTGGAAACGAGCCGCAAGAACCAGCGCAGATGCAAAAGACGTCGGAGAGCAGTGAGAGAGACAAACAGTACTACGAGTGGTAAAGAAGGCTCAAAAGATTTGAGCGTAGCAAGTAGTACTACGCGTTTTGCGTCAGCGTCAAAACTGCTCTGCATGCATCCGAGTCACCGGACGAAAAGAAAAGGGAAGGCATGTTCTTTGCGAAGGAAATTATGTGGAAGGCGTTGGTATTCCTGTTGCGATATCCAGAGAACGTTTCAGGGCACCCACGAGTCCCGGCTTAGCACAGGTGAATTGGACCGACATGGCAACAGTGCTAAGAAACCGAAGTTCCGAAGAAGTAAGGAAGTCTGTGTAGAAGCGCCCTTGAGTTGTAATTCCACCGATGGTGCAACCCTAGGGAAAGTTCCTAGTAGTTAGAAAAAGTTCGGTCACAAGTGTCACCGTAAAATAGTTTAGCATACGCGCACGACAAAGCAATGGGAGAACAAAGGTGGCAGGCAGTCGGACGAAATAAAGAAGGGTAGCTCTTCTGCCAGTCCAGCTGTCACGGACGGCTATTTTTGGCGACCCCGCGTCACGGCATTTAACGGGCGCCGTACTCCCCGACTGACCGTGAGAAACGGCGGCACATGAAAGGGAACCGATAAGTGCAAAATGGGGTGCTCTCCTTAGAACGTTCCCGCCGACAGTTAATCCTTTTGTAACCGTGGCGGCGTCTGCAAGGTCGTAGAAGGCCGCGGTATACCCCGTACAAGGATTAGACTACAAGACGCCCGGCTGAGAGCTAAGTGGTTGACCGTTCCCACGGAGAAAAGCGTGGGAAACGCTCTGGTGGCCAAGCCGTATGACAACAACCCGACAGGTTGTCACTCTCGCTAGTTGCGGGCCCTCTCTCTATTAAAAAGGGGTGGGGTCAAAATATTTTTGGGGCGGAGTTTCCCCTCAATTAAACGCGCATGATTGGACCCAGGTAGAGGTCTCTTGTCCCCAAGGAAGAGAGCGAGGAGACACGAGGGGAATTTAAGCGCAGGATTTTGCCCTGCTAGGCAGACTAGTCGCTGACCAACATGGTGTAGAAACAGATCAACAGGCATCTCTTCTAGAAGTTTTTAGTGTGGCTCTGTATCGGCTGGCCACCTAAACTTAGCCGTTCGTCTAGTTGTGACGCGATATTGACGTCTGCAACGTAGACATCGGGACTTCGCCTCGAGTTAGCTCAACCTGCTCGAAGTCACCTGCAAGCACTAGCCTCCCGGAGCCACCAGCGTTGCAACACCGCCGACATCGCAGTCGTGCCAGAACTCTCTTCGACTTCTCGCTTCCGATCGTCGGGGACGCAACGCTGCCAGTCATCATACGTATGCCTTCACCTGTTTATATCTTCGAACTTTCTCCTCTGTAGTTCTGTTGTGTTAGTTGTGTAGTTTGTAAGTGTTCTCTCTCGTAAGCTGATTTACTGTTTCTGTTATATATATTTCTTTAGTTGTATCAAGTGTCGATGTATGTTGTTAGTTGTATTGAAGTGTTGTATTAGATCCCGTGTGCTGCAATATCACTAGAGTAAAGTTTGTTTTGTTTTCCCACGTCTCTGATCTCTTCACTGTCTCTGCTTGCGTACGGAACGAACCAACCTGCTGTCATTCCCGTCGCCGACTTCGCGCTGGCGACGCTAGAGTGGCAGCTTGTAACAAAACTGGCGTCCGCGAGACAGGACGTTCCGTACAAGAGTAAGACAGTGAGGGGTGAACGAGAACCGTGCGGATAGCGTGGTGATAGAGCCACACAGTTGAAGCGGTTGCATCCTGCATATGTTGGCGCTATTTTTATAGTGGAATTATAGTGACAGTTTGCAGTATGGAGTGTCTAGATTTGTATAAGTGTATCGCGCACGGTAAACAGTTAGGCCTCGAGGGCGCCGAACTGAGACAATGGGTTAAGGAGCAGCAGGAACAGGCGCAGGCGTTAGCCAGAGAAGAGCGGGCACGGGCCCGGGAGGAAAAGGAAAAAGAAAGGGAGAGAGAACGCGAAGAAAAGGAAAGAGAACGCGTTGAAAGGGAGAGAGAGAACGAGAAGCGGCAAGGGAAGCGGCTAGGAAAGCCGGAGAACGGGAAGTGCAGTTACTGCAATTAAAGATTCGCCTCAATGAGAGTAGCAGTGTGAGCAGATCCAGCAGTGAGCACGGCGATGCCGGGGAGGAGCCGAGTTTGAGAATACACGCAGGTAGACTGCTCGTCACCTTTGACGAAGGAAGGGACGACTTAGATGCGTTTATACGCCGATTTGAGAGCATCGCCAGAGGGCAAAAGTGGCCTGAAAGCCAATGGGTGACGGCGCTTTCGACATGTCTTACAGGAGAGGCGCTAAGTGTTTATGGCAGGCTACCGCCTGCAGATGCAGCGGACTACACCAAGGTTAAAGCCGCCCTCCTGAAGCGCTTTCGCTTCACGGCGGATGGGTTCCGAGACAAGTTTAATAAGGAGAGGCCAGTAGGGGGTGAAACACCAACACAGTACGCGGCTCGCTTAAGACACTACTTCGATAGATGGGTTGAGCTGTCCAAAACTGAGACAGAATTCGAGTCCCTCCGAGCATTGTTGATAAGAGAGAGGTTCTTGCATGGATGTGGTTCGAACCTGGCATTATATTTGAAAGAAAGGAGGGCGAAATCTCTGGAAGACATGCTTGAGCTGGCAGACCAGTTTTTGGAAGCTCAGGTGGAGCAAGCCTAGCGAAAACAAAGAAAGATGGTCCCATAACGGACGAAAAGGGGAAATACGAAAAAGGAGGCAACAGCCACTCATTTTTACCACGGTGCTATATTTGCAATCGTGGGAATCACCCACCGCACTTGTGTCGCAACAGACCTGCCGCTAATGTAGCCATCGTCTGCTTCAAGTGTGGGAAAAAAGGACATAGGGCAAACGACTGCCGGTCAGGAGCAAATAACTCCCTCCAGGCGTCCTGCCTCTACGCACCAAGGGAAACGCGTGAGGATCCCATATGCGACGGGTATGTCGAGCTTAGGAATGGCGAAAAAGTCCCCGTCGTCAACGCCGTAAGGGTGACACCACCGAAAAATCTGGCCGAGAACATACCAGTGGCCACAGGGACCCTCCGAGGCACAGACATATCAGTGTTGCGGGATACGGGGTGCAACACAGTAATCGTGCGGAGGAAGTTGGTGAAGGAAGACGAGCTGACAGGTACAAGCAGATTCGTCTACTTGGTTGACGGAACAGCGAGGATGCTGCCCGAAGCACGGATTGAGGTGGACACCCCCTACTTTACTGGCAATCTGAGAGCACTATGTCTGCAAGATCCACTGTATGACCTCATTCTGGGCAATATCAAGGGCGTAAGACCTCCTAATGATCCCAGAAAGCAGACTGAAAACCCAGTCGCGACAAAGGAGTTAAGAGAAGAGCCTGTGGCAGCAGCTATAACCCGTTCCCAAGCGCACGCACAGCCGGGAAAATTTGCCAAGCTTCGTACGCCTGGGACCACGGCGGGATTGCCGGGAGATAACTATGGCTGCGAGCAGAGGGGAGATGCGACACTCAAACAGTGTTTTGAGAAGATCGGCAGGAAGCAAACATGCCGAAATGAGAAGGGAATCATAGAGTACAAACAAGAACAGGGACTGCTGTACCGACAGTACACAGAGGCCAACGGACGGCTTGTACGCCAATTAGTCGTTCCGCGCTGCCACCGAGAAGCTGTGCTTAAAACGGCACACGATGGTATAATGGCAGGACACTTGGGCACGCAGAAAACCAAGGACCGGATCTCGGAGGAGTTCTTTTGGCCAGGCATCACAGCTGACGTGAAAAGGTTCGTCGCCTCATGTGACATTTGTCAGCGCACCGTACCAAAGGGCCGTGTACCACATGTTCCACTGGGGAGGGCACCCATAATCGACACCCCGTTCAAGCGAGTGGCGATCGATATAGTGGGACCGATTCACCCGCCCTCAAAGCATGGGAGCCGATACATTTTGACTTTGATAAATTATGCCACCCGGTATCCAGACGCAGTGGCGCTCCCGAGTATCGAAACTGAGCGAGTGGCCGAAGCCCTGGTCTAGATTTTCTCCCGATTTGGCGTCCCCCGCGAGGTACTGAGCGACCGTGGCACGAACTTCACATCGGACCTGATGAAGGAAGTAGCGCGGCTCCTTTCCGTGCGCCAGCTCCACACCAACCCATATCACCCCATGGCGAATGGCTTGGTGGAAAATTCAACGGCACCTTAAAATTAATGTTGAAGCGCATGTGCGCCGAAAAACCGAGAGATTGGGACCGCTACCTGGCACCTCTCCTCTTTGCCTATAGGGAGGTTCCGCAGGCCAGTATGGGGTTTTCACCCTTCGAGCTTCTCTACGGCCGCCATGTGAGGGGACCCTTGGCGATACTGAAGGAGTTGTGGACGAACGCCGACTTGACTGAAGAAGCTAAGACGACGTACCAGCATGTCTTTGACCTTCGGAACCGTTTGGAGGAAACGTGCCGCCTGGCACACGAGGAGTTGGAAAAAGCCGGAGCACGGTACACGAAGCTGTACAATCGAAAGGCGAAAGAGCGGAGTTTCAACCCCGGAGACAAGGTATTGATTTTACTTCCAACCGACACGAACAAGCTGCTGCTGCAATGGAAGGGCCCGTTTGAAGTCCGGGAAAAGAAAGGTGAAGCTGACTACGTCATAGACACGGCTGGCGGCAGAAAAATCTTCCACGCCAACTTACTAAAAAGATACGAGGAGAGGGACAGCCCCTCCACCAAGGTGTGCAACGTGACATTTGGTGTTGTGGAATCAAGCGAGGACGAGAATATTCCAACCCCTGACTGGCTGAAAGTAGAAGGGGAAGAAGACGTGAAGCTCTCCGACAAACTGGACGCTCAGCAGATCGAACAGCTGCAAAGAATTGTCAGGGAACACGCTCGTATTTTCTCGGATGTCCCGGGCAAAACTGACTGGGTCCACTGCAACCTCGAACACACCACGAGTAACCCCGTCCACGTGAAACAATACCCTCTTCCCTTTGCAGCGCGGGAAGGTGTAGAAAAAGAAGTGCGGGAAATGGAGAAGCTCGGCATCATTGAGAAATCAGAGTCCCCTTATAATTCGCCAGTCATTTTGGTAAAGAAACCCGACGGGACAAATCGACTGTGTATCGATTTTCGACGCCTGAACAACGTTCTGGTGGCCGACTCCGAACCTATGACAAGAACTGACGCGGTGTTTGCTACAGTGGGAAAGAAGGAGTGTTTCTCGAAGCTCGACTTCGTGAAGGGTTATTGGCAGATCCCGCTGACAGAAGAGTCCAAAGCGAAGACGGCCTTCTCGACGACATCGGGACTATATCAGTTCCGCTTCATGCCATTTGGCATCAAGACAGCGCCTGCTGTATTTGCTAAGTTGATGCGGAAGGTTGCAGAAGGTATACCCGGTGTGGACCACTACTACGATGACGTACTGGTAGCCACCGAGACATGGAAAGAGCACCTGAGGTCCCTGGACTGCTTTTTGAGCGCATACAGAGGGCTGGGCTTACAGTGCACCCCAGTAAATGCGAACTTGGGGTAGAAGAAATCGACTTCTTGGGACACCGAGTTGGCAGGGGCAGATTGCAACCACTGGGGAAAACACTCGACAAGATCGAAGCTGCACCACGTCCTTCAACGAAGCGACAAGTGCGCGCCTTGCTCGGTTTGACCGGGTACTATCGGGAATTTATCCCGAATTACGCAGAAGTCAGCGCTCCCCTTACAGATTTAACTCGGAAGGGCGAAGCTAACTCGGTGAAATGGACAGCAGCCCACGAGGAGGCTTTTCGAAGTCTCAAACAACATGTCTCGACGGAGCCGATACTACGGCTACCAGATTTGCACCAACCATTCGTACTTCGAACGGACGCATCGGACACAAGTCTCGGAGCCGTGCTCATGCAGGCCCACGAAGGCAAGCTCCACCCCACAGCTTATGCCAGCCGAAAGCTGCTTCCACGGGAGGCTTCCTATAGTACCATCGAACGCGAATGTCTCGCGTTGGTATGGGGAATTCAGAAATTCTCCATGTACTTATATGGTGTACATTTTTGTGTCCAGACAGACCACCAGCCTCTGAGTTATATCCAACGGGCAAAACAGCTGAACGCTCGAGTACTTCGATGGAGTTTACTACTCCAAGAGTACCAGTTCACCATTACACGTATTAAGGGTAGCGAAAACGTGGGAACCGATTACTTGAGCCGGATATAGTTCTTGAGGTCTATGAGCATTTTTTTTTCCTTCCGTCGGTTGTTTTCTGTTTGCATGCACGTATTTCATTGTATAAGAAGTGTATTTTGAGTTATTTTCTTTTTGCTTGGTGCATTGGTTGTTTTTACTTGCTGTAATGCACATTGACGGATTGCACTACAGTTGAGGAGCGCACCTGTTCCGTTTTATTTCGTAGTATACATTCGTGCAGGGTATTCTGTATTGCTGGCTGCCGTACACGGCTATTTCCTCTTCTTGGTTGTATGGCGCATTGATATTGTTGCGTGTAAATGAAGCTGGTACTCTAACAATGGTTTGTTTTTCCTTTTGTTGTTACTTTGATGCACTCTGCCTATTTATGTTGTGTATGAGGGGGACAGTCTTTATGCCTCCCTTGTTGGTGGTGTTTTGTTCCTTGTTGTCGGAAAATTCCCCTCCGTCTGAACAAATGTTATGAATAACATTCTGAAAGTGGGGGGCAATGTCACGGACGGCTATTTTTGGCGACACCGCGTCACGGCAATTAACGGGCGCCGTACTCCCCGACTGACCGTGAGAAACGGCGGCACATGAAAGGGAACCGATAAGTGCAAAATGGGGTGCTCTCCTTAGAACGTCGCCGCCGACAGTTAATCCTTTTGTAACCGTGGCGGCGTCTGCAAGGTCGTAGAAGGCCGCGGTATACCCCGTACAAGGATTAGACTACAAGACGCCCGGCTGAGAGCTAAGTGGTTGACCGTTCCCACGGAGAAAAGCGTGGGAAACGCTCTGGTGGCCAAGCCGTATGACAACAACCCGACAGGTTGTCACTCTCGCTAGTTGCGGGCCGTCTCCCTATTAAAAAGGGGTGGGGTCAAAATATTTTTGGGGCGGAGTTTCCCCTCAATTAAACGCGCATGATTGGACCCAGGTAGAGGTCTCTTGTCCCCAAGGAAGAGAGCGAGGAGACACGAGGGGGATTTAAGCGCAGGATTTTGCCCTGCTAGGCAGACCAGTCGCTGACCAACATGGTGTAGAAACAGATCAACAAGCATCTCTTCTAGAAGTTTTTAGTGTGGCTCTGTATCGGCTGGCCACCTAAACTTAGCCGTTCGTCTAGTTGTGACGCGATATTGACGTCTGCAACGTAGACATCAGGACTTCGCCTCGAGCTAGCTCAACCTGCTCGAAGTCACCTGCAAGCACTAGCCTCCCGGAGCCACCAGCGTTGCAACACCGCCGACATCGCAGTCGTGCCAGAACTCTCTTCGACTTCTCGCTTCCGATCGTCGGGGACGCAACGCTGCCGGTCATCACACGTATGCCTTCACCTGTTTATATCTTCGAACTTTCTCCTCTGTAGTTCTGTTGTGTTAGTTGTGTAGTTTGTAAGTGTTCTCTCTCGTAAGCTGATTTACTGTTTCTGTTATATATATTTCTTTAGTTGTATCAAGTGTCGATGTATGTTGTTAGTTGTATTGAAGTGTTGTATTAGATCCCGTGTGCTGCAATATCACTAGAGTAAAGTTTGTTTTGTTTTCCCACGTCTCTGATCTCTTCACTGTCTCTGCTTGCGTACGGAACGAACCAACCTGCTGTCATTCCCGTCGCCGACTTCGCGCTGGCGACGCTAGAGTGGCAGCTTGTAACACCAGCGAAAAGGCCTTTGTGGCGGTAGGTAAGGCACTAGTGGCGATAGGGCAGGCCACAGTGCGCATCCTCGCAACGGAATGCACACCGGATATTTACAGCTTTGCGTGGACGGGAGTGTTGAAGGGGCTTTAGAAGAAAGGCAGCTAAACTTCGCACGGGAGCGAGCCCAAAGAGGGCCTGGCCACTCTTTCCCACGCATTTCTCTTGTCCCCTCCACCATATTGACCGCCATATTGACCACCATATTGACAGAATTCAGCCAAAATCGCAGATGAGGCGTCACGCTGGAGTTCAGCAGCTAGCATGTACACGTTTTAGTCTCAGGCGTTTTCAAAGTCCGCCAAGACCACGACCGCCGCGTGTAAGATTGAAGTGTGAGGGACAGCTGTAAGCTGGAGAGTGGGACACAGGCATTTTCTTGGAAGCATGTTTGTTTGCTTATATTCGGTTTTAAAGTAATATTCCTATGTCATCTTCACGGCTAGTTTGTTAAGAAACAGTTTTTCCCTTCTCGTTTTTTTTAAGCATTGTAAGAGTTTTTAAAAAAGTTAAGCTGTTAAGCGTTATGCGGAAGCAGTGACCCGCATCGGTCAACTGATTGCTGAAAGTAAGTATTTTCTTTGAAATAAAATCACGTAAGCCGTAATTGAAGATTTAGTGCACCTGCTAGTTTTGAAAGCGCGGTACCGCTGTCGCGTGGTGCCGAAGATTGAGAGCTTCGTACCCTTTTGGTGTAGCGCAAAGGTTAAGAGAGGAAATCTTAAGAACGTAAATGAGCATTTTAGATTAAAAGCAGAGGGTGATATTCGAAACGCTCGTGTTTAAAAACATTTGGCACAGAGTTTTCGGAGCAAAACTTACGCAAGTTTTTTTTAGGTGCTCATGACGAGTACGAAATCTAGCGTTATTTTTCATTGCGTTTTGTTTTTTGTGAATATTTACGTTCAGATGCGTGTTTAGTGGTGCCTAGGTTATAGGGACATCGCCTATGGTTAGATGCGTGCTGGTGTGCTAGCGCTCTTTAGATCAGAGTATGATGTCGTGCTAGGTCACACAGCAAAAACATGTGCGTTCCTTAAAAACATGGGCTGACATGAGGCTACATCCAGCAAATGAGCGTGTTAGTACGCGAGTTGTATTTTCTTTTGTTATTTTAGTGAGTGCTTATAGAGATCATGTGATCTCCTCAGCTGAGCGGCAAGCTTACCGTAGAATGAGGATAGGGATGAGTTTTAAGGAAATATAGGACGCAGTTAGATTTGTTATGAGAGAGTTTTATTTGGTGTCAGGGTGTCCTCCAAGTAGGTACTCATGACTACGTTGAGAAAGCCTGTTCCCAGGGAATGGAGAAAGCGCCCAGTTACATTGTGTAGGTTCAGGCAGCATTCCTGTGAAACCATTCTAGTTTGTTGTGTTTCATGAAGTTAGCCACAAAGTTAGCAGATGTAAGTTACAACTTAGTAGCGCGGATGGTAGGAGAAAGCTAGTTTTCAAAGAGTGTTTATGGTTATCTGGGGCCTAATTGTATATTCCTTTGTGTGCTTTTTTCACACGGCAAATTGATCCATCTTTAGTAAGCATCTCCACATCCATGATTGTTGTAAATTTGGCGGCACGAAACTGTGTCAAAATTTTAGCATACGGGTTTTTCATTTGTTTGTGTTTGTTGAGAAGCCTGGGGGGTCTTGAGCGAGTCGAATGCACTTGACTGCAGCATGGTATTGTGTTGTGTGGTTTGTTTCGCTGTTGCCAATCATTGTGAGGTGGTTTGGGAGTTGGTTGCAAGTTCGCAGCTGGAGGTTCCCAGCCAAGCCATCGTGACCTCGTCACCAGCCATACTCTTCGTGTCCAGCGGTTGGGAGCGCTGGCCAGCCGAGATTTTCCGGAAGGCGGAGGAGCTGGTACGTTTGGCTCGGCAGTTTATCTGGGCAGACGCCATTGTGCGTAAGCCGGTCTACCAGATTGCTTTCCACCCCATCGGTGTCCAGTCGGCTAGACGCTGTCCTGTAGGGTTCCAGGTAGTGATCGAATCTGAACGAAAGCTTTGCGAGACAACCCTTTTGTTGAACGGGTTCGAACAGCGTGGGACGGCGCCACGGTGGCACTTCTCTTGGAGTCAACCTCTCGACTCGGCTGTCGTCGCCAACGCGAAATTCCCACAAAAGCACCGACAATCCGGAAGCGTGGGAAGGCATCGAAGAAGCCGTTCTCAGGAATCGAGCGTTTGAACTGCTATGTTGGATAGAGTTCTGGAAGCCTGCAGCTGAAAGCAGCCATGGACGCTGCTGACGTTCGTGTCAGCAGCCATCTCCCCGGAGGAACTCAACTTTCCCTCTCCGGACTCTACTTTCTCGCCCTGTGGTGCCTGCAAGGCGTGGGCCGGGTGCGTCAATGTGTGGTGCACTCGGGATGACAATCGTACATCTCCACCCATGTTCTTCTTCTCACGAGTGGGCCAATTTCTGCACCCTTTTTGGTGGGTGTACCACTGGGACATCACGTCACCTGATTTGTGGCAAGAGTGGTCCCCGCCTTCTTCGTATTTCTATGTGAGGGGACAATGGGCTATAAAGGCAAAGACATTTTGTAAATAATCGCGGAATCATGGCCTGAATCTCTTGTACATAGTGCTAAATCTCTGTACAGTTCCATCTTTTAACTATTATGTAAATAAATCTTCGTTCTATCTATTTCACGAATGCGTCTCCTCACTGGCGAAGATTGGCTATGCGGACGACGGCGGGGAGCCAGCTACCCTAAAGACCCGCCGTACCTACCATCGACCTCGAACCCTTAACAGCCTTCACTTACGCCGCCACCGCCACCACCAACGCCGCCACGACCACAGCGACCTCTTCCGCCCCCGCCACCTAGGTGGGGTACGTCAAGAAGTGCCGAAAAACACTGTGGCGTAAAAGAAAGCATCTGACTCTGACGAGCCCCCTTTACCACGGGTACACATGTCTACAGAATCACAGCATGGACAATCAACAACGGCTACGCCCCAGCAGGAGGCGTCTATCCGCCCAAGAGGTATACAAGTTTTTTCTGCATTGAGGTCGCTCATAAGTGTCATCCGCACTCTCTTCGCTAGTCTACAGATCCCCGCCGCTAAACGCACGCTGCAAGTCTTGGACAAACTGGAACCGGTTCTTGCTGGCCTGCAGTAACAAGATGGCACACCAAAGACCACATCAGCCTTTCCGAGAAAAAGTCAAGCGCGCGTCCATAATTCAGTGGAATGCCACAGGTGTACAGTCAAGAATGCCTGAGTTTAGACGATTCATTTTTCACAATAAGTTTCCCACCATCGTCCGATTTGTGAACCACATTTTTCAAAAATACTTTGACTGTCGGGCTGTGAATCATTCGTTTATTCATCGTGCATTGAGCGAAGTCATGTTGCTGTGTACATCCGTAAAGAACTCACTTATGTTCACCAAAGAGTAGTCTCTCACAATGGAAATCATTACGTGTGTCTATATGTTAAAAAGAATAAGTTGTCGTTTACGCTGATAGGCACATATATAGCGCCGTCATGTCGAATGGATCAACAGATATTAAATGATATATTTGCAACGACTACAGCACTTAGGATATTGATGTGTGACTTCAACTTCATCCACTGTGGGGAAGCATCAGGACAAATCGAAAAGGCACGAACCTAGTTGATCTCGCATCAGAGCACGGGCTTGAGGTACGACGGAAGCCCTACTTATTTCCGAGGAGTCAGTTATTGTAGCTGCCTGGACTTGGCATTAGTCTCGCATAGTATTGTCACGAAAGTCCAATGGTTCACAGGTACTTAAACCTACGGCAGTGACCATATCTCCACGTACGTACGTGACAGTCACAGGTCTAGACGATTCTCCTTCCCCAGGAAGCTCAAGACTTATTGACTGGGAAGGGTATCAGATATACGTGGAGAGCAAGTGCATGCACCAACCACCGGAATTCATTAAAGAAGTGAATTGTTGTGCGATAGAGACTTCGACGAAGATATGTTTGAAAGAATCGAGACGTACCGCACTTAACCAAGAGTTGGAGCAACTTCTAGATGTGCGCCGGCTTGCAGAAAGACGATACAGACGCAGGAAATCTATCTATGACCTCAGAGAATCCAGACGCCTTCAGAAGAAAATCCAGTGTCGAATGCACAAACTGCAGGAACAAAGATGGAAAAGTTTCTGTGACTCCATAGACCCTCGAAAGCCTTTGTCTCCCATATGGAGGACTCTTCGAGGCATTTACTCGCATCCGCAACAGCATCATCCGTTCGCTGCTCTTGCGCTACATCAGCGTCGCTCACAGCTTAATGTTTCTGGTGAATTTTATACAAAGATCACTGGCTACATCTCTATACCGACCGATCTATTGCCACAGGATGGTCCAGTCGCACGGGATCAGCAAATGCAAGTTGCATTCACCATGGAAGAATTTTCTGCAGCATTGAACACATACAGGCACTCATAGTCCCCAAGTCCGCATGGAGTGACCTATAATACCCTACGTCACCTAGGCCTGAAGACACAGCGCTGTGCCCTGGACATTTTCAATAAGTCTTAGCACGATGGAATGGTACCTGATAAGTGGAAGTGCAGTCGCCTAGTGCCTTGGTTGAAGCCCGGAAAGTCTCCAGTGGATCTGGCATCATCCCGGCCTATAGCACTAGCAAGCTGCGTCGGCAAGGTCATGGAGAGGATGTTGCTTGCGCGCATGGAATGGTACCTCGAACATTATAACATATACCCTGATGCTATGGCTCGCTTTTAACGGGGTCGGTCTTCAATCGATAGCGTCATTGACTTAGTGACCTCAAGTACATTCTTCGGCAGCAACCTAATCAATGGGCCATCTTTTGCGACTCCAGGTCAGCCTTACAGTCACTACGGTTTGTTATGCAGAACGGGTTACACGAACAATCAGTATCTAAGTTAAGGCACGACTACCACGAAGCACTCGAGGAAGGTCACGATATATTATTTCAGTGGTTACCGAGTCGTTGCGGAATTGTCGGCAATGACTGCGCGGATGAAGCTGCTCGATCAGCTCATAACCAAGAAAGGCGTACGTCCATACCACTTTTGAGAACGGACCCCTCAAGACGACTGCAATCACTTGCTCGCCGTATAACTCTCCTACAATGGAATACGCCGGGTTTCTCCAACGCGCGCCTGTATTCGATCGACCCACATTTGCAACTTCGTTTGCCATCCGGGCTCCCATGATGCGCTGAAACTTTACTGTGTCGCATGATGTTCGGCGTGGCATTTACGAATGCCTATTCTCGTCTCCTTGGAATAGTGAGCAGCTCGGCATACAACATCTGCACCTGCGAGGAAACGCTTAAGCACAATCTATGCCACTGCCCAGCATACCAATCTGAACGACGTATTGTGGAATCCAAGCTGTGTCAGCTGGATTCATGGCCATTTAGAGAAAAGAAGGTCCTGAAACATCGGCCGACAGTTTCGCATACGCACAAAGCCACAAAAGCCCCCTTGTACTTGTTAAGGACCACGAGACTTCACGAGCGCTTGTGAAAGAACAGTGTGAGACCATTCTACGTAATCTCGAGCTGACTATTCATCCTTCTCTTTCTTACTTCTATTCTTTTCTATCTCTTTCCTTTCTTTTATTTCCCCTTTTCCCCTTCCCAGATGTAGGATAGCCAACCGAGCCAAGCTTGATTAACCTCTCCGCCTTTGCTCTCTATTCTCACTCTCTCTCTCTCTCAGGACGCTACATTTGCGCGAGGCTGAGCGTAAGCAACGCTCAGCTCATAGCGATGTACAGGGCAGCATCCTGCCAAACATCCAGGCGATTAGTTAATAATTAACGCAAGTACCGTTGGTTAAGCAATCAGAACCGAATTCTCGTTAACTTACAGGAAACCAGCACGTGGCTTTAGTCTTATACCCCAAAGTCTTTTTCTGACCCCCTCCCCATTCAATCAATATATGAAATTCTACGGTGGCTAGAAAGCCGAAGCAACGATTGCTCGTAGGAGAAATAGGTCTTTTCGAAGTACATCTTTTCAAATAGGAATAGGAATAGGAATAGGTGAATAGGACGTGGCGATTTTATTCGCTTTCATAATAAGCGTAAGCTACCATTCCTGCAGGCAGGGATTGACACTCTCAGTCAATATGGCAGGCATATGGGTGGTTCATAGATGTCCGATGAGGACTTTCAGTGGTGGGCGTTCAGCTTTAAAATTTTGCACACTATCTACTTCGGATCCCCATAACGTGGTGCACTCTTCAAGTAGATCATTCCATGGCCGAGCTCGCTTCGGAGCGCTTCATGCGGCGCGCGGTTTGCAAAAAAGTCTATGCACCGACAAATTTATTTTTTGGTGTTTTGCTGGTACTTCGCTCACAATTCGCTCGGAATATTCAGGGAATATTGAGTCTGTGCTATTTGGCTCGGTAATTCTTGGTCCACAATACTCCCGTTCTGGTCTTGAACAACAAAGAACTAGCCTGAGAATTGTAAATATTTTCCTTTGCATTTTCCTGCTTGAGAGTTTGGTACAAGGTCTCCAATGCTGATTTCGTAAGCATTACAATCTTTTACATGTCCGTCTTTGTTTCCTTCGCTTTCTGCTTAACCAATGTTTCCTTTTGGCTTGGTATTCTGCTGTTGTCTAAATACTTGCTTGGCAGTTTTCGTGTTCACTTCCTCCATTTCGTATCAACATTCTTCATGTGCAAGTAGCTGAAAACTTTCCTAGCCCAGCACTCCTACCCTGTTTATCTCAGCCGCTTCTCAAATTTTATCTTGCTGCTAGCTTCCCTGCCCTCAAATGATGTCCATCCCGTATCACCGTGTACTCCCTGATTTGGTGTATTCCCGTGAGCTCCTGAAGCAAGCCTACCCATTCCACGTTGCATAATTTTTAATCTTGCTTGAACTTCTGATCTCATACACAAGACCCCATTGCGATCAGGAACCATGACCCCTTTTCATATTCCTCTCAGCTTATCATACCTATTGTAATTCCACAGTGCCCTATTTTTCATCATTGCTGCATTCCTGTTACCTTTAGTGGTTACATATATTTCGTGTTTCCTTACGTACTCGTTCCCATTGCTTATTCATACGCCCTTATATTTGTATTTATCTGTTATCTCTAGCACGACCTCCTGTATTTTAAGCTTACTACCTTCATTATCATTAAAAATCATGACTGCTGATTTTTCCTTACTGAATCTGAAATCTAACCTATCTCACTCATTACCGCAGATGTCCACCAATTTCTGCTAATCTTCCTTGTTGTTGACCATTAGCACTATATCATCTGCGTACATCAGTGCTGGTAGTGTCTGTTCAATGGGTTTTCTTTGTTTGACGAAAGATAGGTTGAAGCCAAGTCCACTTCCCTCTAACGTGGCCTCTAATGCTTGTAGGTACATCATGAACACCAATGGTTACAGAGGACACCCCTACCTAAGCCCCCGTTTCACCTCTGTGGACTTGGATAGCTGTTTTTCCACTTTATAACTACCTTGTTACTTTTATAAAAATCGTTTAAAATATTAGTGACTCCATCTTCCATACCTAGTGTGTCCAGTCCTCTTAAACGACGCGATCGTACGCTTCCTTGATATCCAAAAATGCTAGCCACAGCGGCCTGTGTTCCTTTTCTGCTATTTCGATGCACTGAGTCAGTGAGAAGAGGTTGTCTTCTAACCTGCTGTCATGTGCTTCTTAAACCCATTCTGCAGTTCCTCCGGCACCCTCTAATCCCCTATTCATGCCTGCTGTCTTTCCTTTATAATCTGCATCGCCAGCCTGTAGACCACTGATGTCACTGTTATAGGACGGTAGTTGTTTGTGTCAGCTTTGTCCCCCTTTCCTTTATAGATCATGCTCATCCTGCTAAGTTTCCATCCATCAGGAACGTCACCATCGATTATTAGTTTGCTCACTGCCTCTCTCAAAGCCTGCTTAGACTTCGGACCTAATGTCTTTATCAGCATAACTGGATTGCTATCTGGGCCTGTTGATGTACTACTAGGAACACTCTTCTCAGCCCATTCCCACTCTCGTTGTGAAAATGGAGCCATTGCACCACTTCATTCATCCATGTCTATTGTTGTACATAAGGAACTTTGTTGAAATTTTTCTGTTCCCTTTGTTCTTATATATTCAATAGTTTCGATCCCTTCTAGCCTAGCACCTTGAGCTGAAGTTATAAACTTCTGCTCTAGGCTTGTCCCATTTCTTAGGGAGCTTAGATGGTTCCAAAATTTTGCAGCTGCCTTTCCATCCTTTTTATGTGCTTTTTCCAGCCACTCAGTCCCCTTTCTACAAATCTTTTCATTGATCCGAAGGGATGCTTCCCTTCTACAGCTTAGAAAGGTGTTCCTTTTTTTTTCAACATCATCTGTCGGTTCACCTCACTACCTAGCATGTCTGTGTTTTCTGGAGGCTTCCCGACGTTTCGCTATAGCTATCTTAACTTCCTCATCCCACCAACTTTTTGGTTTGTGCCTTCTTTTCCGGGGTGACGTGTCACGTGCCTTAGCAAGCTCTAGCTCAGTCTAATTAGATTCGTGTATGTCCACACTGTTTTAGTATTCTCAGTGATTACTTTTTTTTTCAATTTGTTTACGAGCTATTTCTATTTGCCTTTCTGGATAAAAATTTTTCTGTAGTTGCTCGTCTTGTCTCCTTCCCACTTTCACTATTCTTCCAAACCTTAGCTTTATACGTCTGTGATCACTACCCAGACTTCTGGAGCCACATTCATCGATGTGCATTCTCTTGAGCCTATCATACATCCTGTGTGACATCATTGCATAGTCTATCGTCTACTGCAGCCTTCCTACCTCCCATGTTATTTGCCCTTTACACTTCTCAGTACTGTTGCAAATGATCAAATCATTCCTTTCACACATATCCATGATCATTTTCCCTGTTGGGTCAGTATACCCATCTATATTTTCTATGTGCGCATTCACATTCTAGTATACTTATCTCACACTCTGCTCCTAATTCCTCAATGTCCTTTGATATACACTCCACCATTGCCTGGTTTTCCTCTCTGGTCTTTGCTCCCGTCGACAAGTACACCAAGCCAAGGAGTGTCATCTGCCCAGCTACTTTCCCTCTTAACCATAAATGTTCCATGCATCCCTGCTTGAACCTTTGCCAACTCATACTTTTATGTATAAATTCACCAATTCCACCCCGACCCCCTTTTTGCTGCCTTCTGTTCTATTGCAATATTCCCATACCCTAGTACGTATTGCCAGGTGGTTGCTTTGCCAGGTGGTTGCTAAAAAAAGGGGGGGGGGGGGATCACACAAACGCAGGACCACAAAGTCACAGGCGCTCGAAGAGCGCCGTGTCCACGAAGAACGCGATGAGCGCTCCAAGCACGCGCCTGTGTACACTGACGTGCGTCCTAGGAAACAAGAGTTCCTCTACGGTGAAAGTGGGAAGCCCCTGACGATGATAGGCAGCGGTGAGATGGTGGCTCTCATCAGTATAGGCCCCGCACCGCAGCAGAAAATGATCTAATGTTTTTTGGCTGCGGGCAATGCGAGCAGGACGGGCCTCCCTTTCCCGTTAGACGATGCGTTCTTTCCGCCGTCCTCGGCTGAGCGACGCGAAGGCGGCGTATTTGGAATTGCTGGATCCGCATCGCACGAAAGAGGGAAAAGAAAGAGTGCGAGGAGGAGGCCAGCGCCAGCGTCAGGAGTGCTCGCGCGTTCCTCTCTGTAGGAGACGTGCACGCCTGTAGGTGACGTGCTGTGACGCACGCACGCGCCCGCGATAGAATGTGTGGAGTTTTTCCGGCTGTTCCATCGTAGGGAAACACCGACAACCTGCCGCCACACTCTTTCTCTACCTTTCCCTTCTGCCTTTCTGCATTGCTCTTTCCCTCTCCCTGTAAGAGATGAGCCGAACCGTGCTACCCGCAAGAGTTGTAGAAGAGTGACTTTTTTGTTTTGTTTTATTCAATCAACCACTACATCATACGCGCCACTGCTGGCATGGTCGCCGCTCATGTGCGAATTAGTTCGAAATTACCATCTAACGTTCAATCACACGCATCGCACTTCTGTCACACACCATACTAGTTCCAACTGCAATTGCAGAAACGCGATTCCGACTGTCATGGCAGACGCCCGGACGCTCACGTCTGAATTAGACGCCAACACATCAAACGTGAAGCGTGTTTCGGTCAACGACGCAGCTCCGAATGACATGGAAGCCTCGCGCACAATTACGTGCGAAATAGACGCCAGTTCGGCCGGCCCATCTGACGTGAAGTGCCTCCTCGTCGACCTCTGCTCTGACGGATGCGCACGAGTGGCTCGCCATCTCAACAAAGCAACTAATAGGACGATCCACGTCGCATCAGTTGCAATCCACGTCGTATTAGTTGCATTGCTGCTGTCTGTGCTGAAGGCGTCACGGAGGCACTTCACGTTAACAGTCGGAACCTCTTCGCTCATTGAAACCATCACCGTGCTATCGCCATCTTAACCAAATTCACTCGCTCGCGCCCTCGCCGCACGGTAGTGATCTATCCAAGACACCGAAGGGGCAAGGGTGCTTCGGCACGATGGAACAGTTGTAAACATTTCTCTGTGTTTCCGTGACTCCGCGACGACGACAGCGACTACCGGCGTGTCTTCAGGAGATCTACGGCTGAGCGAAAATTCGCCCCATGTATTTGCTTCAAATGACCACGAAGCGGGCTATCTTGGGGGAGTTAACAATGCCCTCTACGAGGCTCCCACGGCGTCTGAATAGGCAGCGCCAGCTTCCAACTGAAGGGTCGCTACACAGGAAATCCACACACACGCGCACCTCAAATCGCGCGTCGCAATGGTACGCGGTGAATATAGGAAGGTTGCACTCGTTGTCACAAACACGGGCTTCCTGGTGTGCGATGACATCGAACTCGTTAAGTTGTAGGTACTCAACGAATTCCTTGTGACGGCGGCGCAAAGAGCGACAGTTCCACTGCAGAACGCGCGGCCGCCGTTCACAAGGTTTACTCGCCATGGTTGGTGAATGCCTATTGTGCAGCAAGTGCCTCTTCGCAGCGCTGATGGATGCGGCAGCCAGCCGTGAGGTAGTCCAAGGCCGCACGGAGAGCAGCCTCGAGAATCTCTATTGCCGAGGGTGTGTTTTTTGGAGGGCTCCCGACCAGCGAAGGGGCTCCACCGGCGGCTGCGGCGTAGGAACAGCCCGCGCGGGTGGTGGCATCGCGTGCAGAAGGGGCACTCCTGCGCATTGCATCTAGGGCCTTGCGGCGCGAGATGGGGCGCTCCGCCTTCGCGCGTACCTCCAGAGTACGTCGCTCCTGTTGCCATCTGGGGCAGCGGGGTTTGGTAGCCGGGTGAGCCGTGCCACAGAAAATGCAGCGCGCTCGTTTCGCTTCGCACTGGGCGCGCGGGTGCGGCCCTCCCCAGCGCACGCACCGCTCGTCGAACGCACACGAGAGTTTCATCAACAGCGATGGCACTGGACCGGCCGAGGCCGGCGCGGGCGCACGGAGCGGGGCTGTTTGAACAGCTCAGCCGCGATAGTGTTATTGTCCAGTGAGGGGTCAACGTTGTAGAGAACCGCGCTGCAAGTGTTCGTGGACGCCTGTTTGACGCACACAGGGATCGCACTAATCTCCGTCTCTGATAGGAGGGGGCCAAGCGCCGCTCCCTTGCTGACGTCCACTGCGACGACGTTGCACGCAAAATTGATGCGCGCCTTGGATGCCCCCTAGATGGCAGAAAGCTGCGACGAAATAGCCTCCTTCGTTGCTGCACGGAAGCAGGATTTCCTCGCAGCTGGCCGAAACAGGACTGTCTCCACCTGCTCAGGCTTGTCAGGGGAAACGGAGGGTTGGTTAAGTTGTGTGCGCTTCGAAGCAGTTGCGGCCGCTTGCTGCACACGGGGCTTGTTTTTCCCCTTCGGGACTTCAATCTGTGGTGCACATAGTTCCGTGCCCTAAGGGACTCCAGTTGAGGGAAGTGCTGGATAGGGCTCACCAGCAGGCCCAAGCACACAGCTGCTCTTCACCTGGAGGATCAGCTGTTTACACGCGGCGTTTCCGCGTGAGGTGCGCCAGCTTTCCTAGCAGACGGCGCGCTTGTGTTCTCGCCACGGTGAAAGAACATGGATGGATGGATGGATGGATGGATGGATGGATATGGCTGTACGCTTTAGATTGGGCGGTGGCTAGCGCCACCAAGCCGTAATACTTAATGAACCCAAAACTATATTTATTTTTTTCTTTAAAAAGTGAGTTTGAGGATTCGTACTTTGCAGTGAAGAGTTTAATTTACACTCGTGCCTTGACTTTAGCCACCAATCAGATAGCCTTTTTCTAGGTAATTCTACCCGCCTAAAGTCTATTTTGCCCTCACTGTCCCTAAACCCCAGTGCTTTGAAAAACTCTGCGCCATCAACCTGAACTACAGGGTGAAGCCCTTTACAGAACATTGTCAAGTGTTCGGCAGTTTCTTCTTTCTCTCCACACGCACTGCATACTGTGTCTACCCCTTCGTATTTGGCCCGATATGTCTTGGTTCGCAGTACTCCCGTCCTGGCCTCAAACAGTAGAGAACTACCCCGAGTAGTATCATAGATCCTTTCCTTGGCAATTTCCTGCTTAAAAGTTCGACAGATCTCTAGTGGGGACTTCTTAATCATGCCCACTCTCCACATGTCAGTCTCCGTTTCCTTCACTTTCTTCTTAACCGATAGTTCTTTTTGGTTTGGCCACCTGCTGTTTTCTAAGTATTTACCAGTCAATTTCCTGGTTCACTTCCTCCATTTTGTATCGACATTCTTCATGCACAAGTAGCTGAAAACCTTCCTAGCCCAACGCTCCTCCCACATTTCTCTCAATCGCTTCTCAAATTTTATCTTGCTGCTAGCTTCCCTGCCCTCAAATGATGTTCATCCCTTATCACCTTGTACTTCCTTATTTGGTGTATTCCCGTGAGCTCCTAAAGCAAGCCTACCTATTCCACGTTGCTTAATTTCTAATCTTGCTTGAACTTCTGATCTCATGCACAAGACCGCATGGCCGAACGTCAGCCCCGGAACCATGACCCCTTTCCATATTCCTCTCACAACATCATACCTATTGTGATTCCACAGTGCCCTGTTTTTCATCACTGCTACATTCCTGTTAGCTTTAGTCGTCACGTATATTTCGTGTTCCCTTAGGTACTCGGTCCCCTTGCTTATCCATACGCCCAGATATTTGTATTTAGTCTGTTATCTCTGGCGTGACCTCCTGTATTCTAAGCTCACTACCTTCGTTATCATTAAAGATCATGAGTGCTGATTTTTTCCTTACTGAATCTAAAATCTAACCTATCTCCCTCATTACCGCAGATGTTTACCATCTATCTCTGCAAATCTTCCTTGTTGTCAGCCATTAGCACCATATCATCTGCGTACATCAATGCTGGTAGTGCCTGTTCAATGAGTTTTCTTTGTTTGACGAAAGAGAGATTGAAGCCAAGTCCACTTCCCTCTAACATGGCCTCTAATCCTTGTAGGTACATCATGAATAACAAGGGTGACAGTGGACACCCCTGCCTAAGTCCCCGTTTCACCTCTGTGGGCTTGGATACCTGTTTTCCCCACTTTATACTACCTTGCTACTTTATAGATATCCTTTTAAAGATTAGTGACTCCATCTTCACACCCAGCGCGTCTAGTACTTCCCCACAAGTCTTCTTGAACCACGCTATCGTACGCTCCCTTGATATCCAAAAATGCTAGCCACAGGGGCCTGAGTTCCTTTTCTGCTATTTCGATGCACTGCGTCAGTGAGAACAGATTGTCTTCCGACCTCCTGTGTTTCCGAAACCCATTCTGCAGTTCCCCCAGCACCCCCTCATCCTCTATTCATGCCTGCAGTCTTTCCTTTATAATCTGCATCGCCAGCCTGTAGACCACTGATGTCACTGGTGTAGGACGGTAGTTGTTTATGTCATCTTTGTCCCCCCTTCCTTTATAGATCATGCTCATCCTGCTAAGTTTCCATCCATCCATCAGGGACTTCACCATCGATTATTGCCCTGCTCACTGCCTCTCTCAAAGTCTGTTTAGACTTCGGACCCAATGTCTTTATCAGCATAAATGGAATGCCATCTGGGCCTGTTGATGCACTACTTGAACCCTCTGCTCAGCCCTTGTAGAGGGTGGTGATGATGATGATGATGGTTAAAGGCCTCCCCTTTGAATCGGGGTGACGGCATGCGTCATCTAGCCTACCTTAATAGTTCGAGTTTAAATTTTGTCCCTCAACTCGGATGTCTTTTTAATTTTGCCCAGCCGCTACTCTTGGCTGGGATGTTATTTTATCGACTTCTCTGCTTTTCCTCCACCAATACTCCAGCCGCTGCTTAGTAATACCTACTGCTGACCAGTTAATGCTGCCATCAACCGCGAAGCCCAGCGCCTCAGGAAGAAGTGTGACCTTCCCCCTATTTCTATCCGGCTGAATCTTTTGGCATTCCATGACTATGTGGTCGATTGTTTCTTTATTTATGCCACATCCAACACATGTCTCATCCTGTGACGAATATTTGCTCCTGTAAGTTAGAGTTCTCCAGCAGCCACCCCGCGCCTCAAAGAGCAACGCACTACCTTTATTGTTGTCATAAAAGTTCTCTATCCGGATCTCTTGTTTGCTTGCCTTGTAGATTCCCAGCGATCCCTTCTTTTCCATCCTCTCTTTCCACATGAGCGTCTCTGTTTCACTCACTTGCTTTTTAACTGGCCCCCTTTTCTTATTTGCTGTGGTCAAGTTATATTTAGTCGCCAGCTTTCGCGTCCTCTTCCGCCATTGGGTGTCCACACTTTTCAGGTACAGGTATCTGTGCACTCTGGCTGCCCAGTTCTTCTCATCTAAATGTCTAAGTCGCTCCTCAAACCGTGGGTGGCTACTTTAGCGCGCCCTCTCTGGAGAGGTTTCCTAACCAGAACAGCATGCGCCTCTCCCCACGAAGCCTCCCCTATGCGCCGTTCTCTCACCTAAACTATTCTTGGTTCTCGGTGGCGCAAGGGTGGGGAGCCTGAGAGAGGAACGGGGAATAGGGTCCTTGCCCCGAAGACTGCTCCTCGGATGTCTCGCCTGCGTGGGGCGGAGGGAGGGTGGCTGAGAAACTTGTTTGGGGGATCTCCCATCTGCTTGGTAGCGCTCGGGGCGGCCATCGGTGCGGCACACTAGCTTGATTCGCTCGCAGGATTTCAAGCTGGACGGTTGTGCCCTCGCGATCTCCGACTTCAGCGTAGCTCCCGCCGACTGGTTCGCCCTCCGCGGTCTCCTGACGCCGTGTAGCTCTCGCATTGTGGCACCCCGCCCTTGGACTGCTTCGACCGGATCCCCACTTTCCTATCTCCTTCTTTTTCCTCTCGTTGGCTGTCTTCTTCTGCTTCTACTTTCCTTCTATTCTTTTTATCCCTCCTTCCCCCCACCCCTATAAGGCACTGCGCCGTGTCGCCTGAAGGCAGACAGAAATTAGGTGCCTTTTTCCTCTTCATTGTAACCACTACCACCACCACCACCACTAGCTTGCAGCAGTAGAGACTGTAGATTGTGGTGGGCGCGGGGGCTATCGAGAAGTGGAAGAGCAGCAGAGAACAGAGGAGTGATTGTTTAAGTATTCGTGCTATCGAAAAGGCGTCAGGACATAGCGCATCTGCTTGATTTCCTCAAAGCCAGTGACTCGTAAGCCGCCACGCACAAACTTCGAGAGCAGTTGTGTGGTCTACGATACGTCGTTCTCCTGTGAGGAAAACCGCGCGGGGTGACCCGATCAGGTATCGTATACAAGTTTTTTCTCATTCACTCCGTTATTCATTACGAGGGTCCGACGCTTGCTTGAGCTCTACTCACATAGAAGCGTTGTTTTGAATTCAAAAAAAAAAGACAGAAAATCGGCTCCAAAAAGCACAGCTGGCCCAGCAGGTAGGAAATGTCGAGTGTGTTTCGAAGCAAGCTTGGTCAGTCAAGCATATAAGTACTGAAACTATGCAGTGTATCGTCAGAAAACCAAGCTGACGGCTAGTCCTCTGCAAGGGTTAGCACCTACGTGTGCGTATTCATCAACACCTCACTTATTTGTAGTTCTCTTTCAGTTCGATAGATGGCAAGTTGCCAGTATCAGGATGTGAAATAAAAATCAAGCAGTGTATCATGCGATAACCGAGGCGACGGAACGTGACCTGCGGGGACATAGGTGTGCCATATGGGTGTACATTGTACTAGAATAGGGGTAGTGGGCTCACGCGCATGCTACGCCTGAGGCACCTCATGTTGCCTTCGAGCGATGGCACCTGGCACCACAAACACTTCCTCTTGAAAGGCAATGCGGTTTTGCAAGTTCCGCACCTATGCCAAGTGGGCGTTGCTGGTTATTTTAGCGGATTGAGTTATACTGAAGCCGCTCTTGTTATCCATACGGTCGAAACTGTTCCCGCACACATTCCCATTGCTTGCTAAGAAATGCAATAGAAACACGTTGGTGCTATGATTGTAGCACAGGATCGAGAGACCTCAAATGTCAACCCGAGAGCCACGATTCAGGGATGGCTCGTCGCCAAAGTAATCAGGTTATGATTCGGAGAAGCGCGATTTTCGCTAGTGTATGTGTATAGCTCTATCAGGCGTTTTGAATATTGTATGTGCCCTGAATAGAGCGTACTAGAAGTGTTCACTGTACCTTGAACCCACACTCAACGCCTGCCAGAGTTTGGCAGTGGCCGTTGACCCAAATAGACAGACCTTGCCAGTGAAGTTTCGGAGAACAGTGCGTTTTTCGCTTTAAAAAAATGCTCTACATACACTTAGGCCGGCGTGGTTTCAGGAAAACAATAAAGGGCCTCCACAACATCCATTTGATTTGTCGGAAATTAATATATTGAAGTTTCAAACAAGCACAGCTCCAGCTGTTTAAGTCGTAATAGTTGCATTTGATCACAGTTTCCTTGTGGGCGAACGCATCGCCTTATATAAATGTAACATAACTTTATTTTCAAGTTTGACTTTTACTTTGTGCGACTTATTACGGATAAAATTAGCATAGTAATTGCACACAAGGCATCCATCGACCACCACAAGAATTCACTCAAAGAGCTATTTAGAATCCAGAAATATTACAAATTTATGTGTTGGAAAATGGTGTGGCCATACGTTTTCATTCAGTAAATTTATATAAAAACAACATATATAGACGTTTCGGCCCCAACACAAAGTTCGATGGCATCTCCAGTTTTTCGAGGAGGCTGTCTGCCTCTTCCTGTGACTGCATGTTGTTCAACAAGCTCATAACTTCATATACACTTTGGAGGGGGCATCATGAGGCCTGCAGCAGAAAAACGTCACCTCTCTCTCAGCACCACAATTGCTTCTTCGCATAACGTCCAAGTGCAATGACGTCCCTATTTATTCAAGAAAAAGTTTGAATCGTCCCGTACTCCACCCGAGTTTGGCTTCTTTTTGCGCTTCTTCATTAGCACATGTATGCCTCCGTCATGCGATGGTGACTGGCCGTTTAGGTCATTTTCAGCAGATGGCACTCTCACGGCTTGACTTCTGTTGCTGCTGATCGTATGGTCACTTTCTCGATTTGTTTTGCCCCTGCACTTAAGAGTTGTTTTCCTGAGGTACACGGGGGGAGATTTGGAAGTATCGTCGTAACAACGCCTTCTGGCAGCGTCAATCTTCCGCGAGGAATACACACGTTTTCGCCATCAACGATGAGTGTAGTCTCTGATAACGAAATGGGGCCCGAAATGCCGTTTCTCTTCCACTGTGTTTATTTGTCTTGACCGACATTGAAAAGAACGCTTCAGCATGCCTTTCACATAGCTCTAACCGGTGTGGCACCGCGACGCGAATCTGTAATTGTGTCGCGCAGTAGGCATGCTTGCTTAGCTTACATCAGCATGAGCACATCAACGGAAAAGGAATACCGAGGGCAATAGCTGAGGCAAACTGCGAGACTTCTCAATAACAACAAAAACCAGTCGACTAGCAGCCTCGTTTAACCGGGTGCAGCAAGAGAGCAGCTGCGGCAGAAACGGGCATGTGAGGCTTCAAGAGGAAACTGAAGCAGCGCCCTTAGCGGCTCCCTGTCCCGGTGATAATCGGCCTATTGCCTCATGAAGCACTTGGGGCAGAGAGTTCACTACACCCTTCTAGAACAGTAATAGATGTGCGACATTATTAAGACCACGTTTATTTCGATGTGCTTGCAACAAACTGCCATCCATCAATTACTCACTCATAAAATGTACATTAGTCTCGCTAAATTACCTATTCATTAGATGTGTAAAGTGTAATTTGAAATCTGAAACTAGTTCATCATTAATGTTTTCACGGCCTGGCTTTAAAGAATAATGTTGGTAGATTGCTACACTCTAAAGTCAAGTATACTCTGAAAAGCACAGCTGCCACTCAAAAACACGGAATGTCCAGTACGTTGGGAAGCATATTTGATAGATAGCAGCAGGAGGCAGTGATAAGGATGTGAAAGCTAAAATAAGCTCTTTATTGTTAGATAACTGTGCTAATGGCATGTCTCAGTCATTGAATCTGTGTAAAGTGACCTACATGCGCCGATATTGTATTGCCATGCAGTATCCTCTTTCTGCCCTGTTTGCTCGTAGGAAACTTCCACATTGCTCGCTCTTAAAGGGGCCCTTCATCACTTCTTTAGGGAGCCATGGAATGGATTCACTAAAGGAGCCTATTGTCTCACGAATTCACCACCGCTAAAATATTTAGAGTCCATCCAGTATGACCAAAGTTGCGAAGATTCCTCGCACGCTGCCATTGCATTCTCATCGTATAGAATCAGTCTGCCTGGTTGGGATAGGTTGAGAAGCTATTAGAAAACTTCACAGCTGCATTCTTTTTTCTCTCCTTCCAATGAAAGAGCTGGAAGTGGAAAGGGTTTTTGAGCACTTTTGCACTTTCTTTTCCTATATATATATATGTGTGTGTGTGTGTGTGTGTGTGTGTGTGTGTGTGTGTGTGTGTGTGTGTGTGTATACGGCTTTTCAGTGTGATCACGCATATCCTGTAACTTAAAAGGTACACCGATCGTTGGTAGAAGCTGAGGAAGAAGAATTACTTCGGAATAAACATGGCGTATGAGCCAGGCCACGTCGCCCATTCATCATAGCGTCACACGAGTCGACAGGATGAAGACCTCGCAACCACTTCATCAACCAGCCATCATCATTGAACACCTCAGCGAGACGCAGTGACCGAACGCGGACCACAGAAGTGCATTGCCACTGGACACCGTTGCAACCATCATGACAGAACCATCGACCAACCTTCCCATCCCCAAGTACACCGGAGCAGCAGACGATCTACCCGTACAGGACTGGTTCGACCTGTTTAAGCTCCACGCTACCGCTCCCCGCCGGGGCGCCTGCGCAGGTAGGCGTTTGGTGTGTAGCGACACCACGGACCCGAGCTAACGGGGGAGTTTCTACTCCCTCCCACGCCTAGCCGTGCGTGGCTTTGCCGTGTCCGGGGAAAAGGGGATCCTGGGGGTTGAGCTGACGCTGGGTGATTGGACCTTTAAGGCCCCCCGGCAGAGGCAACACACCCCTTTGGCCCCGGCTTCACGTAGACGGCACCCCTGGGCTGACCCACCCAGGGGAAATCGGCAGTCGCCTTTTCCTATCTCTCTCTCCCTACATCTTCGTCTTTTGTTCTCACTTTACATCTTTCCTGTATTCTCCTCACTTCTTTTTACTTCCAATTTTTCCTGGCGGCAAGGGTTAACCTAGTGTAAATATCCAACCTTGGGTAGATATATTAGGTTATAGCGGCCATGTACGGCTGGCGCTTGCGCCTCCTTCGCGTCTCGCAGCGTCCCCTTGTTGGGCTCGGTGGTGGGTGGCTGGCATGGCCGCCGAAAAAGCTATCAAATTTATGGGAACCCCTAGCCCTGTCACAACTAATCGCCCCTCTAAGAGGTGGCGCACCGATGTAATTCTTGAATTTCTCCCGAACAAAAAAGACAACTTCCCAAAATACCACATTATCCATTGTGAAAATACAGAAAAGAAAGCTAGAAACATTTCACCTTTCCTTGTATCGAAATGCCTTATAGAAACGCTGGGCGCAGGCTACAAGGCCACAAAGACCGCCAGTGGTGACCTGTTACTTGAAGTAAAAGACAACGCACAGTACCAGAGACTACATAAGCTCACAGCATTTGGGGATCAGCCTATCACAATCACACCACATCTAACCATGAACACAGTGAAGGGTGTTGTATCAGATGGAGACCTGATGGACCTCTCTGATGATGAACTTCTAACAGGCTGGAAAGAGGAAAATGTCATTCAGGTGCAGCATATCAAAATAAGAAGAGAAAATAAGGAAATCCCAACGAAGCACATCATACTCACTTTCGCATCTAGCACCCTCCCAACTGAAATAGCAAAAGGATATCTTAAACTGCCAGTTAGACCATACATACCCAACCCGAGGCGCTGCTTTAAGTGTCAGAGGTTCGGGCACGGCTCTCAGAGCTGCCGAGGACAGATTACCTGCGCAAAATGCGGCACCAAAGGTCATACCGCTGACGATGACTGTCAGCTACAAGTGCACTGTGCAAACTGTGAGGGTGACCATCCTGCATATTCCAGGTCATGCGTGGCCTGGAAAATGGAAAAAGAAATTATTAGTACAAAGTTTAAATTGAACATAAGCTTCCGTGAAGCGCGGCAGCACGTTTCCCCGCATTTTTCTGGGAACACATCGTACGCCGAAGTGGCGCGAGGGGGGTCAGCACCACTTCGGTTTTCGGCAATGCCTTGGACCACGCGCAGCGTGCCGAGGCAAACGCCACAAGCCCCCATGGGGGGAGCAGCCTCGGCTGCCCCACCCTCCTTGAATACAGCCCCACCGAAGGCGCCTGTGAACCTTGGCAGCAGCCAGGGCACCACACAAACTAAAGAGGTCCCCTCGACCTCCAGCCCGGTGGTGTTTAAGACTCCGCCTGTCACGACGAAGCCTACAACGAAAACATTATCTGTCGCCTCTCCTGAGGCGATGGACACATCAACTGCACCGGCGCAGACTGCGCCAAAAGAGCGGCGGGGTTCCCTCAACCGCTCTAAAAAAGACAAAACGGTAATTACAGGGCCTTCTAAAGGCTCTGTAAGATAAGTCACTTCTCTCTTTAGACACCAGCCACACTCATTTCGTACACACAGCACTTCTTCACTCCCATAATGGAGACACAAATTATACAATGGAACGTCAGAGGACTACTTCGAAACCTCGACGATGTCCAAGAACTTCTAAACAAACATTCTCCAAAAGTGCTGTGTGTACAGGAAACACACTTAAAATCCAAGAATACAAATTTTTTGCTTCAATATGTTGTCTTTCGAAAGGACAGAGATGATGCTGTGGCATCATCTGGTGGCGTAGCCATTATTGTTAATCGAGGAGTAGCATGTAGCCATCTACCACTACTAACATCCCTAGAGGCAGTGGCTGTTCGAGCAGTTCTATTGAATAAGCTCGTCACCATCTGCTCTCTATACATACCGCCGCAACACCGCCTGGAAAAACATGATTTTCACTCTTTAATAGCCGAGTTACCAGAATCTTATCTGGTTCTAGGGGACCTGAATGCGCACAGCGGTTTATGGGGTGACTGTCGATGTGATGCACGAGGTCGTCTCATCGAACAGTTCCTCTTTTCATCAGGTGCTTGTCTGTTGAATAGAAAACAGGCAACATATTGTAACCTTGCAAACAATACTTACTCCCCATAGACCTCAGTATTGCATCTCCTTCACTTGTACCATTACTTCAGTGGAAAGTCATAAATAACCCATACGGAAGTGACCATTTCCCTTTGGTTTTGAGTACACCAATAATGCATGAATGTCCTCCACATGTTCCCAAATGGCTGATAAACAAAGCTGACTGGGAACAATTTCAAAAAATTACTCACTTAAGTTGGACCGAAATATGCGGATTAGGCATAGATGAAGCTGTGCAGTACTTCACGGCCTTTCTTACTGACGCAGCAGCCAAGTGCATTCCACAAACATCTGGACTTCCCGGCAAACGACACGTCCCGTGGTGGAACACTGAGTGTCAGAATGCACGAAAGGAACAGAACAGGGCATGGAGGTTGCTGCGGAACTCGCCGACAGCGGAAAACCTTGAGATCTTTAAGAAAATAAAATCTCGAGGCAGGAGAACGCGCCGGCAGGCCAGAAGAGAAAGTTGGCACAAGTTTTTATCAGGGATAAATTCATATACACAAGAGGCCAAAGTCTGGAACATGATCGGTAGGATAGCAGGAAAACAAGTACACACACTTCCACTCGTAAACACTCAGGGTGATACCTTGTAAGACCAGGCAAACTTCCTCGGTGCACACTTTGAACGGGTATCCAGCTCGTCCCACTATACTGACACTTTCCAAAAATACAGAAGAAGAATAGAAAAGCAGAAACTAGAACACAAATCCACTAGATACGAGGCATATAACCAAGCTTTCAGTCTAGCTGAGCTCCGAACATCTCTAAACTCCTGCAGTACTTCTGCCCCAGGTTCTGACCGTGTGGTGTATGAAATGTTTAAAAACCTACCAGCCGAAACACGAAAAACCTTACTTTGTTTGTACAATGCTATCTGGTTTTCTGGCACTATCCCTACCTCCTGGAGAGAGGCTATTATTATCCCCATTTTGAAAGAGGGCAAGGACCCTTCTTTAGCTTCAAGTTATAGGCCTATTGCACTTACAAGCTGCTTGCGCAAAGTCTTCGAAAAAATGATAAACTGCCGACTTGTACATATCCTTGAAACAAACAATTTGCTCGACCCATTTCAGTGCGGGTTTCGAGAAAGCAGATCCACCACAGACCACCTTGTTCGTATCGAGGCACAGATCAGAGACGCCTTCGTCCATAAACAATATTTTCTCTCTGTGTTCCTCGATATCGAAAAGGCTTATGATACAACATGGCGTTTTGGAATTCTAAGAGATCTGTACCACCTTGGTGTGCGCGGAAGAATGTTTCATATAATCGAAAGTTACCTGTCAAACCGGACATTCCGTGTCCGTGTGGGCAGTGTTCTCTCCCAAACATTTGTCCAGGAAACAGGCGTGCCACAAGGTGGTGTGCTTAGTTGCACACTTTTTATTATCAAAATGAATTCTTTGTACTTGTCCATCCCCCACAGTATGTTTTATTGTACATATGTCGACGACGTTCAGCTTGGCTTTAAGTCATGCAACTTGGCAATGTGTGAGTGGCAGGTTCAGCTGGGCTTAAACAAGGTCTCCAAATGGGCAGATGAGAACGGATTTCGACTTAACCCACAAAAAAGCACGTGTGTCTTGTTCTCTCGAAAGAGAGGCATGCACTCTGAACCTGACATTCGACTGAACGGGCAACGTCTGTCCGTCAAAGCCGAACATAAATTCTTAGGCTTAATCTTGGACAACAAGCTGACCTTTGTTCCGCACATCAAGAATTAAAAAATAAAATGTTTAAAAGCCATGAATGTTATAAAAGTGCTGTCACGTACTACTTGGGGTAGTGATAGGCAATGCCTCATAAATCTGTATCGAAGCCTCATTCGCACCCGCTTAGATTATGGGGCCGTTGTTTATCAGTCTGCAACTCAAAGTGCTTTAAAGATGCTGGACCCCGTCCACCATTTGGGCATCCACCTTTCTACGGGTGCTTTTCGCACCAGCCCCGTAGAAAGCCTTTATGTTGAGTCAAATGAGTGGTCGCTTCATCTGCAGAGAACTTGTATGTCTTTTGTTTATTTCCTTAAGGTGAAAGCAGATAAAAAGCACCCCTCATACTCTACTATTAATGATTTGTCGAGCTCATTTCTGTTTCAAAACAGGCCTTCGATGAGGCAGCCCTTCTCAGTTCGCCTGAAAAGTCTAGCCGAGGAAACTGGAGTCTCACTAGAACACCGTTTAATGGCTCTTGTAGCATATCCGCCACCGTGGCAATGGCAGACTATAGACTGCGATGTGTCCTTTCTAGAAGTTACAAAACATGCGCCTATTGCCCATATCCGAACATACTTCCTGGAACTTCAACACAAATACACACGTCCTGAGTTCTTTACAGATGCTTCCAAGTCCAACTCCTCTGTGTCCTACGCTGCTGTCGGCCCATTCTTTTCGGATGCTGGCCCTCTACATCCAAGCACAAGTATCTTTACAGCAGAAGCTTACGCGATACTTGTGGCAGCTAAACACATCAAACAACTACAAATACAAAAAGCAGTAATTTATACAGACTCCCTCAGTGTGGTAACGGCTCTGCACAGTCCTAAAAAACAAAAAAACCCGGTCCTTGTCTCACTTTACTCCATTTTGTGCACACTCTACACACTAAAACAACATGTTGTAGTGTGCTGGGTGCCAGGGCACCGTGAGATCCAAGGCAATGTGAGGGCGGATCAGCTTGCTGCATCCGTCCACAAAAGCACTGGCTCTACACCCATATTAATCCCGGCCCTTGATCTTAAGCCGTCTCTCAAACGAAACATCAGGGACTACTGGCAGAGCCAGTGGAATACACACACACAAAACAAACTACACATTATTAAGCCACACCTTGGTCATTGGCTGCCAGTATCAAAATCGCGTCATACAGAGGTTATACTAACGAGACTCAGGATAGGACACATATACACGACACACACATATCTTTTGTCTGGTGGCGATCCACCATTGTGTGACAAATGTGGTAAACCATTAACCGTCCTTCACGTGTTAATCCAGTGTAAACACTTAGAAACCATAAGAAAACAGCATTTTCCATTACCCTACCGACAACATATACCTTTACACCCTGCAATGTTCGTTGGTAGGGAACCGCTTTTTAGTCATAAATCATTGTTAGCGTTTTTAAAAGAAATTTGTAATTTTCATATCATATACCCGGGCATCCCGTAGCATGACCTCTCCAGGGAGGTTTCTTGCTGCGGTGGCTACACAGTAAAGCACTTGCCTCACGGCCCTTGCACGCAAGGGTATGAACCAGTGAGGCACTTGTGCTAATGCCATACATATACACCATCGTTTTTTATTATCACCAACTCTTGTTATCTATTCACACCACACACACCTTTCACGGCATGGTCATGATTTTATTACTTGTATGTTTTACCCGCCTTACTGCGAGGAATTTTATGGCCCTTATACAGCCGCTAATCACAATCATTGTCCACATTCCTTGTCGCATGAACTGGCGCTCTTTGGCCATCAAATGGCCCTTGCGCCAAAAACACCATATATCATCATCATCCACGCTACCGCTGCATCATGGTCGGAACGGGAGATGATCCTCAACTTTATCGACTACGTCTCCGGCGAGGCCTTCAACTTCTACCTCACCCACATATTTCAAAACGACGAGTCATGGGAAAAGATAAAACAAGAGATGATCGTTTGGTTTAAATAATACAATGACGACTACAACGAAGACTTGCTTGTAACCCACCATCCACAGACGACCGGACTCGGTCGTCACAGTCACAAGCAGCCTTCAAGCATTGACCAACCTCCTGCTTTTCCGTCGCATGGATCTTCAATCACTCACAACACTCACATCCCGTCTCATGCGTCCACTATGGTCGGAATAGAGCGGAGAAGCTCTGAGCATACTCAGTCGAGCCCGTCACCTACAGACAAGTTTCATGCGCCAGAAGGGCTCGCATTGTTCGTTGCACAGAAAGACTGTCATTCCCAATTAAAATCTTACAAAACCGATCCTTTCGCAGTGTCGCCGTCGAATTCCCAGCCACCTGAGAGCCCAACCCACACAGGAGGCTCGGAAGGACCAACTCTCAAGCACTGCCCTGTGCCAGAAACATCCATCAAAAATGGCGTTGCAAGAGCCTCAGCAGAACAATCCTGGCGCACTACGTTTATTGTCTGACACAAATCGTGACACCCTAACAAGTATCAACTATTTGGTGGTCACATAAACCTACAAAGAAAAGTGGGCTCATGTTTCTAAAGGAAGTTCACCTCGTCAGATAGTGCAACATCAGCAATGCCATCAAAAGCAACAAGGAGAGGCCCAACAGCTAAAACGACCGCACCAACAAGGACCACGAAAAAATAAAGCCACATCGCAAGCATACTTGCGGCTTAAAGAATGTCGTGAACAACAACCACCATCACCGCCACCACTACAGAAAAGACTGATTCCGCGTTTGAGCCATCTTTGCAGAAAGAAAAGCCAAAGAACTTTTCTGCACCAGCGTTCAAGATTGCGCAGTCGGTCTAAGCATCTGCACCATTGCCACAGAAAACTCGCTAAGCGCCACAAAACAACCCCTTGTACTCTGCAGGAACACAAGCAACGCCCAATCAGCCACGATCAACGGGCACGTAAACTGCATGCACGACGTTTGTATCACTCACGACGAAAAATGCGACGCCAACAAAACTGTCTATCCTGCAAGGTGTTCCAACCTCGTTCAATCCTCGCAAGAACGCTGGCTGCGTTTCCATCAGTTTTCACGCTCAAAGCAAGCTTATGTTGTCCAGAGCGCAACAGCCAGCCTCACCCACCAGAGCCGTACTTGATAACCCCGGATTGCTGCCCTCTCCTGTGAAGTCCTTGTAAGATCTTATGGAACTTCAATGTGACGTAGAGCTACAGCCCATTTGGACATGTTTTTGTGTTCTAAGATTGCTTGTTCATCATGTATTGTAATATTTAACGCGCGCATTCTTTCGGGGGGAGGGGGGGGGGGAGATCCTGTAACGTAAAAAGGTACACCGATCGTTGGTAGAAGCTGAGGAGGAAGAAGTGCTTTGAAATAAACATGGCGTGTGAGCCAGGCCACGTCGCCCATTCCTCATAGCGTCATATATATATATATATATATATATATATATATATATATATATATATATATATATATATATATATATGCACACGGGGACAAGTTTGGACCTCCTGCGACGGTTCCTGTAAGGATCCGAGTGCACCATGCTCAGTTTTCAGCCGATGGGTGATTCAATGGTTGTGATGAAGGATTTTTGGCCTTGTTCAGCCATTTGTCAAGACAAGAGAAAGTAGTTTCTTGCTCACTTAGACAACTTATTGTGAAACCAGGCCGCATGTTGCACTATAATATTTGGCTTGCGCGTTCTCAGGATTCTCTGCTACCAATCAGCCGCATTTTCTGGCCATGCTGAAATAGCGCTGCAGGGCCCCTTTAAGGCGAGCTTTATTTATAGTGAAAGTGCATTTCATTAGAGGTGTAAAGTGTTAAGAGTCAAAGCAGCTCGCCAATGCAATTGTCGCATCTTTTCAAGAATACAATTCTGGGTGGATCACTACACAAAGAAATTAGTTCTGCTCCTAAAAGCACTGCTGAACTGATGAAGTGTTAAGTATGTTGTGAAGTCATCTTGATATTGTTACGTGAGTAACGAGACAAAGTATTGCGAATATATTCGAAAAATATATTTGCAAGAGCGGTTGCAGCACTGGCCAGTCTGGCTCCGAGCTCGAGCAGCCAGCGAGCCTCATCTTCTTCGTCGGGCGCACACGCGCATTCGCACTATGGTTTGTGGCAGCCTACAGGTAGCATATAACCCCCGTCGGCAAAGGCGCCGTCTCGGCGCATCTAGATGTCAAGATCATTGGGCGAGTGGTACTGCTTCAGGCGTGCGACGTGTACGATGTCGCTGGCCCTAGGGGTGGATGAAGACGGCGAGGCAGCAGGAGTGATTTCATAAGTGACGGGAGTCACCTCACGAAGCACTCTGTAGGGCCCTGTGTACCGAGAGAGCAGCTTGTCAGACAGGCCAACGTGCCTGGTCGGAGACCACAGCAGAACCAACGAACCGGGCGAAAAGTGCACATCGCGGTGTCGTTGGTCGTACCGACGCCGTTGGTTTGCTTGGGAGGTCAGAAGGCGAGCACGAGCGGTTTCGCGTGCGTGGGCGGCCCGGCTGATGGCGTCCAGAGCATATTGTGAAGTTGGAGCTGCTGGTAACGGAATCGTCGTATCGAGGGTAATGTGGGTTCGCGGCCGAACAGCAAGAAAAAAGGGGAGTAACCAGCCGTGTCGTGGCGCGAAGAATTGTAGGCAAATGTCACGTATGGTAAAGCGATGTCCCAGTCAGAGTGATCTGAGGAAACGTACTTTGCAAGCATGTCAGTTAGGGTTCGGTTCAGGCGTTCTGTGAGGCCATTTGTTTGCGGATGGTACGACGTAGTGAGCTTGTGGCGTGTTGCACAAGAGCGTAGAATGTCCGCTATGACTTTCGATAGAAATGTGCGGCCTCGGTCCGTGAGCAGCTGGCGTGGAGCACCATGTTGCAAGATCACGTCGTGTAGAAGAAAATCGGCGACGTCAGTGGCGTAACTTGTTGGAAGGGCGCGTGTGATTGCGTAGCGTGTGGCGTAGTCTGTGGCCACAGCTATCCACCTGTTGCCAGCAGAAGACAGAGGAAAAGGGCCGAGTAAGTCCAAGCCGACGCGAAAGAAAGGTTCAGTAGAAATATCGAGTGGTTGAAGGCGCCCAGCCGGAAGCGTCGATGGTGTTTTGCGGCGCTGACATTCCTCACACGCCGCGACGTATCTTCTGACGGACCGTGCCAGACCTGGCCAATAGAAGCGACGGCGAATCCGGTCGTATGTGCGGGACACACCCAGGTGACCGGCAGTAGGAACGTCATGAAGTTCGTGGAGTACAGCCAAGCGGAGGTGTTTGGGTATGGCAAGCAGCAGAGATGGGCCGTCTGGATGGAAGTTATGCCGGTATAATGTGCCATTCTGGAGTACGAACGAGCGATAGGATCGGTTCGATGGGGAGGAGTCGAGGCGCTCAATGATAGCTCGTAGGGCTGCATCACGGCGTTGCTCGTCGGCTATGTGGTTCAGTTGAGAAACGGAGCACACGCAGGCGTCGTTGTCAGGTATGGTGGCCGATGGGTCAACTGGATAGCGAGAAAGGCAATCGGCGTCCTGGTGCAGGCGTCCAGACTTGTATATCACAGAAAAGGTGTATTCTTGCAGTCGCAGAGCCCAGCGACCAAGTCGACCTGTAGGATCTCTTAAGGATGAAAGCCAGCAGAGCGCGTGGTGGTCGGTGACGACGGAAAAGTGAGTGCCATATAAATATGGACGGAATTTTGAGACCGCCCAGACAAGAGCAAGGCATTCTCGCTCTGTGATCGAATAGTTACGCTCTGCAGGTGTAAGGAGGCGGCTAGCATACGCGATAACGCGGTCGTGTCCCTGTTGGCATTGGGCGAGAACGGCTCCGATACCGTGACCACTGGCATCAGTTCGGACCTCAGTTCGGGCAGATGGGTCAAAGTGGGCGAGGATAGGGGGCGTCGTCAAAAGTGTTATGAGGTGAGAGAAGGCGGCAGCTTGAGTGGACCCCCACGAAAATGGAACGCCTTTCTTCAAAAGATCGGTAAGTGGTTGGGCGATTGCCGCAAAATCTTTCACGAACCGCCTAAAGTAGGAGCAAAGTCCCACAAAGCTCCGGACATCTTTGGCGGATTGGGGTACTGGGAAATTCGTGACGGCACGAATTTTCTCAGGGTCCGGTCTCACACCAGAAGCATCGACAAGGTGGCCCAGCACGGTAATCTGTCGGCGGCCGAAGTGACACTTCGAGGAGTTCAACTGGAGGCCAGCTTTGCGGAAGACGTCGAGAATGGCCGACAGACGCTCAAGGTGGGTCTCAAACGTAGGTGCAAATACGAGGACGTCGTCTAGGTAACACAGGCATGTTGACCATTTGAACCCGTGTAGCAGAGAGTCCATCATACGTTCGAACGTGGCGGGGGCATTGCATAGGCCGAAGGGCATAACCTTGAATTGGTATAGGCCATCTGGAGTGATGAAGGCGGTCTTTTCTTGGTCTTTCTCGTCTACGGCAATCTGCCAATAACCAGAACGAAGGTCGATGGATGAAAAGTAGCGTGCGCCGTGGAGACAATCGAGGGCGTCATCAATACGTGGTAAAGGATACACGTCCTTTTTGGTGATTCGATTTAGATGCCGGTAATCGATGCAAAAACGCCATGTGTTGTCCTTCTTTTTAACCAGGACGACGGGTGACGCCCATGGGCTTGATGAGGGCTCAATAATGCCTTTAGTTAACATCTTATTCACTTCAGCTTGAATAATCTGGCGCTCCGACGCGGACACGCGATACGGTCGACGGTGAATGGGAGCAGCATCACCGGTGTTGATGCGGTGCTTTACAAGAGAAGTTTGGCCGAGTGGGCGGTCGTCAAGGTCGAAGATGTCACGGTAGGAAGCTAGAAGGCGTGCGAGAGCGGCTGATTGCGCTGGGGGAAGGTCAGGGTCGATCATGGGACGTATTGACATGTCGAGGCATGTGGCATCGAGTGGGCGACAAGGAAAATTGGGGCATGCGTCGGCTGCGAAAGTGGTGACGTGATCATCGGCTAAGGACCGCAACGTGGCAATTAGGATGCCTTCAGGGAGGACTTGCTTTGTGAAGCCGAAATTTATGACGGGTAGACGGGTCCGGTTGGAGGCTACAGTTACGATGCAGTGAGGGACGGTGACGTCACGTGCCAGTAGGACATCAGGAATCGGCGTGACGATGTAGTTCCCATCCAATACGGGTGAGGTCGTGGCGAATTCGGTGAATGTGAGGGCTTTAGGCGGTAAGCGGAGGAAGTCTGTGGCAGAAAGGCCGTGTTGAGGTTCAGGGTGAATATCCGGCTGAAGAGGAAGGTCTAAGCAAAGAGTACCAGCGGAACAGTCGATCAGAGCAGAATGGGTCGACAGGAAGTCCATCCCTAAGATGAGGTCATGAGGACAGTTCTGGAGCACCGTGAATAGAACAGGGATGTAACGGTCGGCGATGCGTATGCGAGCCGTACACATGCCAATGACAGGAACAGTGCCGCCATCGGCCACACGTACAGCTTCGGTAGCAGGGGGCGTGAGTACTTTTCTTAAGCGGCGACAAAGATGAACGCTGATTATGGACACATGAGCGCCAGTATCGACTAGTGCCGACAGAGAAATACCGTCCACGTGTACATCGACAAGATTTTTGTTCGTATGAAGCGTCAATGGAGGGTTTGGTTCAGACAGGGATGATGCAGCACTACCTCCAGGGGCTGCACTGTCTAGTTTTCCGTCGGGTACGATGAAAAGTTAGGCGGCGAGTGATGGCGGCGTGGCTGGGGCGACGGGGAACGACGGCGTTGAGGGGACGGAGAACGAGCAGGAAGGCGGCTGTTAGACGTGTCGAAAGCAGGGGCGGTACGGCTGGACGAATACCGGCGAAGATCTTCATATGGGCTATAAGGTGCGAAAAACTGGCTCCTATGTGGCGGCGTCCAGGAGGCACGGCAGTAGCGGGAGACATGTCCTACGCGGTGGCACCGGAAGCAGATCGGTTTGTCGTCAGGAGTTCGCCATTCCGCCGGGTTGCGAGATCGTGGAGCAACAAATGGGTCACGTCGAGGTGCATTAATGGGAATTGGTCTGGAGGAGGGGCAAGAGATGGGGCAAGCATCAGGGAACCCGCGGTTGGCGAATTCTTGTCGTACGACCGCCTGAATAACGGAGATCGCGGGGGTTGTCGGTATCGTATGTTCGAAAGAAGTGGGCTGAAGCGGCGCTGGACTTGCTGCTTCAAGTTCCCGTCGAACGATACGCGTTACACTCTGCTCAAAGGGCGGTGTGACGGTAGAATCGGAGCAGGTGGACGTAGCCGCCGTGTTTGGCAACCGAGAAAAAGGAGGGCGCACCCGACGGCTTTTTGCTGTTTCGAAACGGCGGCATTCCTGAATTACACGGTCGATGGTCGAGACGTTAGTGTACACCAGCAAATTGAAGGCGTCGTCCGCGATCCCCTTCAAAACGTGTCCAACCTTTTCAGCCTCAGACATCGCCTCGTCCACTTTTCGGCAAAGAGCGAGAACTTCTTGGATGTATGACACATACGATTCAGTTGGCGACTGGACACGGGTAGCCAGCTCCTGTCGTGCAGCTGCGTGGCGACCGGTCGGGTCCCCAAAGATGTCACGTAGCTTCTCCTTGAACGTGTCCCAGCTGGTGAGTTCGGACTCATTTGTCTCGTACCAGACACGCGGGGTTCCGTCCAAGTAGAAGAGAACATTAGCGAGCATCATGGTAGGGTCCCAACGGTGAGTTTGACTGACCCGTTCATAAAGGCGAAGCCATTTGTCGACGTCGAGGCCAGGTTGCGCAGAAAATGTCCCGGGATCACGTGGTGTTTGGACGGCGACAAAGGTTGTCGGAGAAGCCGCAGATGATGAAGCGGACGCGTTGTCACTGGAAGCCATGGCGGGAAGCTGGAGGATGCGGCCACTGCGGAGCTGCGTGGTGAGGACGGGGATCGTTCCACCTCCACCAAATATGTTACGTGAGTAACGAGACAAAGTATTGCGAATATATTCGAAAAATATATTTGCAAGAGCGGTTGCAGCACTGGCCAGTCTGGCTCCGAGCTCGAGCAGCCAGCGAGCCTCATCTTCTTCGTCGGGCGCACACGCGCATTCGCACTATGGTTTGTGGCAGCCTACAGGTAGCAATATACAGCCTTAGCAGCCATCAATAAGGATGTAAATATCAAAACTGTAGACAGTTCTTTGCAAGATACTTGACTGGCTGCATGTTCAATGACATAATGACCTAAATGCACTCGTTTGTCATGCCCACTCTTACTGTTGCCTTGTTTAATTTTAATATGTTAGAAAAGGTGCTCTTAAGACAGCAATGGCTCTTAAGACAGCCATTGGTCCCATTGTATAGCTTTGAACAATGTGAGCAAAATAAGGGTAACATTCTGGGAGGGGGGGGGGCACTTTTTTGGGGGGACACAATCAGGTAATTTCAGCAGATTAGTAGACTTAGAAAAGTACAGGAGACATACCTGTAGCATATTGATTTGTGATTAAAATAATTAAAATAATAATACATTCGAGTTCAGATTCCAGCTATGGTAAGCGACTTTTGCCTGCTTTAATTCATTTGAATTCATGTCCTAATTACTACAGTGAGCGGAAGAAACGAAGTAATGTTTTTTTTCTTCAGGCACTCGAAAATATTTAAAGCTTTCGTTATCACACTCACTGAAGTAAAATTAAGATGTACATTTTTTTTTGAGCGTGGCTAATCAATTCTCGTTAGCCAATGTTCCGATATATAGAAAGTTCAAGGCCAGCCAGTCTTGTTCAATCAATTGTTACATAAAAAGAAGGAAATGTTAGGCTCAATATGCACTCGCCATTCGTATTTAGCTGTGTTTATATTGAGCAAAGACAAATAATAATTGTAAACTTGGTCTTGGAGCGCGGGACGTCCAGTGACCCATTGTGCATTGTAGTGCTTTCATCAAAATGATCGGCAGCAAGAAGCTTCTACTGATCCTATGCGCACTGTATCTGGCCCTTCTTGTCCCACAAGTAGATTTCGCGATCAGTTCAAGGAGCAATAAATTCTCGCATTGAGGACATTCAGCGATTCCTTACATGACCCCTTCAATATACGCTTGATCTTTCTCTTGCAGCAATCATGGCTCCACCCATGATGGATGGCCCCTCTGGATTCATACTCCTAGGTCCAAGTCCGGCTGACGAGATTGCTGCCGAGATGGACAACACCAGCCTAATTCCAAAGACTAGACCTTCACCACGGCTTTCTGCCAGCTCTAGCCAGCCTAGCAGGAGGTATCTAAACAGGGAACTGGCTGCCCAATTTGAGGACTTGAGGTCAGTATCAAAAGTAGCAGCTCCACCACGCGACTTCGCCACACACAGAGAGCGCGCTGCATCAACTAGACCAAGAGACAGTCATTCTAGGGCGCCCAAGTTCATTGCAGTCACAGATCACTCTAGACGAGCAGAAACCTCGAGCTCTGCGACCAAATCAACGCAGACTAGATCTACCAGGACCCAACCACATGATGGCTCCTCTGACTCGGAGTCTGAAGACTCCAGCAAGACTTCCAAGCCTTCGAACTCAACACCAGGACCATCTGGTCATGGCAAGCCTTCTATGCAGCCAGAAGGTTCTTCGGTAAGCTCTTCGTTCTACACAAGACTGGATTCAGTGAAAGGGTTTTTCATTTTTGAAAGTTTTCGCCAAAGTTACAGGTTGTGCAAGTGCATATTTTGCATTCATTGTCAATCTCTTCTCTCTGTATCAGCCGATATATTGGTGTTAACTCTTTCTGTGTGGCGCCATAGTCATTGGACACGGACTTCTGATGATTTCAAGTCTCCTGTGGAATGTAAAGGTCGGACCTTAAAAACGGCAAATGCCACCTGGCATACTGATTGACAACTTTTTTTTTCGCTTTCGTTTGTTCATTTGTTTACATTTTACATGCCTCCTCCGCCTCCTCTCGGCAACTCTGCAAGTGAAACGAACTGAACGTGGTTTCAAGTCGCATGAGAAAGCAGCATTGCAGGCGGAGTGCACCATAAAAGCTGGCTGCTGTTGGGAGGCACAGCTGGCTGCTGTGCCTCTTGCGACAAATTTTTTTAGATCCTAGCAGTAAATTTGTAAATATTACATGTGTTAACTTATTTATTCTCTTGTGTACACCGAAAACAAAACTGAAAAAGTTTCAAAACTGCCCAGAGGCACCTATTATGACCACTTGGAACTTATAGAAGTGATTCATGAGAGGTTTGAATATAATGGACTTGCACAAGAGCATGCCCCCTTCTCGCTTGTTTTGTTTTTTCTCGCGAATCATAAAATGTGGAAAAGGAGAAATTGCTAGATTTTCTGTGAGGAAGCAAACACCTTTTGTTTGTTCTGTCTCGAAATTTTATCTTAGTTTCTTGCCTTCAAGTGACTGCTTTCCTGAGTGTCATAGCCATCAAGGCCGCTAGACCGACGAGCTCTGGAAAATGCCATGCATGGCTCGCCAGAATAATAATATTCATGTGGAAGCGATGATTGAAGGAACCAGGGACGATTTATATATTTCATAATTCTCGAAATGATTTCTAGGTGCAAAGCAGCTTATGGTTCGGGTTTGTCCGTCGTCGTAGCCACGCTTGTGGTCGCGCCCGCTAGATGGCTCCGCGGTAGAGTGTTTACTCCACTCCGGTGCGTGCTCTGGTATGTGTGGACGCCGTTAGTGGCACTGCACTGCTCCGTGTAATAAAAGCGCTTACTCGTCTCTCTCTCTCCCTCTCTCTCACACACCATACAGCATAGTAGTGAGAATGAAGACATGAGCATGAACGCAGTGGAGGCGAGGGCTCACAAAGTGGCTGTGGGCGCAACCATGGATGTTCACGGTTATTCCATATATAGATCAGAAACTGGACTGTTGAGCTGCAATTTTATCGATCGCAACACATACTTGTTAACTAGCTGTACATAACTTCAACGCGACACTAAGGAGAAGAATTATTTCTCTCAGATTAGAAAATTGCTTTTTCGAGATTTTAAAGTTGCCACGTTTGCTTATATAAGACATTTAGTAAGCCACGAAAAAAAATCAAAAAGAAAGTGCGGGTGGTGACGTCATCTTAAAATCCCAACGCTAAACGTCGCGATGTCATATATTTTATTAGCATCTACTACGTAGTTATAAATTAGCAAAAATAAAGTACATTGTCGTACGAGGAGGCCTGTGAGTGTTTACCAACAGATGAACAAGTTTGCATAATACAGTAATAAAAAACAATCACGCTAGAGGCTGTTGTTCCTTTGAACGCACACTAAAGAAAAATAACAATTTATATCAGAGTGAAAGTGTAATGTATGACAACGTTCTTATTTACCGAGAAATTAAGCTAAATATACCATGCCACAGGCCCCACGAGTGGAATAGTTTGGAAATGGTCCCGTTGACGTCAGAGCATCCGACTACATTAGTAATCAAACTAGCTGCAATAAAAAAACCTTCGTGAGCATCAAGAGACGTAATAAATGCATCTTGAACATTTTTGTTTGATTTATAAAAAAGAACCACCTGGTATGACCATGGGGAATAGCGTGACTGGTTAAAAAATTAGTTTTTGCCTGGTTAGGCTAGATAGGTGGTGCCATCCTAGCTGGGCTCAATTGCACCAAGCTAAACATTCATGCGCACGCCATCTCGGAGGCCATGACAGAAAATTGTTCAGTGGCCGTTGTTGCTGCTGTGGCTCCAGCTACTTTCACTCTGCTGCTACTAATGTCGGTGGCTGTGGAGTAAAGGCAACGTTAGGCACGGCAGCAGTGACGTGAAACGGACCGCTTCCAGGCAGGGGATTTGAAGTGCGCTAACGCAATGCGGACCACTTGAATGCGATTTTATTTTAAAATAAGCACTTCTTTGGCACAAAAGTAGCACGGCGGTAATTCTGGACCACTATTTCAGCAATCAACATTGACTTAATATTTTTCTTTAGCGTCCCTTCAATTAGGCATCTGTTCTGATTAAGAGATTTTAATTCAGTGAGATGTCAAAGCATATACTGTATGTCCATATGGGACACTAAATATTGCCAATATCGAAATTATCCAGTCCGGTCAGTGAATTTTCAAAGCGGAAAGCAGCAGAGAGCAAACGCAGTGAGTGCTAACGAGTGTTGATGGCATCTGCTCATTGTTTTTCGGCCAAAAAGGACAGGTGTTGTATATTATGATGATATATGGTGTTTTTTGGCGCAAGGGCCATTTGATGGCCAAAGAGCGCCAGTTCATGGGACAAGGAATGGGGACAATGATTGTGATTAGCAGCTGTATAAGGGCCATAAACTTCTTCGCGGTAAGGCGGGTAAAAACATACAAGTAATAAAATCATGACTATGCCGTGAAAGGTGTGTGTGGTGCGAATAGATGACAAAAGTTGGTGATAATAAAAACGATGGTGGACATGTAGGGCATTAGCACAAGTGCCTCACTCGTTCATACCCTTGCGTCCAAGGGCCGTGAGGCAAGTGCTTTGTTGTGTAGCCACCGCAGCGAAAACCTCTCTGAAGAGGTCGTGCTACGGAATGCCCGGGTATATGATATGAAAGTTATGAATTTCTTTTAAAAACTATAACAATGATTTATAACTAAAAAGTGGTTCTCTACCAACGAACATTGCGGGGTGTAATGGTATATGTTGTCGGTAGGGTAATGTAAAATGTTGTTTTCTTATAGTTTCTAAGTGTTTACACTGGATTAATATGTGAAGGACGGTTAATGGTTCACCACATCTGTCACACAATGGCGGATCGCCACCAGACAAAAGATATGTGTGTGTCGTGTATGTGTGTCCTATCCTGAGTCTCGTTAGTATTACCTCTGTATGACGCGATTTCGATACAGGCAGCCAATGGCCAAGGTGTGGCTTGATAACGTGTAGCTTGTTTTGTGTGTGTGTGTATCCCACTTGCTCTGCCAGTAGTCCCTGAGCTTTCGTTTGAGAGACGGCTTAAGATCAAGGGGCGGGATTGATATAGGCGTAGTGGCACTGATTTTGTGGACGGATGCAGCAAGCTGATCCGCCATCACGTTGCCTTGAATCTCTCGGTGCCCTGGCACCCAGCACACTACAACATATTGGATGAGTGTGCATAAAATGGAGTAAAGTGAGACGAGGACAGGGTTTTTTTTTTTGTTTTTTAAGACTGTGCAGAGCCGTTACCACACTGAGGGTGTCTGTATAAATTACTGCTTTTTGTATTTGTAATTGTTTGATGCGTTTAGCTGCCACAAGTATCGCATAAGCTTCCGCTGTGAAGATACTTGTGTCTGGATGTAGAGGGCCAGCATCCGAAAAGGAAGGGCCAACAGCAGTGTAGGACACAGAGGAGTTGGACTTAGAGGCATCTGTAAAGAACTCAGGACATGTGTATTTGTGTTGAAGTTCCAGGAAGTATGTTCGGATATGGGCAATAGGCGCATGTTTTGTAACTTCTAGGAAAGACACATCGCAGTCTATAGTCTGCCACTGCCACGGTGGTGGGTATGCTACAGGGGCCATTAAACTGTGTTCAAGTGGCACTCCAGTGTCCTCAGCGAGACCCTTCAGGCGAACTGAGAAGGGCTGCCTCATCGAAGGCCTGTTTTGAAACAGAATGGAGCTCGACAAATTAATAATAGTAGAGTATGAGGGGTGCTTCTTGTCTGCTTTCACCTTAAGAAAATAAACAAAGGACATGTAAGTTCTCCGCAGATGAAGCGACCACTCATTTGACTCAACGTAAAGGCTTTCTACGGGGCTGGTGCGAAAAGCACCCATAGAAAGGCGGATGCCCAAATGGTGCACGGGGTCCAGCATCTTCAAAGCACTTTGAGTCGCAGACTGATAGACAACGGCCCCATAATCTAAGCGGGTGCGAAGGAGGCTTCTATACAAATTCATGAGACATTGCCTGTCACTACCCCACGTAGTACGTGACAACACTTTTAAAACATTCATAGCTTTTAAACATTTTGTTTTTAAATACTTGATGTGCGGTACGAAGGTCAACTTGTTGTCCAAGATTAGGCCTAAGAATTTATGCTCCGCATTTACAGACAGACGTTGACCGTTCAGTTCAATGTCGGGTTCTGAGTGCATGCCTCTCTTTCGGGGGAACAAGACACACATGCTTTTTTGTGGGTTCAGTCAGAATCCGTTTTCATCTGCCCATTTGGAGACCTTATTTAAACCCAGCTGAACCTGCCGCTCACAAATGGCCAAGTTGCATGACTTGAAGCCAAGCTGAACGTCGTCGACATATGTACAATAGAACATATTGCGGGGAATAGACAAGTGCAAAGAGTTCATTTTGATAATAAAAAGTGTGCAACTAAGCACACCACCTTGTGGCACGCCTGTTTCCTGGACAAATGTTTGGGAGAGAACACTGCCCACACGGACACGGAATGTCCGATTGGACAAGTAACTCTCGATTATGGAAAACATTCTACCGCGCACGCCAAGGTGGGACAGGTCTCTTAGAATTCCAAAGCGCCATGTTGTATCATAAGCCTTTTCGATATCGAGAAACACAGAGAGAAAATATTGTTTATGGACAAAAGCGTCTGTGATCTGTGCCTCGATACGAACAAGGTGGTCTGTGGTGGATCTACTCTCTCGAAACCCGCACTGAAATGAGTCTAGCAAATTGTTTGTTTCAAGGAAATCTACAAGTCGGCAGTTTATCATTTTTTCGAAGACTTTGCAGAAGCAGCTTGTAAGTGCAATAGGCCTATAGCTCGAAGGTGAAGAAGGGTCCTTGCCCTCTTTCAAAATGGGAATAATGACAGCCTCTTTCCAGGAGGTAGGGATAGTGCCAGAAAACCAAATAGCATTGTACAGACAAAGTAAGGTTTTTCGCGTTTCGATTGGTAGGTTTTTTAACGTTTCATATATCACACGGCCAGAACCTGGGGCAGAAGTACTGCAGGAGTTTAGAGATGTTCGAAGCTCAGCTAGACTGAAAGCTTGATTATATGCCTCATTTCTAGTGCAGTTGTGTTCGAGTTTCTGCTTTTCTATTTTTGTTCTGTATTTTTGGAAAGTGTCAGTATAGTGGGACGGGCTGGACACCCGTTCGAAGTGTGCACCGAGGAAGTTTGCCTGATCTTCCAAGGTATCACTCTGAGTGTTTACTAGTGGAAGTGTGTGTACTTGTTTTCCTGTTATCCTACCAACCATGTTCCAGACTTTAGCCTCCTGTGTGTATGAATTGATCACTGACAAAAACTTCTGCCAGCTTTCTCTTCTGGCCTGCCGACGCGTTCTCCTGCCTTGAGACTTTATTTTCTTGAAGGTGTCAAGATTTTCGGCTGTCGGTGAGTTCCGAAGCAACCTCCATGCCTTATTCTGCTCCTTTCGCGCATTACGACACTCAGTGTTCTACCATGGGACGTGTCGCTTGCCGGGCTGTCCAGATGTTTGTGAGATGCATTTGGCTGCTGCGCTGTGCCCCGCCGCGGTGGTCTAGTGGCTAAGGTACTCGGCTGCTGACCCGCAGGTCGCGGGTTCGATTCCCGGCTGCGGCGGCTGCATTTCCGATGGAGGCGGAAATGTTGTAGGCCCGTGTGCTCAGATTTGGGCGCACGTTAAAGAACCCCAGGTGGTCGAAATTTCCGGAGCCCTCCACTACGGCGTCTCTCATAATCATATAGTGGTTTTGGGACGTTAAACCCCACAAATCAATCAAATCAATCAATGGCTGCTGCGCTGATGAGGAGAGCTGTGAAGTACTGCACAGCTTCATCTATGCGTAGCCCACATATGTCAGTCCAAGATAACTGAGCTTTGTTATGAAACTGTTCCCAGTCGGCTTTGTGTATAAGCCATTTGGGAACTCGTGGAGGACATTCGTATGATGTTTGTGTACTCAAAACGACAGGAAAATGGTCACTTCCGTAGGGATTATTTAGAACTTTCCATTGGAGTAATGGTACAAGTGAAGGAGATGCGATGCTGAGATCTATGGAAGAGTAGGTTTTGTTGGCAAGGTTATAATATGTTGCCTTTTTCCTATTCAACAGACAGGCAAGAGTAGGTTTTGTTTGCAAGGTTATAATATGTTGCCTCTTTCCTATTCAACAGACAGGCACCGGAGGAAAAAAGGAACTGTTCAATGAGACGACCTCGTGTGTCGCAGCGAGAATCACCCCATAGACTGCTATGAGCATTCAGGTCACCAAGGACCAGATAAGGTTCGGGTAGTTGATCTATTAAGGACTCGAATTGTCGTTTTCCAGGACAGTGGTGTGGGGGTATGTACAGAGAGCAGATGGTGACGCGCTTGTTGAAAAGAACTGCTCGAACAGCCACTGCCTCTAGTGTTGTTTGCAGTGGTAAATGTGTACATGCTACTTTTTGATTAACAATAATGGCTACACCGCCGGATGATGCCGCAGCATCTCTGTCCTTTCGGAAGAGAACATACCGACCACGCAAAAAATTCGTGTTTTTAGATTTTAAATGAGTTTCCTGTACACACAGCACTTTCAGCGAATGTTTGCAAAAGAGCTCTTGAACATCATCGAGGTTTAGCAATCCTCTGACGTTCCAATGTATTTGTGTTGCCATATTGGAGGTAACGTAGTGCTGTGTGTAAGGAAAAATGGGTGTGTCTGCTTCTTAAGCTAAACGTTAAGACTCAAAGAACAGGGCCGTCGCCGGGCCCCGTTATTGGCTTTTTATTTCTTTTGGCGCGCTCCAGGGAGCTACGCCGATCTTTTGGCACCAGGGGTACCGTGGTGTCCATTGCCTCCTCAGAGGCACTGCGTGCCCGCATTTGCGAGCTTATCTTTTGGGCTTGGGGCCTCGCCTGGTGAGACGAGGCCTTCATATCGGCCGACCCTGGGGTCTCCTTCACCTCGGGGGAGGGGGGGGGGGCGAAACCTTCGGTCCTCTTGGGCTAGAGGTCGAAGGGGCCTCCTTTGCTGCTGGGATACCCTGGCTACTGCAAGAGCTTGCAGCGGCCGTGGGTGTCGCCGTGTTGACGAGTGGCAGGGCAGCCTTGGCTGTTCCCACCGTGGGTGGGGGCATTGGCAACCGCCTGAAACACTGTGCCTGGCATGGGCAGTTGCCGCAGGCCGTTGTAGTGCTGCCCCCTGTTGCACTACATCGGCGAACGATGGTTTGTTTGTGGAAAGACCAGATACTTGTTGACGGGCTTTTCGAAAAGTAATGTTTTGTGTGATTTTGATTGTAACAATTTTTTTTTCCTTTTTTCATGTTGGACAGGTTCGGGAGTATGCAAGATGGGCACAATCACAGCTTGCGCGGTGGGCCGCATCCTCCGCCTTACACTCGTCTGTGGCGCGTCCTGTGGTGGCAGACTTGGTGGCAGAGGTGAGTTGGCCGCGGCAACTCTGAGAGCCCTGACCAAAACGCTGGCATTTGAAACAACGTCGTGGGTTGGGAATGTAGGGTCTCACATTCAACTTCAAGTATCCTGTTTCGAGATGTTCAGGCAGGGTACTGGTGCAAAACGTCACAATTATGTGTTTTGTTGGGATTTCCTTCTTATCACGCCTAATTTTGATTCTTTGTACTTGTGTCACCTGCTGGTCCTTCCAGCCCTCGAGGAGCTCACCTTCAGTCAGGCCAAGCAACTCTTGATCAGATACAACGCCTCGGGAAGTGTTGAGTGAGCGGTGTGGTGTAATTGAGATAGGAATGTTTCCAAACGATTCTAGTTTTGAGAGGTTTTCATACTGGCTCTGACTTTTTACCTCGAGGAGGAGATCCCCACTGGCCATTCTTGTAGCCTGGTAACCTGGTCCAAGTGTAGTGGTGAGGCATTTGGAAACAACGAAAGGCGAGATAGTTCTGGCATTCTTTTCAGCAGTTTCACAGTGAATTACGTGGTAGCGGGAAAAGGTTTCTTTCGGTTTGCTGAAATAATTGCAAAAGTCTTCGGTGCGCCCTCTCTTCGAGAGAGGACGATCATGCAATGAAGGGAGATAAGAAAAAGCCATAAACTAAATATGAGTTCGGCAGCCATGCCAGCCGCCCACCATGGAGCCCAACACGGGGACGTGACAAGTCCTAAATTTATATGAGGCATGTCAACGTCAGCTGTACACAGCCGCTATAACCAAATATATTGTGCCCAAGACAGAGCACATACACAAGGTTAACCCTTGCCGCCAGGAAAAATCGGAAGTAAATGGAAGAGAGAACAAGACAGGATAGATTTAAAGACGAGAAAAGACTAAGATGTAGAGAGAGAGAGAAATAGGAAAAGGCGACTACCGATTTCCCCTGGGTGGGTCAGCCCAGGGGTGCCGTCTACGTGAAGCCGGGGCCAAAGGGGTGTGTTGCCTCTGCCGGGGGGCCTTAAAGGTCCAATCACCCAGCATTGGCTCAACCCCCAGGATCCCCTTTTCCCCGGACACGGCAAAGCCACGCACGGCTAGGCGTGGGAGGGAGCCGAAACTCCCCCGTTAGCTCGGGTCCGTGGTGTCGGGTGTTGGATATCTCAAGGCTGTGTTAGGCGGTTAGGTGTTGTTTGTAGCGCAGTGACAGCAAAGCACTACTGATGATAAAAATTTTGCGAATGCCTTGCTGTTGCATGCAAACCCTGCCTTCTTAAGCTCTTTATTCCCCAAATGAGGTTTCTCAAGATGTGTAACCACTTTGATATTGAGATTCGGGTGGAGTGCGAAGTTATGCAGCTACAGATGTAAGACGCGTCTGGTTAACCTCCCTGCCTTTCCTTGTATCTTTATCTCTCTCTCTCTCTACAGATGTAAGTTTCTCTGTCCATCACCAGTAAATGGCAATTTGTACACTTTCGACTGGCAATCGGTTGCCATGGTATTTTCAAAGTTGCTGACGATTTCATTAAATTAGACGAGTCCCTTGTCAGCGCACATACATTTCAGTCATTTATGTTCATGACATTGATTCATGACAGCAAATTATTGAGGCTGTGTATTGGCAAACACGCACGAGCGCAATGCTGGTGGCTGACATGCAGAGCACTTTACAACAATCTCTGATAGAATAGCTAAAAAAGCACAGTGAAAAAGAAGACATTAATATTTTTAAACATTGCATTAAAAAACGATATACTGTAAAATCTTATTAATTGGAAGCTTTCGGGATAAAGAAAAATGTCCCAGTTAAATGAGATTCTCACTTATCTGAAACAACGCGAAAGCAGTGAAGTAAATCAGGAAACATGATTCACGGGAGTAACGCCTTCTTTGGGGCAAGTTTGCTTACTTGGAAGATAACTGCTGGATGCAAAAGCGATGCTCTACGTAGTTCATTTGCAAAAAAAAAAGTCATGTTTCCCAACCACTCGACCAAGCACAGCATCGCAACCACACTACTGTTGTATTTAACAAAGCTAATGCTCAAGACTCGAGGCATCGATTATGTCTGACAAAGGCGGTGCTCGGGAAAGCCTGTGATCTTTACATTAGTAGTCAAGTCAGTCGTTCTTGCAGTAACCTGTCGATGCCGGCGTACCATGTCTGAACTGGGCTGCCGTGTTCGAGCACTCGGAGAAGCCAATTGGGCTGTACTCATTGCCCTCTGCAGGCAAAGCCTCGTTGCGAGCGCAAGGAATTCTACATGTCTTCCTCAAAAGGAGAAGTGACAGCACAGTCAGCGCACATCACATCTTTCTTCGCAAACATGACAAGCTCAAAACACTGTCGAATAACAGTGCCTTCCACCTGCCACAGCACATGAACAATGGGGCATATAGCGCCGAGGATGTCATCAGTGTACTCACTGCCATTATTGTGGCAAAGGAGTACCTGCTTCAACAGATTGTGACATACACCTGGCTCGTGTAGATTATGACGCCCTGATCTATCTGCTGCAACAGTCGTGCCGCATTGGCTGTACAAAGTCCAGCTTGGTTGCGTATAGGTTCTGAATGTCCCTGTGAGCGGGTTGATCGTCAACAACGAACAGAACGCTGTGCCCTGCGGCCGCAAACTTGTGGGCGAGGTGTTGCAAGTTTTCTCCAAAAAGTCTAGCCGTCGTCCAAAGTTTTCTTACTGCTTTTATAAATTAGGTCATTCTCGAATGGCAATCGTGCGTATTTAAAGTAACGAGGCTTCACTGTCATGCCAACGATAAGCAGTGACAGCTCGTTCCCACATCACATGTTTGCATTGAACAAAACAGTTACTCTGTCCGTATTCTGCTTATGCCCCCTAATGTCTCTCTGCTTCAAGCTTGCACATATGCAAAACAGTCTGTGCTTTGTCGTGATCTATGCTGAATTTCCAAAAACTGTGCAACAGGGTAGTTTGAGGCAGGTTACAGTAAAAGCTTGTTAATTTGCATTTCACAGGACCACGAAACGCTGTCTGAATTGACCGAATGCTGAATTATCTGAAGTGACAGGAAATTAATAAGTAAATTTTCATTTCATCAATGCACTGTCATTTCCTTGAGAAATCTGTAAATGCAGTATATATTTTGCAGAAGAACAGTGCAAGAGCAGCAACTGTTTCATTATTTTCAACTTCATTCACTGTGTATAGCCAGCTGAAGACCCCGTGTGTTAATCCGAAATGTACTCCGAGCCGTTTCCTCACTACTTTTCAACAACGTCATTTTGGGTGGCAACAACGTGGTTTAAAAAGCCAGCAGCTTGTTCGGCTGTGTACTAATGTTGTTTTCGCACCAAAGTGTCGTACATTTGGGGCGTTCGGTCTGCTCCGAGGATCATCAGAGTAAACAAGGGTGTTGCCGGATACGACTGAAATAACAACACTTTTATGCCATTAAACACTGAATACGCTGACTGGAACCAGAGAACACATCTGAATTATTAAATTCTCCGAATTAACGAGTGTTGAATTAACAAGTTTTTACGGTATTACACGACGAACAAGCTTCAAGACCATATCAGTGCAATTTTGTTGCCTATGAAATCATGGCATTCACAGTAATCCAGAAATATCAGAAGACAATCCGGAGTCATTTACAGTTAAGGGATTGTATAATATATGTTTAAGCTTCGGAATGGTTCTCTGGACTTGCTCAGTGGTGCGACGGTCGGATTTGCATATGCCGTTGTATATTACAGACACATATTTAAATTGGAGAAGAGCGATTCTTGTGCATATAATTTGCCAAAGGCTTTCGGGGAAATGCATAATTTAGATATTCTTGTTGAGGGGAGAGCAGAAATAAAGCACTTAATAATAATAAACCACTTAATAAAGCACTAATTTTCGATCATACTCTGTGTCGTGTAGGTCAATCCTAGTATACGTTTGTCAAGAAGCTGGGGAAATTTTAAGACATTTGGTCAGGCACTTGGTTTATATTTGAATATTTTTGTTAAGACATAAGCATTCTGAGAGTCTAGCAATACTTGTGAGCCATGACATGGCAAGCTGCTTGCCTTTCTTTGCGAACTTCCGCATTTCAGTGAACGATTTTGTTCCGTGGTCAGCTATACGAGCAGTAGAGCTATTTCACTTTTTTTTTTAGCTCGGCTTTGATGTCGAACAATTTATAGCCGCTGGAACTTAAGTAGAAGACGACACTTCCACTCAATGGAGTGCATGACTTCGAGGGCTTGTTTTGGGCTGAAATAATATTTACAGTCAATTTTCTAAATATATATAGGTACTGGTGGCAAAAGCTTGTGGGATCTGCTGCGCGTGGAGGAGCGACGAAAAACTGCATTTAGGCGTCGCTTTTCGTCACGCAGCGGGTGTTGGGAATATCGGCCGCGGCCTCCACAATTAGATCAGGCAAAGGTACGTTGTCTAAATGCGTTGCTAATTGCTGCAGCCGGTAACCTCGACACCTGCTGCATCAAGTATGTGACGCCACAATGCAGTTTTTCGTCGCCTTTGCTTGCTGTAGATCGCATTAGGTTTTGCGGCTGATAACACAATAAACCCTCCACTTCAATATTTTGCTGAAAATTACAAATTGTTCAGGCATTGTGTCATGGGTCCTTGAAAAAGCAGTGACATCAACTTTAGGCATGTTGTGTTTTACTTGGAAAACTAGTATGAGATCACAACACGGTTCACGCGCGGTGCCGTAGTTGTCCGCCGCCACCACCGGTGTCCGTAACCTCTGTCGCATAAAATAAGAAAAAAAAACTCAAATAAGAAACACAAAGAACATTGTGAGATTCGAACCCGGGTCCACTGCGTGCCAGCCCAGTATTCTACTGCTGAGCCACACCAGTGCTTGTGACTCGTTCGCAAACTTGCAATAGGCAGGTTTGATGCCGGCAAAGGAATCGCGTTAATATGAGTAATAAAGAGTTTTAGAACAGCATAGGGACAACAGGCATGGCGTAACGCCAATTGCGTAATGAGTGGGTCGTCCAATGCTCCAACCCATTACAAAAGCTTGTTCTTCATCACCTACTAAATGTGGCACATGCACACTTCGGGCGTAATTCTTCATCGTCATCAGGCACTGCACGAAAAACCCAATTCGCACTAAATTCGTTGCAAGGGCTTAGCAGATACCACGCTTCTCCGAAGAATGATGAAGGATGGCATAGTGAATGCCTGCCTATTACACAACGATTAATGGCGTTGTGGCTACCCTACAAGTGTGCTTGCGGGAGCTACCAAAAGAGTGTTTCAAGAAGGCTCCTAAAGACCGCTCTTTTAGAGTTCGCTGTGAGAGTGCTGCGCGTTCAGCACAGGCCTGGATGTTTTTCGAGCATTAGCATGCAGTTATTCCCCGCAGGGGCGCCTGCGCAAGTAGGCGTTTGGTGTGTAGCGACACCACGGACCCGAGCTAACGGGGGAGTTTTGACTCCCTCCCACACCTAGCCGTGCGTGGCTTTGCAGTGTCCGGGGAAAAGGGGATCCTGAGGGTTGAGCCGACGCTGGGTGATTGGACCTTTAAGGCCCCCTGGCAGAGGCAACACACCTCTTTGGCCCCGGCTTCACGTAGACGGCACCCCTGGGCTGACCCACCCAGGGGAAATCGGCAGTCGCCTTTTCCTATCTCTCTCTGCCTATATCTTCGTCTTTATCTCTCACTATCTATCTGTCCTGTCTTCTACTCTCTTCTGTTTACTTCCAATTTTCCTGGCGGCAAGGGTTAACCCTGTGCAAATAGCCTACCTTGGTCTAGGCGCATTGGGTTATGGCAGTGTTGTACGGCTGACTTCTGCAAGCTTTCACCACCTGTAAACTTGCAGCGTCCCCTTGTTGGGCTCCGTGGTGGGTGGCCGCCAACGCTGCTGAACAAAAATAAGACCGGCATGCATAGCGCATTCCCTCTACTATCTGATCGTACCGGCCTAAAGCGGGTACGCACCGACGACATAAATCTCTTCAACCAGCCAATAGAAACTTTTCCCCACTTCCACGTCATTCACTGTGAAAAAACCGGAAAGCAAGCCAGGGCCGTATCTCCTTTTGTAGTTGCCAGGTGTCTTACGGAAACTCTCGGGGCTGGATACAAAGTAACCAAAATGGCGAGCGGAGACCTTCTTCTAGAAATTCGGGACAAAGCACAATTTGTAAAGCTAAACAACCTCTCAACGTTTGGTGACGTACCGATCACCGTAACACCACACCGATCCATGAACACCACTCGCGGAGTGGTATCTGATGCTGACTTACTTGAGCTCACCGAGACTGAACTTTTTGAAGGGTGGAAGAGCCAAAATGTCAATAATGTACAGAGAATTATCATCAGAAGAGATAATAAGGAAATACCAACGAAACACTTGATACTCACGTTTGCATCCAGTAAACTACCAGATTCCATTCAAACAGGGTACACAAAGACATCTATCAGGCCGTATATACCAAGTCCTCGTCGTTGCTTCCAATGCCAGAGGTATGGCCACGGCTCTAAAACCTGTCGTGGTCGCCAGACTTGTGCACAATGTGGAGTCCTAGGCCACGTGTCCGAGAACTGCAAAGAACCGCCACACTGTGTAAACTGCGAAGGAAACCATGCCGCATATTCACGCTCCTGCACATACCGGAAAAAAGAAAACGAAATAATTACATTGAAGGTGAAGGAGAACATTACGTTTAAGGAAGCACGGCGAAGAGTCGCTCCATTCTATGGACCTACATAAGCTGATACGGCGCGTCAGGGGGCACCGCCGCACCAGCCCTCGCCACCCCTTCGGCCCGCGCAGAGCGAGCCGTCGGCTGTGGCACCTGCCCCCAAGGCGGCTGTAGCCCAGGCTACACCGCCTACTCCCAAACAGAGACCGGAGACTCCAGAGTCTTCGGGTCTCAAGGCCTCCCCTCACCAGGCGAGGCCCAAAATCCAAACTAACAGCCCGCACGTGCGGGCATCCAGTGCCTCCGAGGAGGCAATAGATACGTCGGCACCCTTGGTGCCGAAAGAGCGGCGTGGCTCTTTGGAGCGCGCCAAGAAAACAAAAAAGCAAATAACAGGGCCTGGTGACGGCCCTGTTAAGTGAACTCAAACTCCCCGTCTAAAGAGCCACTCGCTTTTCGTACACACAGCATTATTTTACATTCACCATGAACACTCAAATTATACAATGAAACGTCAGGGGCCTTCTCAGAAACCTTGACGACATTCAAGAACTTCTACACGAACACTCACCAAAAGTGCTGTGTGTACAAGAAACACACCTTAATTCAAAACACACAAATTTTCTTCGTAAATACGTTATTTTTCGGAAGGACCGTGATGATGCCATGACATCATCCGGAGGTGTTGCCATCATAGTGAATCAAGGAATTGCATGCACACAATTACAACTCCAAACATCCCTTGAGGCAGTGGCTGTTCGAGCGGTTCTTTTTGATAAACTGATCACAATCTGCACCATTTACATTCCTCCTAGCTATCAGCTGCAAAAACGTGATTTACACTCTTTAATTGATGAACTTCCGGAACGTTATGTTCTCCTTGGAGACTTTAGTGCGCATAGCAGGCTATGGGGTGACTCTCGGTATGACGCGCGAGCTCGACTGATCGAACAGTTCCTTCTCTCGTCGAGCGCGTGTCTCCTAAACCGAAAAGAACCAACCTATTATAATCTCGCCAATAACACCTACTCCTCCATAGACCTAAGCATAGTATCTCCATCCCTTGTGACTCTACTCCAGTGGAAAGTCGTCAGTAATCTGTACGGAAGCGACCACTTCCCCGTAGTTTTGAGCACAAATACAGTAACTGAGTGTCCACCACGTGTTCCCAAGTGGCTCATAAACAGAGCCGACTGGGAACAGTTTTATACCATCGCTCGTCTAGGTTGTAATGACATATGTACTTTGAACATTGATGTTGCTGTTGACTACTTCACAGCTTTTTTGATTGATGCTGCAACAAAATGCATCCCACAAACAAATGGGCACCCAGGAAAACGGCGTGTGCCATGGTGGAACTCTGAATGCCGAAACGCGCGCAAACAGCAAAACGGAGCTTGGAGGCTGCTTCGGAACTCACCGACAGCCGAAAATCTTGACACCTTCAAGAAAATAAAGTCTCAAGGCAGGAGAACGCGTCGGCAGGCCAGAAGAGAAAGCTGGCAGAAGTTTTTGTCAGGGATCAATTCATACACACAGGAGGCTAAAGTCTGGAACATGGTCGGTAGGATAGCAGGAAAACAAGTACACACACTTCCACTCGTGGACACTCGGGGTGATACCTTGGAAGATCAGGCAAACTTCCTCGGTGCACACTTCGAACAGGTGTCCAGCTCATCCCACTATACTGACACTTTCCAAAAATACAGAACAAGAATAGAAAAGCAGAAACTTGAACACAAATGCACTAGATCCGAGGTATATAACCAAGCTTTCAGTCTAGCTGAGCTGCAAATGTCTCTAAACGCCTGCAGTACTTCTGCCCCAGGTTCTGACCGTGTGGTGTATGAAATGTTAAAAAACCTACCAATCGAAACACGAAAAACCTTACTTTGTTTGTACAATGCTATCTGGTTTTCTGGTGCTATCCCTACCTCCTGGAAAGAGGCTATTATTATTCCCATTTTGAAAGAGGGCAAAGACCCTTCTTTACCTTCGAGCTATAGGCCTATTGCACTTACAAGCTGCTTCTGCAAAGTCTTCGAAAAAATGATAAACTGCCGACTTGTAGATTTCCTTGAAACAAACAATTTGCTAGACTCATTTCAGTGCGGGTTTCGAGAGAGTAGATCCACCACAGACCACCTTGTTCGTATCGAGGCACAGATCAGAGACACCTTCGTCCATAGGCAATATTTTCTCTCTGTGTTCCTCGATATCGAAAAGGCGTATAATACAACATGGCGGTTCGGAATTCTAAGAGACCTGTCTCACCTTGGTGTGCGCGGAAGAATGTTTCATATAATCGAAAGTTACCTGTCAAACCGGGCATTCCGTGTCCGTCTGGGCAGTGTGGTTTCCCAAACATTTGTCCAGGAAACAGGCGTGCCACAAGGTGGTGTGCTTAGTTGCACACTTTTTATTATCAAAATGAACTCTTTGCACTTGTCTATTCCCCGCAATATGTTCTATTGTACATATGTCGACGACGTTCAGCTTGGCTTCAAGTCATGCAACTTGGCCATTTGTGAGCGGCAGGTTCAGCTGGGTTTAAATAAGGTCTCCAAATGGGCAGATGAAAACGGATTCTGACTGAACCCACAAAAAAGCATGTGTGTCTTGTTCCCCCGAAAGAGAGGCATGCACTCAGAACCCGACATTGAACTGAACGGTCAACGTCTGTCTGTAAATGCGGAGCATAAATTCTTAGGCCTAATCTTGGACAACAAGTTGACCTTCGTACCGCACATCAAATATTTAAAAACAAAATGTTTAAAAGCTATGAATGTTTTAAAAGTGTTGTCACGTACTACGTGGGGTAGTGATAGGCAATGCCTCATGAACCTCTACAGAAGCCTCATTCGCACCCGCTTAGATTATGGGGCCGTTGTCTATCATTCTGCTACCCAAAGTGCCTTGAAGATGCTGGACCCCGTGCACCATTTGGGCATCCGCCTTTCTACGGGTGCTTTTCGCACCAGCCCCGTAGAAAGCCTTTATGTTGAGTCAAATAAGTGGTCGCTTCATCTGCAGAGAACTTACATGTCCTTTGTTTATTACCTTAAGGTGAAAGCAGACAAGAAGCACCCCTCATGCTCTACTATTAATGATTTGTCGAGCTCAATTTTGTTTCAAAACAGGCCTTCGATGAGGCAGCCCTTCTCTATTCGCCTGAAGAGTCTAGCTGAGGAAACTGGAATCTCACTAGAACACAGTTTAATGGCTCCTGTAGCATACCCGTCACCGTGGCAGTGGCAGACTATAGACTGCGATGTGTCTTTCCTAGAAGTTACAAAACATGCACCTATTGCCCATATCCGAACATACTTTTTGGAACTTCAACACAAATACACACGTCCTGAGTTCTGTGCTCTGTGTCCTACGCTGCTGTCGGCCCATCCTTTTCGGATGCTGGCCCTCTAGATCCACGCATAAGTATCTTCACAGCGGAAGCTTACGCGATACTTGTGGCAGCTAAACACATCAAAGAATTACAAATACAAAAAGCAGTAATTTATACAGACTCCCTCAGTGTAGTAACGGCTCTGCACACTCTTAAAAAACAAAAAACCCAGTCCTTCTCTCACTTTACTCCATTTTATGCACACTCTACACACTCAAACAACATGTTGTAGTGTGCTGGGTGCCAGGGCACCGTGAGATTCAAGGCAACGTGAGGGCGGATCAGCTCGCTGCATCTGTCCATGAGAGCACCGCCATTACATTCATATCAATCCTCGCCCTTGATCTTAAGCCGTCTCTCGAACAAAACCTCCGGGACTACTGGCAGAGCAAGTGGGATACACACACACAAAACAAACTACACGTTATTAAGCCACACCTTGGTCATTGGCTGCCTGTATCGAAATCGCGTCATACAGAGGTAATACTAACGAGACTCAGGATAGGACACACATACACGACACACACATATCTTTTGTCTGGTGGCGATCCACCATTGTGTGACAGATGTGGTGAACCATTAACCGTCCTTCACATATTAATCCAGTGTAAACACTTAGAAACTATAAGAAAACAACATTTTACATTACCCTACCGACAACATATACCTTTACACCCTGCAATGTTCGTTGGTAGGGAACCGCTTTTTAGTCATAAATCATTGTTAGCGTTTTTAAAAGAAATTAATAATTTTCATATCATACACCCGGGCATTCCGTAGCACGACCTCTCTAGAGAGGTTTTTGCTGCGGCGGTTACACAAGAAAGCACTTGCCTCACGGCCCTTGGACGCAAGGGTATGAACGAGCGAGGCACTTGTGCTAATGCCATTCATATCCACCATCGTTTTTTATAATCACCAACTCTTGTCATCTATCCTCACCACACACACCTTTCACGGCATGGTCATGATTTTATTACTTGTATGTTTTTACCCGCCTTACCGCGAGGAATTTTATGGCCCCTATACAGCCGCTTATCACAATCATTGTCCATATTCTTAGTAACATGAACTGGCGCTCTTTGGCCGTGAAATGGCCCTTGCGCCACAAAACTTCAAACATCATCATCATCAGCATGCAGTTATCGATTCCCTACTAATCATTCGGTATCGATAATGCAACAGAAGGACGAATTAATGTATGTAATATTGATTAGCATGACCAGTATGACCCCTTCAAGATGTCTTTTTTAAAACTTTGATTCTCTTTTTCTCTGTTTAGTTACAGGCCAAGGAGAAGCTCAAGAAGGCAAGCATGGTGGCTGGAGTAGCAATAGGTAGGCATTGTGCGCTTTTCATTGGTGTTTTAAACTGAGAAATATTGTGTGACACAACTGTTCCATGTTCCTCCCACCAAGCAATGGTCAATCAAGTTTTCAACTAGGGTCAAGTAGGTCAATAAATTTTTGTTCTCTGTTTTTGCCCTGAATTAATAATAGCCATTGATGAGTGGTTTTTTTTTTAGATTATAACCCTTTGAAAAAGTACTACATACACTTCTGTAGGCATCACTTGCTTTTGCTAGTTCTTTTAACTGCTGTTTAAAAGAAAGAAGGTACCTTGAGATTTGGATTAATTGATCCTCCTTTGTAATTGTGACTTAAACTTCATTTTTCAGTGCATTGTCACACATCCTTTTCAGCGACAGTTGCTACACTTTTGTACCTAACTTGTTTATGCAAGTTGTCTCAACATGTGGTGAAATGAGAGCAATATACAATGCCTATTGGATGAACTGAATCATCTTCAGTCACGAGGTCTTGACTTGACCTCAGTGTGCTGCGTATTACAGTGAACAATCATTTTTGTGAAGGCACTATAGAATACAATCAAAAACTTGAAGCGCTCGTATTTGGAGCCAATGAGTTCATTTTATGTCACAATGGAACAAGACTGACTGTAGAATAAATATTTAACTACATGCCAATTACAATTAATTGCTGGAACTTCCAGCAACAGCATGGTAATTCACGTTATATTTTGAAATGTAGCGTTTAGTGCCTTGAAATTAAGCCATGTGAACTTGACACATCCATAGACAGAGCATCATAATTCACACCAGAAGAGGACGTGATCAATTCTCTGAAGACACTACCATGTTCGGGACGTCGTTTGTTGTGCTTTTTTCGCAGCTGCGCCATAAGTATAATATTTCTTTGCTCGAAATTCTTGTAACCCGCCGACGCTCTTGGATATTTTGCTTCAAAGTTTAATTGGGGCTTTCGTGTTTACACATGCAATGCAGTGGGCACTGGCGCAATGTTCCTCCATAATGCGCAGCTGCAGTTGTGTGTGGTGTTTAATCTGACGTGCTGAATGCATAGGCAAAGATGATAATAGTTACCCTTTTACTGCTTACTGACTGGCTATTGCGAACAGTGACTGCTCGTCACATCAGGCTAGGACATGGTGCCAACCCTCAGCGACTATCATGTCTAAACGTGCGAATTGCATTGGGATATCTCGCAGCACAAGTATGCCAGATGCTTTCTTCTATGTTTGACCATGTAGACACATGACTGCCTCCAACTTTTCAATGGAAAGATGCCCATGTGCTGCAGACACCAAAAGGTCATTATTAAACCTTAATTAACTGGGTGGTAGAGACATTGATAATTATGGTCTCACATAGTGTACCTCAGGATACATAAGTAATTTGTGAAGGCGGTTTCGATGTATACTTCTTAGTGCTGAATTTTAAGAAAAGCATCAAAGTTAATTTTGAACACTAGATATTATTCGCACAATGTGCAATAGAACAGCTGTGTATTGTTTACGTACCCTGCTGTACCAGCACCCAAGGGGCCAGGGACCCCCTTCAAGTGTAGTAATGGCTTTCAGTCTCGCCCTCTTGTAGCTGAAAGAAAGTAAAAGTTGATTGCTTTGATTTGATTTCAACCGGTGTGACCAGTTTAGCAATAACCGATGCATATTTTATTGTGCAGTGGCAGGTGCCGCTGCAGTGGCCGTAGCACCCTTAGCCTTGGCAGCGGTTGGATTCACTTCATCCGGAGTAGCAGCCGGCTCGATGGCAGCTGCCTACCAAGCAACGCTGGGTGGCGTCATTGCCAAGGGCAGTACATTTGCCCTTTCGCAAAGTGCTTGAGCTGCGGGTCTGTCGGCAGCCACTCAAGGTGTGGTAGCGACAACTGGGGCTGCAGTCAGTGGTGGCGTAACAGCACTGGCTCAAAAGATGACAGATCGGAAACAAGCGAAAGGTTCATAGTAGGTTTGTGTGAATAGTGAATTTTTGGTTCGAAGCGAATAGTGATTTCAATCGAATAATTTCGAATCGAATTCGAATGGTATGTATGACATATAAAAAAAGGAAATATTTATCATGACAAACTAACCTGCACAATATTTCTTTTAAATTGAAACAGGGGCTCTATGCAAATGCCATTTATTTTTTCGTTCAAGGGAAGTCAAAACAACCTTGAGTAGTAGTTTCGGTAGGATGCCAGTGATAACCTGTGAGATACTTAATGTTTTAAAATTTATTACACTAAGATTATAGTATAAGCTGTCATAATAAACTTAATAAAACGAAGAATTGATTTGAGGATTACATGTTCCTTTAAAGGGGCCCTGCAACACTTTTTCAAGTAGCCATGGAGCTAGTAAACATGCTTGTTGCCTCACAAATTTACTGCAGCAAAGTTTCTAGAATCAGTCCAGTATGAGCCGAGTTCCAAAATAGGCGCACGCTGCAATTGGATTCTCTCTTCTTGTCTAGACGAAATAGCTGGAAGCTAAGCAGGGAGGAATGGCAGGGCGAAAGAAAATACTCCACACGCACCTCATGACCTTGAGCACCTTTTTTTTTTTTTTTTTTTTGAATACGCGGTCTTTCAGTGCGATCGCACAAGTACTCGTGGACAAGCGGCGGCCCCCGTAACGACGAGCGCACCATGCTCAAATCAGCCAATGCAGGTGACCAGAGCCGCATATTCCTTCTTGGCTGCGACAAGTGATTTTGAGCCTGTAGTCTCATTTGCCGAGGACCGAAAGCAGTTTTTAGCTTTGAAATTTTATTGCGAATTACAGGCCACGTGCTGCGCTACAATATTTGCCTCGCATGTTTTCGGTAGCCTCGACTACCGATGGGCAGTGTTTTCTGGCCATGTTCAGTCAATGCTGCAAGACCCCGTTATATTTGAAAGGGGCTTCACGGCAAAACAAATGTTCTTTGAGTAGGCGCTTTCACTGTTTAGCCGTCCTACATTGCAGTAAAACCACCTTTACATGCGGTGACCTGCGGATAATATACATTTATTCGTTCATACTTCGAAAATATCGATAATTTAAATTCGAATCGAAGTGAATTCGAATACTCAACTATTCATTTGAATATTCGAAGCATTCATTCGAATACTAGCACAAGCCTAGTTCAGAGGAAAGGACTGATGGAGAGAATGGCAGTGGCGGAACCAAGACCGGGGCCAAAGCCGAAGCCCGAAAGGGAGCCAATGGAGAAAAACATGCCAAGGGAGCTGGAGAGGGAAGCACACAGAAGAAGAAGAAAGACAGCTGCACTGAAAATGGTGCTGAATCCAGAATATGTGGTGTGCAATGGAGTGATGTGAAATCTCCAGGGAATGCGGAAGGGCTGGAGAGCAGTCGCCAAAATGAGGCAAACGAGAAGGCAGCTGGGAAGCGACGTGCAGCCCGCAAGTAACTTTTTTTTATTTAAAAAGCAGTAGTAAGACTGTGCCCCTGTCGCTATCACTCGTGATATAACGTGATATCACTTGCAAAAGTTTACTAAAAATTAGGGGACCCATAAGACTCACCTTTAGGAGTCGGAACGCGATAGCGATATCCTGTTCCTAGTGCATACGTCAAACAATAAGCGCATGAAACCTTTTTTAACTTGCTAAGCGAATAGACGCAGTAGCGTGTGCGCCTTTAGCAGTGGGTGACCGTCTTTAAACCATGAGCCATTATGATGATCACATGTTCTGACCCCCACTAGCAATGGGTGCTTGTCCGACGCATTATTACTGCCATATTTCATGTTTAATTTTGAAGCATGTATACACGACGCGTGTGTTTGTGAAGCATGAAAGCTAATTTCACTGCATTTGAAAAGGAAGTTCTTTTCATTGTACAGTGAAATCTCGATACAACGAATTTGAAGGGACCGCGGAAAATAGTTCGTTATTTTGAAATATCGTTATAGTGAAAACATCGAAAATTCGCATTAAAAATCGTAAATGCAACAAAAGGAGTCGCCTACCTTTGCTGTGTACACATCCGCAAACGCTTGATTTTATGACGAGCGTGAAAAGAAACAAAATGCGAAGTATTCCGGAATGAGCGCACGTTTATTTGAAAAAGTCGGTGATCTTGGCCTGGCGGGTGCTGCTCAACTGCCGCAGGACGAACGCTTCGAAGTTGTCCACATTCTTATGCTCTGCTTCGGTGGCATTGCTGCACCTGCCAAGGTAAGTGCGCATCTTTCGCACGCATTCCATGATGTCGGCGTTGGAAAGCGATTCTTCTGGTTGCATCTCATTACAGAGGAGAGCGACAGACTTTTCCTTTTCCCCATCATAAGCTCCACAGATCACAAGCAAGCACGCTCCGCATGCTCCAGACGGGGTCTTACCCCTCTAGGGGCTTTCTGAGCATGCTTCATCCGGATATTGATCCACTTTGCCCAGATTGTGGTGAATTTTGCTCTTTGAGTCACATGCTCTGGCAGTGCCCTGCGTTACAGGATTTTAAAACAGAAGAAGACTGGACGACGGCAATCACAGACCCCAGACAAGACGTCCAGCTTCAGGCTGTCCAGAGGGCCCGTGAACGAGCGGAGAGGCATGGCCTCTCTGTTCCGACATGGGACTAGCCAACGGCTGGGTGGGGACCTACATAGTTGGCCCGCCGCCTTGCCTCTCAGGACCAAATAAAGTTGTTTGTCCTGTGGTTGGCTAACGGGCGCGGTCTCAGCGTCGTCTTCGCCATTGGCGTCCTCGTCGCTGTCGCTTCAGCTTCTTGGTGCCTGTGGAATTGCAGCATAACAATACCGTAATCCGGACTTTGGACTGCTGGCCGCCTTTGCAGCTGTTCCCTTTAAAATGCATGGTTTTATCAGGAAGCATTTGATAGAAGAACGCCATTTCGTCCGCATTGAATATATCATCTTCGGAGTATGAAGCGACGATTTCGCGGAACTTCTCGTCCCTCCATGCAGCAGCGCTTGCTGCGTCTGCCGCCTTCTCTTCACCAGACACCACTTGCCAGGTGATTCCATTCCTTTCACGGAAACGATGAAGCCACCCCGCGCTTGCTTCGAAACCTGTGATGTCCAAAGCATCAGCGAATTACCGGGCTTTTTCCTGCAGCATGGGTCCCGACACTGGCACATTTTAAGAACGCGCGTCCTTGAACCAAGTCAGTACTGCAGCATCCACTTCTTGGAAATTCCCAAGTCGGAGCCGTTTTCTTGACGGTGCGAGTTGGGACCCTCGGTGCAGCTCGAGGATCTTTTGTCGGTCCTTCAGGATGGTTGCGACAGTTGATGGTGCAACCCCCATCTCGTTCGCAATGTGGATTTGTTTTTTACCGGCGTCCACTTGAGAAAGAATATCCACTTTTTCTTTCAAAGAAAACTGCCTCCGTTTCTTTTTCGCGCTGCTTCCGGAGCTCATCGCGAACGCAGAAACGAATCACTCTAACCTTTAAAACGAGAAAGCCGTACGACAATCGTGCGACGTTGCCGGTCGACATAACAAAACAAAGGCGGCGAGGTTAGGCTCAACCTTGCTCAACGAGCATGCAAAAAAAAAAAAAATCGAAAACAAGGTACTGGCGATGGCGATAGGGCTAGCCAGGCTAGTGCGCATTTAGCATAAGGCAACGCATGGAGAAATGAGCAGGAGCTCTGATGATGATGATAGTGCCACATATGGCGCTGGGCATTTAGACCGCCGCACGTAATTTTTACGCTAGAAATTCGTTATTTTGAAGTGCTCTTAAGGTACCAGGGTGATAAAATTTGATGCGTTATTCTGAAACATTCGTTATTCTGAAATTCGTAGTAGTGAAATATTTTTACATTGAACCAATGGACATTTGGAAGGGGATTTCCGAAATATTCATTAATCTGAAAAAATCGTTAATCTGAGGTTCGTTATAACGGGATTTCACTGTATTCACAAGCAAAGGCATGGATGAGTGGCAGAACATCCGCTTTCCATGCAAACGACTCGGGTTCAATCTCCACAAAGACCCAAACCTCCTTGGTTCAGTAGTCACTCTTACGCAGGATTTTGTATTATTTGTTTTATTTGCATCATTCTCAATTTTTAAGTCATGCAAAAAATGATAATTTTTCACTCGCACCCAACGACCCCGAAACCGGAAATTTTGCAAAACAAGCTCTTTATTGCTATTGCGTTTAAATTATATTTTTGCTTACCCTTGAACAAACCTAATTGCATTGCCATTTTCTAACGACACCACAAACCGATTGGGATAAGTGTACTTGATGGCATTGGGATTGAATGCTTGTCTTAAAAAAAGTAGGGGCCTGCTTGTCCAGCGTCCATTAAATTGTCTTCACCTATTGAGTCAAATCACAGTATAGATAACTAATATTTAATTAGTGGTACTACACATTACCTCAGGCTTGTTCGTTGGCTGAATGGCTAGGTCCTCCAAATTGCATTGTACTACACCTACAATCTTTAGCTTAAAATAGTTTCGTTACATGGGGTTCCTCATTCAATGATGTTTGCTTATTTCAGAATACTTATGGCACGCACACTCAAGCATGAGGTAATCAGCTGTATGTAACTAATCTTTATTTGCCGAAATGGGCACTTCATCATGTTAGCCTGCTGTATACAGCTAGCCCCATCTGGGAGGTGAACTTTAAAGAACAGTCATGAAGAGATCTTCACAAGCCATGAATGGGGGAAGTGGGCAAGTGCATTGTAACTTCGTGTTCATGCAACATGGAACACAACGCTAAATCTCCCAACTGCCATTCGGCTGCTGTCATTGTGGGACTGCTTATATATGTGAAAAGTAATGTGAGGCTGAAATACTTGCGAAACTCTTGCTGCTTATTTTCGGGGAATACAACAGGCCGCTTGCAAGTTTGCTGTCTGAAGTGAATGAGCTTCCAGAGGCACTGTCCCTTCACAGTATGAGAGGCATGCATGTGACAGCTGTATAGCTTATAATGTGACACACGTAGGTGGCATTGAAGTGCAAGGTACTCCTTCACTGCCTCAAGTGATCAATCGTGCCAAGCCGAGGGAATGTACCGCCTCAATGGTAATTCAGGCCCCCACAGTGACTTTCCTTTCAAGTGTATGCACTGCCATTACCATGCTACCTGCTCTAGCCAACAATTGGGCCTTTATCGTAGGTAGAAAACCTAATTACAGCAAAACTGTGATGTAGTTGACAGAGGTGTGCTCTATGATCTTTTCGAACCAAGAGCTCCTTATGTGGCGGAGTTCTCATATTCTAGTTTCTAGCAAATCACTGTGTACAAGACCAAGCACAGTTGTTGCCATCATGCCATTGGCCACTGCAGGGACCACCTGTTCTATGGTGGTCCACTGAGGGTGTTCGAATAGCCCTCCGCAGGACAGCTGAAGACTACATGGACAATTATACAGATCAGAAACACCCTGCGTGAGCGAAAACTTTATGCCACTCAGGCATTTCATCATGTGCTCTTCAAGGGGCAGCTTGAGATAGTTACTAAAACACTGGAAAGAATACGCAGTGCTGATGTCAATCAAGAACAGATTCTAGGGGTTCTAGGGCACAAAATCTTCCAATGGAGATTTTGTGCCCATCAGTTTCGCTGGCCAGCCACATTTACAGTGTGGAATGGTTGGTCTAGTGTTTTATCAGCAACTCGCGTGATGGCACTAAAGGTAAACATAACACACTTACTTTGCCAGCAGGTCACGAACTATCGGAACGCATTCAATCGAACTGTCATGAGATGCGGCGTCCCAGGATCTTGCCATGCAATCAAACTATTTATGCGTTTATTCTAACATTTGATGGATCTGTTTACGACTTGTTACCCTGAAAGGTCATTCAACGGGTATTACAGAATACAGAGAAAGCACGATAGAGGTGGTATCTGTATTAACAATGACTCACGCAGTTGCTATAGGCGGAAAAACTAGTGTTGGAGATGCTGTATTGATGTAGTAGGTGACAGCGTGTTAAGCTGAAACTGGAAGGTGTGCCTTTGGTTCAGCAATGTAGGTTGTTCCTACTAGTGTAGCACTCTATTTCATGGCGATTTACCTGTGCGGCTGTCACAATTTCTGCCTGTCCTAGTAATTTATATGTTTTTCCCAATTCTCTAGAGAAGATAATTTGCTTAGTTTTGATCGTGTGACCCAGGCAAACAGCTGCGCGAGAGCCAATGCCTTTTTCTTTATCCCACTTTATTGACTGTTCAGATCTACAGTGGCAAGTTACACTAAAAAGACAGCGAGTTGTGAAACCATCAGGCAACTCAACCCGTGTGGCTGTTCTTGTTAGCCAATACAGTATGTTTAGCAAGTACATCCAAGAAACGTGCAGCTGGTCTGTGACGTGCAACTTTTTCATCAGAAATATTGGTAGGACGTTTTAGTAATACAAGTACTTCCCGTACATCTTAAGCACCTGGTAGAAAAAACAAGAAAGGATTGACGTTTGTTGACAAATGCAAGCGAGAGCCTGAGTACACAGTGTGTTTCTGTGTCTATGCTCAGTTTGGCCGCCCTGTGCTGTGTTTTGGGGCCCCATTCGTGGAACCTCAATTCAATAAAGCAGTAACCTAAACAGTTGACATACTCTCAGCAGCTGCTGGTTGATCAGAAAGTTAAAAGGTAATGACGTCTTACAAACATGCGTACTCTGTGTTGGCATGATGCTATTGTCTCCTGCCTGCTGGGAAGAGGGCGAGACGGTTGGAATGCCCTCCGCGGCCGATGACTCAACTCGGTATGACCACGCCCCTTTCGTTCTAGAACTTTCACGGGCTATCTCGGCCGCCGATGTGGGGTGAGGAGGTTCGTCGGCGAAGCCACGCTTCCAAGGGGAGAGCGCGCGCCTGGGGAGCCTTGGATGTTTGTTTTCTTTTTTTTTCTTTTGACCTCCTGGCGTCTCTTCCGCGCGTTACCGCAAGAATTTGGCGGCGCGCCCATTTTTAGCGCTCGTTCTGTGACACCTACAAATGGGCCTTTATCGTAGGTAGAAAACCTAATTGCAGCAAAACTGTGATGTAGTTGACAGAGGTGTGTTCTATGATCTTCGGAACCAAGAACTCCTTATGTGGCGCAGTTCTCATACTCTAGTTTTTAGCAAATCACTGTGTACATAGACCAAGCACAGTTGTTGCCATCATGTCATTGGCCACTGCAGGGACCCGCCTGTTCTATGGTGGTCCACTGAGGGTGTTCGAAAAGCCCTCTGTAGGACAGGTGAAGACTATATGGACAATTATACAGATCAGAAACGCCCTGCGTGAGCGAAAACTTTATGCCACTTAGGCATTTCATCATGTGCTCTTCAAGCGGCAGCTCGAGATAGTGACTAAAACACTGGTAAGAATACGCAGTGCTGATGTCAATCAAGAACAGGTTCTAGGGGTTCTTGTGCCCTAGGGGTTCTAGAGCACAAAATCTTCCAATGGAGATTTTGTGCCCATCAGTTTCACTGGCCAGCCACATTTGCAGTGTTGAGGGGTCTAGTGTTTTATCAGCTACTCGCGTGATGCCACTAAAGGTAAACATAACACACTTTGCCAGCAGGTCACGAAGTATCGGAATGCATTCAATCAAACTGTCATGAGATGCGGTGTCCCAAGATCTCGCCATGCAATCAAACTATTTATGCGTTTATTCTAACATTTGATGGATCTGTTTACGACTTGTTACCCTGAAAGGTCATTCAACGGGTATTACAGAATACAGGGAAAGCTGCGATTGGGGTGGTATCTGTATTAACAATGACTCACGCAGTTGCTATAGGTGGAAAAACTAGTGTTGGAGATGCTGTGTTCATGTATTAGGCGACGGCGTGTTAAGCTGGAATGGAAGGTGTGCCTTTTGTTCAGCAATGTAGGTTGTTCCTACTAGTTTAGCCCTCTTTTTCATGGTGATTTGCCTGTGCGGCTGTCACAATTTCTGCCTGTCCCAGTAATTTATGTTTTTCCCAATTCCCTAAAGAAGATAATTTGCTTAGTTTTGATTGCGTGACCCAGGCAAACAGCTGTGCGAGAGCCAATGCCTCTTTCTTTATCCCAGTTTACTGACTGTTCAGATGTACAGTGGCAAGTTACAATAAAGACAGCGAGTTGTGAAACCATCAGGCCACTCAACCCGTGTGGCTGTTCTTGTTGGCCAATACAGTATGTTTATCAAGTACATGCAAGAAATGTGCAGCTGGTCTGTGACTTGCAACTTTTTCATCAGAAATATTGGTGGGACGTTTTAGTAATATAAGTACTTCCCGTATATCTTAAGCACTTGGTAGAAAAAACAAGGGAGGATTGACGTTTGTTGACAAATGCAGGCGAGAGCATGAGTACACAGTTTGTTTCTGTGTCTATGCGCAGTTTTGCCGCCCTGTGCTGTGTCTTGGGGCCCCATTCGTAGAACCTCAATTCATTAAAGCAGTAACCTAAACAGTTGACATACTCTCAGCAGCTGCTGGTTGATCAGAAGGTTAAAAGGTAATGACGTGCTACAAACATGCGTACTCTGTGTTGCAAACTGCTGGAACACTACCTGTTCGAACAAGACACGAGCAGTTAGAATGAATTCGTGTGGTGTTTGCTTCTGTGTGAAATATTCAATGCAAGGGAAACGAAACTCGTTTAGTTTTGTAATGGCATACATGTGCAGTCCTGTGTTATCACTCTCTCTAAGCGTCAGCTCCTGAACATCTTTTGTTGAATTTGTAAAATTTTTAAATGGCTTTTTCTTGCACCAGACTTGCGTTTCTATCAACTGTTTTTATTGATCAGATTGTTAATCTCTGAGTTTCGTGTATTTTTTTTTACTCAACAGCCTACCTTAATCAAAATTTCAGGGTATGCGAACATGGCACCCTATTTATAAGAAACACCTCATGTAAGAGACGAGAACTATTTCCGGGGTGTGTCTTATAAAAGGGGGGTCAGTTTTACCTCTCCCTTTTTTCGACTGTAACTTTACTTTTACTTTAATATTATACTGTTATTTTTATAACATATTTTGATAGTTGACTGATATGAATGGTTGACTGATATGTGGGGTTTAACGTCCTAAAACCACCATATGATTATGAGAGACGCTGTAGTGGAGAGAAGAAAGAAAAGAGGATGAAAAAATAACGAGTCGTGAGGAGCAGGAATCGAACCTACGACCTTCGAATAACGCGTTCGATGCTCTAACCACTTTAGGAAGGCCGCTGTGGTAGCTCAGTGGTTAGAGCATCGAACGCGTTATTCGAAGGTCGTAGGTTCGATTCCTGCTCACGGCTGGTTATTTTTTCATCCACTTTTCTTTCTTCTTTCTTCTTATTTACATTCCATTGGTTCTAATAACTTTCCCTGTACATTCCTTGGCATTACTGTCTGTTAGATCTTATTAATATTGTGTTAAAACACGAAAAAACGAGCCCTTAGGTATACACTTCTTTCCCTTATTTTTCATTGAACGAGGGTCTCGTACTGGAAGACTTGGTGTGTTTAGGTTGTATAAAAGGGACAATTAATCAGCTGCCCGCTCATAATAAGTTCACGTGCTACGTGACGCCAAACATGCGAATAAGAGTGTTTTCACACTCGTTCTTTGGCTTATAGATGGCGCTGACTGTCACTCCTACTTCTAAGTTCACATATAAACCCAAAAAAGTGGATGGAGGGAAGGCCGCTGTGATAGCTCAGTGGTTGGAGCATCGAACGCGTTATTCGAAGGTCGTAGGTTCGATTCCTGCTCACGAAGGTTATTTTTTCATCCACTTTTCATTCTTCTTTCTTCTTATTTACATTCCATTGGTTCTAATAACTTCCCCTGTACATTCCTTGGCATTACTGTCTGTTAGATCTCATTAATATTGTGTTAAAACACGAAAAAACGAGCCCTTAGGTATACACTTCTTTCCATTATTTTTCATTGAACGAGGGTCTCGTACTGGCAGACTTGGTGTGTTTAGGTTGTATAAGTGGGACAATTAATCAGCTGCCCGCTCATAATAAGTTCACGTGCTACGTGACGCCAAACATGCGAATAAGAGTGTTTTCACACTCCTTCTTTGGCTTATAGATGGCGCTGACTGTGACTCCTACTTCTAAGTTCACATATAAACCCAAAAAAGTGGATGGAGGGAAGGCCGCTGTGATAGCTCAGTGGTTAGAGCATCGAACGCGTTATTCGAAGGTCGTAGGTTCGATTCCTGCTCAAGGCTGGTTATTTTTTCATCCACTTTTCTTTCTTCTTTCTTCTTATTTACATTCGATTGGTTCTAATAACTTCCCCTGTACATTCCTCGGCATTACTGTCTGTTAGATCTCATTAATATTGTGTTAAAACACGAAAAAAGGAGCCCTTAGGTATACACTTCTTTCCCTTATTATATATATATATATATATATATATATATATATATATATGCAAGTCACACAATTTGAAGGGCACCTGATAGACGAGTAAAAAGATATCGTTTCCATGCGCGAGCACGTGGCGAGCACGTCGTTTACACATAAACGATAAAACGCATAAAAGATAAAGCACATGACATGAAGAGTAGTCCGACCGGTAATAGCAAGGGAAAAAAGAAAAAACAATAAAGTCATAACAAAAAATCACAAAGAAAGCCGTTACAAAGCTGCTACGTTTTCAATCGATACACACAATGTAGTGCGACTTGCTGAGCAAGGTTTAAAAAAGATAGACGGGGTGATACAGGTTACGCAGATAGGCAACTAAGTTTTCCTACGTTTTCATTTAGACCAGATGCGACGGCGTCGAACTTACAGATGAGGAATGATTCACGGGCTTCTCTCTCATAATTTGTGCGGAAACCAGATTCTAGTAATGTGACCTGTAGATTTTCAAAAGAGTGGTCAGGGAGGTGCACGTGTCTTGAAATGGGCAAGTGTGGCAAGGTGTTAGCATAATATTTATGCTTGTTAAAATGCAGTCTAAAAGGCCCTTCTGTTTGACCAATGTACTGTATTTCACATATCGCACATTCTATCATGTAGATCACGCTCTTAGAATCACAGTCAAGATTGCCTTTGATTTTTAAGGAAAAGTTTGAACCAGTACTGGTGACTTGTTGGCATGTGCGCATGTACGGGCATACTTTGCATCGCGGTTTTTGGCAAGAATGGCACCCGCTCGTGTCAGGACTGTCTGCTTTCGACGATGATGACGATGAGAGCATGTCTCGAACATTTTTAGCTTTGCGATACACTGCTTTAGGTGGTTCGGTGAAAATGGTTCTTAAGCGTTCACTTTGCATTAGAATATTGTGGTGCTTTCTCAGCACATTCGAAACACGTGGAATTGATGCAGAATGGGTAAGGACTAAGATTGTCTGCGGTGAGGGAGTCGGGTTTTTAGCAGTGCACAACAGCGTTTTACGATTATGCATGGCGGCACGTTTTATTGCGTCATCAATTAATTGCGGCGGATATTTTTGTTTGACTAGAGCATTCCTTTAGTGTTCTGCAATTTTTTTGAAACTCTGATTGCTCTGAGCAGATTCTTTTAAAGCGTAAGGCCTGGCTGTAAGGGATGCTAGTTTTGCAATGTTTCACGTGGCTACTGTCGAAGTGCAAATACTGTTGCCAGTTCGTAGGCTTTTTGTATAGAGCAGTGGATAGCTTATCATTTACAACCGAAATGCTTACATCAAGAAAACTAAGCGTTGATGTGGAATAGGTGTGAGAAAATGATATCGACGGATGGGCATCATTAAATCAGATATGAAGGAAAGCAACTCCTGTTCACCATGCGGCCAAATAAAAAAGATGTCATCGATGTAACATTTATAATAAAAAGGTTTCAGCGCGCGGGTTCGCAAAAATTCACTTTCAAGCTGGCCCATGAATATATTGGCGTAATTGGTTCCAATACGCGTACCCATTGACGTGCCGCTAACTTGGACATAGTGTTGCCCTTCAAATTCAAAGTTATTTAGCTCTAAAATGAGCCTGAGCAATACTGCTAATGTGTTGCTGTCGATAAATTTGTCCGGTGATGCTGCTTCATAGGACCTGGCGACTGCCGCTATTCCGTCTACATGCGGAATGTTCCCGGTCGTTTTTACCTTTTGCCTAAAATACACAAGATAAACAACCCCGGCCGTCCCATTACTTCAGGTATAGGTACTGTCACAGAAAAATTGTCCAGCTATGTCGATTCTCTAATCAGTAGCATCCCAGAATCACTTCCACCTGCGCAAACACAAGGATGATCAACTCGAGGTCATCCACCGTAAAGTTATCAAGTGGGCTCTCGACCTTCCTATCACCACGTCCTACCAGAGACTTCTGGCCCTAGGCGTGGTGAATACCTACCGGGAACTTCGAGAAGCCCACCTCGTTAACCAATACACGCGCCTTGCACAGACCCATTCCGGTCGCCGCCTCTTGGACCGAATACACATCAAACACGATTACTATATTGAGGAAAGGGTGAGAGTGCCAGAACCTTGGAGACGCGCCCTCCGGGTCCGACCCCTTCCCCGCAACACGTCCAAAGAAAACCACAGTGGTCGCCGCCAGGCGCGCGCGGAAGCGTTGCAGCGACACTTTGGTCAAGAGGAACACGTGTTCTACGTGTACGTTGCCGGCCCGCACCATGGGGGGTGGTATACGGCCACAGTCATAAACAACGCAAACACCGTAAACGGGCTCACTTTCAAAGCCTACAGCGCAACACACGAGGAGGAGATTGCCATCGCTCTGGCTCTCACCTATCCCTCTTCTAAACATATCATCACCGACTCACGAGGGGCCTGTCGAAACTATCAGCTAGGGTGGGCTTCACCGCTTGCTCAGTGAATACTGGAACCTAGCTGCCAATACGTTAATCCAACTCCGCGAAATCTGGTTTGGGCACCTGGTCACCAAGGACTCAGGGGTAACGAACAGGCCGATCAGGCCGCCCGCGCACTCTCTTCCCGGGCTATCTCCCTGTCTTATGAAGCCTACTCACAATCAGACAATTCGGCCCTTTCATTCAAAGATATTACCAATTACTACAAGGAGGAGCACCGGAGCTATCCAGACCCTTGTAAGGGACTGCATCGCGCTGACAACCGCCTCCTTTTAAAACTGTTCACCAATGCTGTACTGTGCCCGGTGGTGCTAAAACATTTCAATTCATCCTTTGATGGCACGTGCCAGTTCTGTGGTGAGGTGGCTGACACCTTTCACATCGTCTGTGCGGCTGTCACAATTTCTGCCTGTCCCTAGTAATTTATATGTTTTTCCCAATTCTCTAGAGAAGATAATTTGCTTAGTTTTGATCGTGTGACCCAGGCAAACAGCTGCTGCGAGAGCCAATGCCTTTTTCTTTATCCACTTTATTGACTATTCAGATCTACCGTGGCAAGTTACACTAAAAAGACAGCGAGTTGTGAAACCATCAGGCCACTCAACCCGTGTGGCTGTTCTTGTTAGCCAATACAGTATGTTTAGCAAGTACATCCAAGAAACGTGCAGCTGGTCTGTGACGTGCAACTTTTTCATCAGAAATATTGGTAGGACGTTTTAGTAATACAAGTACTTCCCGTACATCTTAAACACCTGGTAGAAAAAACAAGAAAGGATTGACGTTTGTTGACAAATGCAAGCGAGAGCCTGAGTACACAGTGTGTTTCTGTGTCTATGCTCAGTTTGGCCGCCCTGTGCTGTGTTTTGGGGCCCCATTCGTGGAACCTCAATTCAATAAAGCAGTAACCTAAACAGTTGACATACTCTCAGCAGCTGCTGGTTGATCAGAAAGTTAAAAGGTAATGACGTCTTACAAACATGCGTACTCTGTGTTGGCATGATGCTATTGTCTCCTGCCTGCTTTTGAATTCTTATAAACACAGAAGGAGCAACATAAAATGGACTGTAGGGGGCACAAATTGCTCGAACACTACCTTTTCAAATAAGACACGAGCAGTTAGAACAAATTCGTGTGGTTTTTGCTTCTGTGTGAAATATTCAATGCAAGGGAAACAAAACTCGCTTAGTTTTGTAATGGCATGCATGTGCAGTCCTGTGTTATCACTCTCTCTAAGCGTCAGCTCCTCAGCATCTTTTGTTGAATTTGTAAAATTTTTAAATGGCTTTTTTTGTTGCACCAGACTTGCGTTTCTATCTACTGTTTTTATTGATCAGATTGTTAATCTTTGAGTTTTGTGTATTTTTTTTTTACTCAACAGCCTACCTTAATCAAAATTTCAGGATATGAGAACATGGCACCCTATTTATAAGAAACACCTCATGTAAGAGACGAGAACTGTTCCCGGGGTGTCTCTTATAAAAGGGGGGTCAGTTTTACCTGTCCCTTTTCTCGACTGTAACTTTACTTTTACTTTAATATTATACTGTTATCTTTATAACATATTTCGATCGTTGACTGATATGTGGGGTTTGACGTCCCAAAACTACCATATGATAATGAGAGACGCCGTAGTGGAGGGCTCCGAAAATTTTGACCACCTAGGGTTCCTTAACGTGCACCCAAATTTGAGCACACGGGGGCATTATCGCCTTTATCGAAAATGCAGCCGCCGTAGGCGGGATTCGAACTCGCGACCTGCGGGTCAGCAGTCGAGTACCTTAGTTACTAGACCCTTGCAGCGGAGCATATATTCTTATAGTTGTTTTAGAGAAGCTTTTTTTTTTTACATCTGTTGTCAATTGTGAAATATATTTTTTCTTGAAATGTCTCTTCGCTCACCATTTTAAAAACAAATATTATACTGGTTGCTTAAAGGGCCTAGGAACAGGCTCCTACTTTATTTTTCCACCCCCCAAAAAACAGCTAAGTGATTCGTAGAGCAGACTGCGGCAATCACGTTTTCGGAATATTACAGCGCCGCGCAAAGCTTCTATGTAAAAAAAAAAAAAACGATACCCGCGCACTTTTCCTACGCTTGACCAATCCTCCTTTCACATGCAGTGACAGAATGTCGCCGAACGGCAACTTGATGAGGCACGCAGCTCGTCGGTTCGTCTGAACCTGTCACGACGACGGGCTACGCCTTCCCCGCAAGAACGGTGGCGAGACCGTGCATAATTTGAAACCAGCTGTGACCGACGTTCGAACCCCTGTAACTTCCTTAATACAGCACATATTCCCTAAACTCTTGCTGCAGCATGCTCACAAAACAAAAGTGCACGTACTTCTCTTTATAACAATTTTTGAACCTGAGGGTTGTTTACTGACCCTCTAAAGTTAAGCTTAATAGTTGTCAACAAATTCAGCACTGGGAAGCGTAAGAACTTCCGATAAGTTGCGTATCCTGGGGAACACACAGTGACACAATAATTATCGCTGTCAGCTACCCAATCAACTATGATTGAATCATGAACTTTTTAATGAGTGCAGTCAGCAGAGACATGTTTGTACTAAAAAGTTGGAGGCGGTTGTGTTTCTACGCGGTTCCGCTTGGAAGAATTCTTCTAACATGTCTGTGCTCCCAGATATATTTGCAGCAAACTATAATTGTAATATTAATGATTATGCACTCAAGACAATGATCACTGGTGCAAAGCTTCTCCCCAATGGGCCACAACGGTTTCATACAATGTTTAGCCTGAAATGGTCTGGGGGCACAGGCAGAGGTGATAATGGGTAATCGTGTACTGCTGGCTGGCGACAGCAAGTAGTGACTGCCCATCATTCACATGAGGGAGAAACGATGCACCAATCCCGAGTGCCTCGCATGCGTAATCGTGCACAGCTCAATTAAATTTCGCTTTGGGACATCTCAAAGTCGAGACATGCTTGACGAATTCTTCCAAGCGGAACTGCGTACAAATGCTACTGCCTCCACTTGTTCTGTAGAAACGAGCCACTTGTAACTGTGGCCGGAAGTTTCACTATTGAATCTTTCAAAATTCTGCGAGGGAGAGCAGTGATAATTGTTTTATCTGTTTGTATATCCATAGATGCATAACATATTTGCAAAGGTGGTTTTCACGTGCTTTCCAGAGCAGAATGTTAGGAAAAGCCTAAAGGTAAATTTTGAACTCATGTATATTTTTTTTACCCTATGCCTACTGAAACAGCTGTGTATTATCTACATATCCAAAGGGGCGGGGAAGCCTGTCAAGCATGCTTGTGGCTTTCAGTCTCCCTCTTTTGCATAGAGTTTCCTACAGTTAACTAGAGAGTTAACTGGCGCTGCGATCTGTTGGACACACGGAAGTGCTGGGATATGTGAGCCTCGAACTTGACTCTAGTTACACCCCGAATATGCGTCCAGTTTCAACGCATTCCTTACGTCACAATAGTGGATTTCTTTTTGAAAGAGAGCATATTAAACTATTAGTTTCTTCTCATTGCACAGAAACAAGTTTTATTTAGTCCTGCATTTATGTACAATTTTACAAAGCATGAAAGAAACAAATGGCCGCTATACTTAGCAGGCAGACAACAAAGCCAGCATTCTCTCTGCCAGTCATCTGTTTCTTTCTTTTTTCGTTTGGTTATGTCGTATAGAGGTGAGTAGACTTGCGCTTTAAGACATAATACGCAGGAACAAGATCCGCTCAAAAAAAAACATTTCTTCTAGTGAAGGTTTATATAAGTGCCCCACTGTGGTGGTCCAGTGGCTAAGGTACTCGGCTGCTGACCAGCAGGTCACGGGATCTAATCCCGGCTGCATTTCCGATGGAGGCGGAAATGTTGTAGGCCCGTGTGCTCAGATTTAGGTGCACGTTAAAGAACCCCAGGTGGTCGAAATTTTTGGAGCCCTCCACTACGGCGTCTCTCATAATCATATGGTGCTTTTGGGACGTTAAACCCCACAGATCAATCAAGGTTTATATGAGCAGTCGTATCTACTTCCCCTCACTCAGCACCAGCCAACACAAACATTGAATACACATACACCGTCGTTCCGAGCACACACCTTAAGCAATTCACATAGACGTTGGCGCCAGATTTTCCTTTTGGTAGTATTGTGAAAATCTCTGTGCCCTCTCGTATCTTAAAGGGCCAGTCACCAGGTTTGACAATTTTGAGCTGACAAGTGCAATGCGTAGACGAGGCGTTCATGATCACGTCTGCCGAAATTTGCAATGCTATGCGCTGCGGAAATGGGTCAAATTTCAAGATGAACGCTGCTTCCCCTCCCCTTTGCCGGTGCACGCCTAGAGAATTAGGGCATGACGTAGGCGTATGAGTGGCCCTACGTACATGGAAAGGCAATGACGTTGGTCCTCTATGTAGACGACTCTGCTCTGACGTTTTCAACAGTATGCCACGTGACATGGCAAAAATAATTTAACACAACATGCATAGCTTATGCATTTGTTGCTTTTAGAGATTAATAAAACTTGAAATAAATAATGAGATGCAATGAAAAATTATGCGCGTTTTTCTTTCATTCTTTCCCGTGTAATGCTACGAGACGTCGTTAATTGCTTTCCTTGCACTTATGAACACTAGATGGCCTTTGTTCTTCAGAAAAAAAAAATGCATTTCGAGTCTGACAGCGAGTAGGACATTGTCCTTGCCCTTGATATTACTTCAGATGACGACAACGGTGATGCACCGAGCAGTGCACACCGTTAACTCTATTGTTATTAAAGCTTTTGTTAAATCAAAACAATGCCTATTCATTTTTCAATGCATTACTGTGTATTGCATTAAAAACATAACAACCTTCTGTCTCCCCACCAGCACGATCCCGGCTGCGGCGGCTGCATTTCCGATGGAGGCGGAAATGTTGTAGGCCCGTGTGCTCAGATTTGGGTGCACGTTAGAGAACCCCAGGTGGTCAAAATTTCCGGAGCCCTCCACTACGGCGTCTCTCATAACCATATGGTGGTTTTGGGACGTTGAACCCACAAATCAATCAATCAATCCCCACGAGCACGGCTTTCGGAAAGGGTTATCAACTGTAACCCAGCTTACTGAAGTTCTTCGCGATCTTGCCCATTGTATAAATAACCGTTCCCAATCAGATATAATACTGCTTGATTTATCGAAAGCGTTCGATCGTGTCTGTCATAACAAACTGATTTCAAAACTGGAAAACATAATAGGGGGTGGAGAGATTACGAATTGGGTAAAAGATTTCATTAGCGACCACCAACAGTTTGTCATTTACGATGGCGCATTATCAGGGACGGCTTCTGTGAAGTGAGGTTTGCCCCAAGGTTCTGTCCTTGGGCCATTATTATTTCTTATCTATATACATGGCATTACAGCCAACATAGACTGTAAAATTAAGATTTTGCTGACGACTGTGTTATTACAGTGAAACTAAAGACAGCGATGACCACAAGGCACTGAATAGTTCATTAGAAAAAATTGCTCACTGGTGTGAAGAATGGCAAATGATGATAAACTTAACAAAAACAGTCTGTATGACGGTGATCAGAAAAAAGGCACCCTCTGGGTTTACTTACACAATAAACAACACACCTTTACAAAGAGTCACGAGGCAGAAATATTACGGTGTCGCATTAACTTCCGATCTGAGATGGGAGGCGCACATAAAGAACGTCACAGCTGCCCCTTTGCGCAAGCTGTTTTTCTTATGAAGGTGTCTCCCACTTGCACCGACACAAACTAGGCTCTTGAGCTACACAATATTCGTTTGTCCAATTTTAGAGTACGCCAACACTGTTTGGTTCTCTCAGTATGCCACTCATATCACAAGGTTAGAACTGGTACAAAGGAAGGCCGTAAGGTTCATCTACAACAAGTATAAATGCACCGACCCGCCCACTAACCTTTTAGAATTTTGCGGTCTTCCTACGCTAGCGACAAGAGTAAAACTGGCATGATTAAAATTTCTACACAACCTGCTTCATAACCGCAGCCATATCGATGCATCAAAATACTTCTTCCTAGTAGAACCCAGAGAACTAAGACACAAACATGCGTTCACCATTACAGAATACACCTTTAACGATTGCTTCAAGCATTCATTCTTTCCCCTGTCAATAAGAGAATGGAATAGTCTAGATTCCTCAATTACCAGTATACAATCATTGTCAGAGTTCACCTCAAAATTCGAGGACATGTTCTGCAAATAATTTTCCAGTTATCTTTTTCTCTTTTCATGAGCCGTATTATCGCTTTTTCTAGTGGTTATTTTTGTGGAATAAATGTTAGCGTTCAATTGCGCGTAAACTAATTTGTTTTGCTGGTTGCAGTAACTGGTTCTAAGTTATCAAAGTGTGTATTTTTCTGGTGTATTGTTTCCAGCGCGCTTGTGTTTGTGTACAACTAGTATTGTATTGTCTTTTTACTAGCGGTTATTTTTTGTGGAATAAATGTTCGCATTCAATTGTGCGTAAACGAATTTGTTTTGCTGGGTGCAGTAGCTGGTTTTAAGTTACTTATAAGTGTGTATTTTTCAGTTGCATTGTTCCCAGTGCTCTTGTGTTTGTGTACAATTAGTGTTGTATTGTCTACTAGATAAGAACTGTCTCGTATGCCGTCTTTAAGTATATACCAATTGTTCAGTGTTTGTATGCAATTAACGCCATTTTTTCAAAATGTACTTATTGAATTTCGCCTCGAGGCCCCTTCAGGCATTTCTGCCACTGCGTCCTCTTAGACGTTCTGACAAATGTACTGCTGTACAAATGTGAAACTGAAAACTGTATTGTGTATCCAAGAACTCATGCCCTTCTGCTTTGGTCTCAAATGAGACTGGCAGTATGGAAAATAAACAAATACTTATACTTTCGGTATACGTTCTGATCCATTACCGTGGCATGCGTTGAAGAAAAGCTGCCCTCAACAGTAGCTTTTATTTTTGGATTTCTGTGTTAATGCTATATAGGAATCAGTCATGTAATATATTTTCCAAATCGGTATTGCATGAGCAAAATGACCACTAAACAAAAAAATGGCAATATTAGTCAGTTTTTCGCCAGTGAAATAGGCAGTTAAAGGGTTAAAGGAGTCCTGACACAAACATTTTGGCCTCGTATTTTATTATTAAAATGCGTTGCTGGGGGCCTGTTAGTCGTAACACGGCACATCGTTTGCTGTGGTGCGTGACAGATGAATAATTACAAGCTGCCGATTGTCAGCCTTTCTCGGTTTGGTTTCAGAGAGTTTGAAAATCGACATGCCGCCGGGTACAATTGCCACCACCTAGCGTGCGTAATCTCAGCCACGTCAGCACAAAGCTGGGACGCACTTCGGCGCGGTCCGCTCAACGGTAGGTTGGTCCTAGCAACGGCAAGCACGGCAAAAGATAAATGGCAGCTAGGTCGCCATCATAACTTGTGATACCGGCTGCAGCGTGGTGGTGTAGGGGAAGTAGGGGGTCACCTCTAAGGGTGTCAATGCCGCAAGGTAATGGGTGTAGCAATGGATCGTGCATGCGAACTTCAAAACTCGGGTAAAATACCTTCCAAGCTATACTCGCTGTTTATGTTTTACAGATGGCATGCGCATGTTCACGGCACTCGGTCCTGCAGGCTATTTCGGCCGCGAAATTTTGTGTCGGTATCCATTTAAAGAAAGCACCTACAAACCTCATTGCCATGACTAGCTATGGTGCCAGTTCGTACAGCTTCCTCTTTTTTGGACTTCTTTGCTTCCCTAGTTGTGAAGGTACCTGGCTGCTTTACGAGACTCTGAGATCAATATCGTATATTTTTATCTTTAGTGGACGGGGGGAAAGAGCGGCTTCAATCGTACTTTATGCCTTTGCGTGGATTTGAGTGTCTGTATGTACACATGCAAAATTGAAAAACTTTAGGTTGGGTTTCAACCCACCCCTCCCTTGCCCCAAATCTTTCTTCATGGCTGCATCTCTGCCATAGGCAAATTTACAATCACAAATAAATTGTTCACCAATGAATGTAACTGTAGAATATCAATTTCCATCTGTTAAGACTACCAGCATACTGCCTTAGAATATTTGCAACGAGTCATGCATGAAGCATCTCATAAATATCTTGTGTGTTAACTGCGAGTCATATAAACATTGTTTGAGCTGCCGGATAAATATCGTGTGTGATAACTGCGAGTCATATAAACATTGTTTGAGCTGCAGGTGAAGTAGTGTTCCTTGGTATTAAATGAGAATGCCACATTTTGTCTAACGTGTATGCTGACGTGGTCTCAAGCGAACCAGTTCTTGACATAGCTTTTTGCTCTTAGAGTATAGTACCAATGTGAACATGTTTGAATTGAATGTCAACACATGTCAACATGTTTGAATGTTTTTATAAGCATAGCCTATGATTGTTATTCTGCTTGCAAATTGATATGTGGCGACATTGAAGAAAATACTGGGCCATCTGATGAGGAAATGGTTTAGGCATTAATGGATGGACAACTAGCAATAAGATATGATATATCGGCCTTAGAAACACGCCTTAGGAGTACAGCAAATGCGTTCAATAGTTTTGAGAAGCGCTTTACTCAGTTGGAACAACACACAAAAGCAAGTAAATTGCCAAAATATTCTTCCTCGTGTTTATCCTGATGTCCTTAATCTCGTTAGGCACAATGTTTTCAAGGTACAAGGACAGTGCTTGCCTGTTGAGGAAGCGTAGATTGGCAGTAGTAGTCTGCGGCACAAACAGAATGGAGTGAGGCTATCGCTGAGGCGCTGTCCTCACAGTGGCTGTACTTGATGCCGATGATGCGTTCATGATTCTTCGTTTGGCCTTGCGGTAAAGCACAGGTGCGAAGCCATCTTTCGAGTACTCGTAGTCTGATGCAGAGTACAGCTTAGTGTCCTCGCTCTCACTAGATGGATTACCACGCTTACTTGAAATAATGCCCGTAGATGAACTGGTACTGGGCGGGATCTCCGGGGATTCTACATCCATCACCGCGATGTAGGGGGCTGGAGACCCCGCTGTTGCGCTGTAGAACGCAGAAAATACAGCACAGACCGCAAGATGTGTTCCACAAGAGAATCACTTCGTCTTCCTAGTGATCATGAAGTTGTCCTTGTTAAAATGTGCTTAGCTGTAGCTCAACAACGAGCTTCGGGGCCCAGAAATGTGTTTTTATATGAAAAAGGAGACTACGCTTCTATTTCAACAAAACTAGACGCTTATTTACCTGAGTTTCAAGAACTATGCTCGTGTTCTGACGTGAATGGCTTGTGGAGTGAGCTAAAAACAAAACTGTTATCTCTAACTCAAACTTTTGTACCATCGCGAGTCATATCAGCCAAACAACGATATGATAAACCATGGCTAAATAAGGACACCCTAGTGCTCATAAACAAAAAAGATCGTCTCTATCGCAAATATTGTCACACGTCAGACTTTGAACCATACAAACAGATGAAACTACTTGGTAAGAAGATAACCAAAGATCTGAGGAAAGCAGAGAGAGCATACTTAAGTGATCTGAGTATTAAGGTAAAAACTAACCCAAAAATCGTCTGGAAATACGTTAAAAGAAAGACAAAGGTTCCTGGTGTTATTCCTGATATAAACTATGGTACTAAATACTTGTCGGACAGTACAAATAAAGCTGAATGCTTTAACCGGTACTTTCAGTCTGTGTTTTCGGTTTCGTCAGCGGTTCAAACTACAATGTGCAACATAGTAACGTTATCGGAAATGGCAGAGTTTGAAGTTTCAGAACAAGGTGTTGCATCTCTTTTAAAAAAACCTCCGTGCGAACTCGCAATCAGGGCCAGATCAAATCTCAAACTTCATTTTAAAGAACTGTGCCCTTTCAATAAGCCCATTTCTTACAGCTGTGTTCAGAAATTCTTCATCGCAGGGTGCATTACCTGATGACTGGAAACGAGCAAATGTAATTCCTATTTTCAAGAGTGGTGACAAGTCAAGTACTTGCAACTATCGGCCCATTTCGTTAACGTGTGTGTCCTGTAAGACACTTGAGCATGTTATATACTTGAACTTGGCAAAGCATCTTCAGACTAACAATTTTTTCTGTCAAACACAGCACGGTTTCTGGAAAGGGTTTTCCTGTGATACGCAACTCGTAGAATTTACACATGACATCGCCGCAGCGTTAAATTCTGGTAGCCAAATTGATTGCATTTTTTTAGACTTTAGCAAGGCTTTTGACACTGTTACACACTCGCTCCTTTTACTGAAATTATCGTGTCTCAATATATCTGCTAACACACTGGCATGGCTACAAGCTTATCTCTCACGCAGGAAACAATGCACCATCATCGATAGCGCGTCGTCATCACATGTAGACGTCAATTCAGGAGTGCCACAAGGGTCCGTCCTGGGGCCGCTTCTCTTTTTGATTTATATCAATGATCTTGCTGAATGCGTGGACAGTCAAGTGAGGTTGTACACAGATGACTGCTGCATATATCGTGAAATTAAGTGCACTCAAGATTCCGAACAACTGCAGAAAGACCTTGACTCAGTAATAACATGGTGCAGTATGTGGAAAATGCAGCTTAATGTGTCAAAGTCCTGTGTCGTTAGGTTTACCAAGAAAAAACAGCCTTTTATCACAAATTACTTCATGGAAGGATACCATTATCCGTGGTAAATGAATACAAGTATATCTCGGCGTTGTCATCAACTGCACACTATCGTGGAATGATCATGTTAGCATGGTATCAGTTGAAGCCAGTCGCGTGCTCATTTTTCTATGCCGCAATTTCAGAACCGCCCCCTCTGTTCTTAAACAAGTTCTTTACGTGTCAAATGTACGCCCGATTTTAGAATATGCTTGCACTGCCTGGGACCCGGCCACAAAGTTAAATATTGATGCATTGGAGCGCATTGAGAAACGTGCCGCCCGGTTTGTGGCGGGTGATTACGACTTCACCAGAAGGTCTAGCGAAATTGTTAGTTCACTTGGTTGGCCATTATTCTCCGCAAGGCGTAAATATATCAGGCTATGTCTTTTCTACAACCTAATAAACGACAAAACTGGGAGCGATAAAAAACAAATACATCAGACCACCAACATACATCTCATCACGACGGGACTATCCTTTGAAAGTGTGTGAATATATGTGCCGAACATCAACGTATGCAAATACTTTTTTTTCCTAAAACTATTCACGAATGGAACAGTCTTCCAAAAAACATTGTGACCGTCCCTTCCACTGCGTTTCCTTCCTTTTTAAAGGAGTATGTGGTCACACAATGATATCGTATGCGGTGATTTAGGTATTTTTGATTTGTTTTATTTTTTGAGTGCCGTGCAATTGAACTTGTCCCCACTGATTTAAGTGTATTTTGAATTTGTACACCCCCTACAACAATGCCCCCAGAGGGCGCTGTAAGCATAAGTATAAATATATATAAATAAAAAAGAGTAGCCTCCCACTAGGTACTTTTCTCACAACCGCGCGCGGCCTAGGTGCCAAGTTGTGCAAACATCCCTAAGCACTGTGACTTTAGTCCTTAGCGGTGCGCCCGCGCTGGTTGGAGCGGTGCGGGTATGTAAAGGCGCCACTGGCTGTGTTATGTGTGTGTCAGCGCTTCCTCTATTTCGGTGTTGTGCGGCGGTTTGTATTATTGCGATATTATTCCTTGGGAATATGGTGATGCTTGAGTGCTGACTGTTCTGTGTGGACGTTAGTTCTGAATGCGCTGTCCGCTCTGACGCGCTTTAGTGTGCGCTGTCAGACGGGTACTTGCTGCATGTGGTCGCGCTGCACTGTATTTGATCCGGACCGTGTAGCGCTGACTAATACCTGTTTTCCTCGAGAAATTTTGATCGCGCACAACAACTTTGTCGCTGCTGCGTTGTACAGCATCGAGTTTGGCGCAGATGCCCTGACCGCGATCACAAGTGTCTGTAGGACACCGGTGGTATGAATATCGCATTATTTCCACTACTCGCACAGGTAGTTCAAGTAGCATAGAAAAAAAAAGCTGTGACTGCGATATCCCCTGTCGGTGATCACACGTGAATGCTTATACCAAGTTAAACCATTCAGTTCTGTACACTTTTGTGGCCTCTACTTTGGCTGCTGCTTACATGACAATGCAAGAAAAAAGCAGTCTACTAATTACATCAAAATTACGCAGAAACGGTGCATCATACTTAGGCAAGTCTCTAGAAAATATAAAACCTCTGCAAAGAAGCCCATGTACATGTTTGGTCTTGCAAACAAGCTTATTGCTCACGCTTTTGGCAAATTTTGTTGTTAGGGTTCTGCTGACATGAGCCGCAGTGGACTGCCGCATTATACATATATTGTATGATTGGTGTGTCAAGCAGTCACCTGTAAATTGCGATCTGCATAAAAAGCGAGTGCTTTGTCTTCAGCGCAACTTTGGCATGCTCACTTTTTGCGTAACATCTAAATCTAAACCTCGTCGTACATTGAAGGTGTCATCATCATCAGCCTGACTACGCCCACTGCAGGACAAAGGCATCTCCCATGATTTGCCAATCAACCCGGTCTTGTGCTTTTCGTTGCCATGTTATACCTGCAAACTTTTTAATCTCATGGACCCACCTAACTGTCTTTCTCTCCTTTGTGCATTTGCCTTCTCTGGGAATCCAGTCAGTTACCCTTAATGACCAGCGGTTATCCTGCCTACGTGCAATGTGCCCGGCCCATGTCCATTTCTTATTCTTGATTGCAACTATTATATCCTGAACCCTGGTTTGTTCGCTGACGCACTCTGCTCTCTTCTTGTCTTTTAAAGTTACACCTATCCATTTCCTTTCCTTCGCTCACTGGGTCATCCTCAATTTAAGCTCAACCCTCTTTGTAAGCCTCCAGGTTTCTGCTCCGCCGGTAAATACTGGCAAGATTCAGTTGTTATGTACCTTCCTCTTGAGGGTTAGTGGCAGATTACCATTCATGATTAGAGAATGCTTGCTGAATGTGATCAACCCCATTTTTATTCTTCTAGTTACTTCACTCTCATGGTTCGGCTTCGCGGCTCCTACCTGTCCTAAGAAGACATATTCCTTTACAACTTCCAGTGTCTCTCCACCTATCGCAAAGTATTGTTTTCTGCCAAGACTGTAGCACATTACTTTAGTTTTGTGGACATTTATTTTCAGACCTACTTTTCTGCTTTCCATGTTCAGTTCTGTAATCGTGAGCTGTAATTCATCTCCTAAGTTACTCATCGAGCCAATGTCATCAGCGAATCGCAGGTGTCTAAGATACTTTCCATTAACTCTTATTTCTAACTCTTCCCAAGCTAGGGTCCTGAAAACCTCCTGTAAACACAAGATAATAGCACTGGAGATATTGTATTTCTCTGCCTTACACCCTTCTTTATTGGAATTCTGCCGCTTTCTTTATGGTGGCTGTGCATCCACTGTAGATTTCTTCCAGTATGTTTATGTAGCGTTCTTCGATGCCCTGATTCAGTAGTGCCTGCATTACTGCTGATGTCTTGACTGAGTCAAACACCTTCTCGTACTCTATGAAGGCTATGTATAGGTGTTGATTGTATGTGAAGGTGTTGTTTGATATGTTTATGGCACACGATAATGTTAACCTTATGGTACATTCCACAGTGCAGTTAAGTGCGGCGTATTTAGGTCGGTGCATCTTCTTTTCATGATCCAGCAGTAATTTATTTAGGGAAAAAATATCAGTTATGGTCTTGTTGCTTTTTCCCACTTCATAATGCAAATTATTTAATAAAAGATCACATCTCATACATTAATAAAAGGACCAGAGCAGTGGAGGGCCTCGACACTTTGATCATGCACTACCATATTGCAATTCTCAACTGCATCTCAAAGACCACTGCTTGACATATTTAATGCATAATAAATTCTATTGTTGCAACATTTGTCTGTGTAAACTTTTAGTTGTGAAAACATGCTCAGATGATCGACAACAGCTGGTCCATTAGTTTTTAAAAAGCACTCAAATGGTACTCAATGCCTACTGACTATAGCACAGTGTAATAGTATTTGTCTAAAATATGTGGTCAATAGTTACGAAACAACAGCTGCAGCACTTTAAGCAAGTTATTTGCAGTTAAATAAAAGCTGCGAGCACTTACTTGATCACAGCATTATTGGGAGTCTGTCACAATGTACAGATCTTTTGTACTTGCATAAGTTTCTGTTTGCAGGCTGATGCACAGCAGAGCAGAAGGAAACTACGTTGCTCTCCCTTAAAAACATAATCAAAAAATTCGATTTACCTCTTGCATCCATACATTTCAACTAGGAAGTTTGTCTGATTAGAGTTAGTTTAGAAGAGAAAAGTACTTATGATCTTTAGATGCTATAACAACACCTGAGGAGGCTTTGGTGGTCAAAAAGAAAATGCTTTCTTAACAGAAAAACCAAGGCAAGGTTTCTCTTGATTGTGATTAAGAAAAGCCTTTGCTAGTCTTTGGCAATAGAGTTTTAACGCCCTTCGCTAACACCAAGGAGAGTCAACTGTTTTTCTAGTTCTTAAGCTTTTTTGCTGGCCTCCGAACAATGTTATACTAAGCTCTATTTTTACTCTTTATATAGCTTCGTTACTATCCTTTTATAACAAACTGTTAATACCTGAACATTAAATGTCTAGAAATTCAAGTACTTCTGAAGTCAAGATTGTCACAAATTATTCGGATTTTTTTAGCGTGTCAGAATGGTGTCATAACATATTGAACTTCACTGTAATGAATACAGTATTTTTGCTCTAATTTAACAGGTGCTGTTTCAATTGCTATGCATTTGCACAGATTGTCAAACACATCACAAATTATCTAATAACAAATGTCTCAACTTAGTAAACAGAAAACTTGTGTAGTTCAAATGTGGTGTTTTATTGTATCTCATGAAAAGGGTAACGTCATTCAGTAAAAGCATTGCTAGTGATCTCCATAGTCATAGAACTAATTGAATTTAAGTAATCAGTATTGAGGTTCCACTTTGTTGCATGTACATGTAGTAGCACCATATTCATCCTCTTCTTTATGCCTCTGCATTTCATTATAGACATTTGAACAAACCGGTAGTGTCATATTATTGCCTGTTCTTGTCATATTTCACTCTGACTTAGCATAGTATTTGATGCTAGATGCCAAAAAAGAGATTAATATGTCACATCTCCCATTCACCACGAAGAGGTTTCTTTTTAAACTATTGTTCAAGGCAGTGATGTTATTCAGCATTCTGCTGTAGAGCATATGAGCAATACTGTTTGTTTGTACAGGACGCTATACCATCAGTCGCATATACATGCTTTTTTGGTCTACACATGTAGCTTCAAAATCATCAGTGTAAATGCGGCTGTCTTCATTTAAATATGAAGTAGTGCATTAAAAGAAAGAAAGTCTGTATCTCTAATCTGACCCTAAGGTACAGGGAAATAGTACCCTACAGTCAGGGGTGGATCCAGCCAAGCATATTAGGGGGAGGAGAGTTGCTTAAAGTAACACCGGAGAGAGGGGCATGGTCATTACTTTTTGTTTTTTTACTAGCTTAAAAACTATATCATAACATAAATATTATTAATGTGTGCTTAAAGGAATCCCAGTCATTTGTCCTAATTGGTGATAACAGGTGGACGGCAAGCACTGAAGAGAGAGGGAGGGGATACTGACAGGCTTTGGGGTGGGGGGCGATCACTTCTAGCACCCCCTTTCTGAATCCGCCACTGCGTGCAGTTCTGCACAATATCACAGGATTGATTCCAAACCTCAGGAGTCTCATTATAATAGTTGTAATATGTACTAGTGCCTTAGTTTCATGCACTCATAGAGATTATGAGGTCAAAATAATTAAGATTTTACTTGAAACAGTGCATCTCATAACCAGATTTTAGTTTTGAGACATGAAACTGTCAAACTTAATTTTATTAATTCTTCTCTAAACCAGCATTGATGTGCAGTGCCTGCGAAATTCTGCTCCCAGTTTTTTTGCTGTGAATGTGTGGTTGATCACAGAATTTATGACATTATTTAGCAGTGTGATTTTTCAAGGCCTTCCCTATTGCCATGACCTTTTTTTTTTACATTTGTTCAAACCAGAAGACAAGTTCACCAGGGAACATTTACTGGATGGGAAGATGTTTGAAACAGTTGGTTATGTGTTCAAGTTGGCCCATACACACACCTTTTGCAAATCAACAAAATTTCTTCATCTTCATTATGCAAACTAATTCTATATATTTGTGCAACAGTCATGCAGCTATACTGTCAAAGAAATAATGTTTCAGGACAAATAGAAATGTTTAATAAAAGTTACTGACAACAAAATGTAACGTTAGCTGTCTGTCATAATCATATGGTGGTTTTGGGATGTTAAACCCCACATATCACCGAATATGATAAGGTAACCTTGCCTGAAAAAGTTGCTTGTTATTTACTACACATCTCAAGGATCAATATGAATTTTCTGCAATTAGAGACAAGTGCAAATCTAGAAAAAAGTGCATCTTAAAACCAAACGAGGGAGCAGATAAACATTAATGCCACTGAGCACTTTTACTAAATATCCTGTCCAAGATTGCAGCAAAATAAGCACCTGCAAACATATGAGCTAGTAAATACAACAGAATGCTCAGCTTGAGGTTTTTCGTGCAGGAAAAATAAAGAAATTATGAAAATGACCACATGTTGGATGATGAAGCCAAGACAATGCTTTATTAGAAGTTTTTAAAATGCTCATCTCATGGTTCGTTTAAATAATGTTCTGGCTTAGCTCGTTGTGCACTTGGCTGGAGTGCAGATTCATTTCAACTACTGTCACTTATCCTCCTTTGAGGTCCTTGGCAGCAAGTACACCTACCTGTAACAGACATGGCAAATTACTCCACATCCTCCTTTATTTTCCTTTGTAGGCCCGTGTGCTCAGATTTGGGTGCACGTTAAAGAACACCAGGTGGTCGAAATTTCCGGAGCCCTCCACTACGGCGTCTCTTATAATCATATAATGGTTTTAGGACGTTAAACCCCACATATCTATATATCTATCCTTTATTTTCCTGTACAATTCAAGTAGCAGCCTTTCTTTCCACTCCTATATAAAGGTGGTGGTGAGTAAGCTGTGCATGCATGAACTTCACTGCATGACTCGGTCTGCCATTCAAAGCATAAACTCTCATAAGAAACTGTAATAAGTGTCCACTTTGTTCGGACTGCAGATATTTAAGCGAAATTGGTTGAAACACAATATGAAAATAGGTGTGAATTTTTGCTGCAAAGTATTGCACAGTTAAAATAGTGTGAAGAGAACACTCACAGATACAGCAGCTGAATTGGTGGCAAGCATTCCTTGGTTGTACGGGTAGTCACATTTAATGGGCCTCTTGTGCAGCCCTGGCAATGCTATGAAAAAAGCACATGCTAGTGCCTCCATGCCAACTTCAATCGCGAGTGGGCACTGTAAAATACAGAGCAAACGCCCCCTCCCCTCCCGCAAATATTTTTCAACCTGTTCTCCACTACGGAATTCTACAGCAGCGCCGCAGTTTTTTGGAAGCAAAGTTCTGAGAGTCCTTATATATGCACAAGATTTTTTTAACACCTTTACAATGTGATGCCTTGGGGCTGCATTCTGAGTTGTCAGAAATTGTCTGAACATTTGTAGAACATCTTTTTTGCCTTGTCACAACACCTGAAATTTCACACAAGGATTCTCCTCGGGTCTGTAAAACAGTAAATGCGTGTGTATTCAATTCAGCATTTCATTAGACACACAGGTGTGCATTTTTCTTGAAGGCACCTCTTTATTGAATTAGTGTCCGAGACCAAGCAAGGGCCCCCTTCCGGATCATCTTTCAGTGGCGAGGGGGTGATTTCTCAGGATTTTACAGTAGTATGAAGTTGGAGGTAGTGCTTGGGCCAGTGTGCATCTCTCACTTTAAAGTGCTAAGAACCTGGAAGCTTGTACCCGTATGCAAAAAGAAGAAACACAGCATACCAAATACGTTTGCACTGTTTCAAGTTTTAGTTCATCATGGTGAAACTCGCATGTCCATCAAACAAGTTGTGTAAATGAGGGCAATCTTCAGCCATGTGTAGCCTTTGAGCTTGTGAGGATGCACTTCTCACGTTACCAGTCATAGTCAGCATGGCTATACACTGTTGTCCTTTATGAAAGGGAAAACATGAACACATGGACTGCGCTCAGCGGCAACTGGCTACAGTACCATAAATCTACAGCTGAAGAAAGCGTGCCTGCTTCTGTTTCTATCAGCGTCTATCCAACGGCTATAATTTATTCTTTTGTTTGCCAATAGATGCCTTCAAAAGGCGGTGTGCTTTTTTAGCGGTTGTTTTGGTTGTTCCAATTCCTTTAGTGAATAATGGTAAGATAGTACCACCACAAAAACTGGACATGTCATTTCTTTCGTTGCAATGAGTGGCTAATGACCCAGTTATCTTGACTGCAAACCTTTTAATGAGCGCGCAACAGTTAAATTGTTTAAAGACATTTTTATAGTGCTCTTCTCGGGCGTATGAACGTTGCCTCAAAAGATACCACAGTGCTGCAGACTTGTGAGACTGCATATTTTTTTGCTTGTTTGAAAAAAGCAGTGCACAGGCTCGTTTAAATGTACATGTTATGTGTGTGTTGCAATAACTTGTCCTTAGTGTCACACTTCCTATCCTCCGTCCTCCTAGGATTATACGCATTGATATGCGATACACCTAGCAATACAACTAAACTGACTTTCATTTCTCTTTGGTTCAGGTGAATGAGCTGGTCAGCTACTCTACATCATTCTTATTAGTTTTTTCCTTTGGGTGTTGAAAGGACACTAAAGAGCAAAATAATTTTTTGCATACTATTGAAGTATGATTTCACATCACCACTCTTACCATGACACGACGCTTGGCAAATGTGAAACCGCGCAAAGAAAATGTCTCACCAAACACCATGACATCATTATTTTGATAGCATTTACTGTGTTCTACATAGCTTATAATCGATAAAAATGAAGGACATTGTCATCTGTGGGTGTCATAGACCTAGCATATAAGGTTTCAGAATATATCACTGAGCCAATCGCAGAATTGTGAATAATACATTAAAAACTTTTGACGTCACGCATGGACATTTCGGCACAACTTTCAATAGTGAAACTCTAACCTTAATTTTCTCCACTAATAATGAACTTGGGATAGTGAAACATATGGCATTGGCATTAGAGTACTCAGGGTGCAGTTTGTCGATCTAAACAAGTTCACTGTTTCTCTTTAGTATTCTTGTAATGCTTTTGTAAAATACACACAAGAATCTTGTGAATCAAGTGCAAAGCTGCACAGTAAACTGGTGTTGGGAGTACGGAGTTTGTACAATGTGATTTCATCCATTTCGCATTGCTGCAGTGAAGGGAACCAAACTGCTCGAGACTACAGCAGCAGAGGCTTATAAATCCCTCCATAGTTTCCTTCCACAGTTTCAACCACATGGGTTTAATGGTGGCAAAACATGACATTTATTCCACCTGTTCTTTACAACTCTATCACAAACAGAGACTAACACATGCATTTTTCTTGGTTTAAATGTTGTTTTTTGATCTTTCAGTGGATAAGTTGTCTTGAGGTAAGTAACACTCATATTATTGAATATAGAATCATTTTGAAGAATAGATTCAATATCTCTGCTGCTAGCCTCCTTTCTGACATGCATTCATGACAATTTCATTAATTGGCAATTGTAAGAAGTTTTACCCTAGCAGTAAATTTACCATGCATCTCCCTTTCAGCAAAATTAACTTCCTAGATATGATGGTATCTATTGAAACATTCTTTAATGTCAGGTATGAAAAAATACAAATCCTTTGCCCATACCATAAACATATAGAAGGCAATGCCAATCAGAAAATAAAAATGAACAGGGTAGAGCCAAGTGAAATTTTGGAGGAAGGATGTGCAGGAGAAGCGGACTTCACCCCCAGTCGAACCGGACAAAGAGAAACAAAAAAGATCTTTGGTTTACAATGTTGTTCTTGCTGCTAACATGTTGGGCCCAATTTAATCTCCAGTGGTGAATTCTTGTGATGTGCATCTTAATGGGGCTGTCTTGGAGTTCTTTCTTTTACAGAGAAATCAAAGGTTACGCTCTACATAATGCAAACCAACAGCCAACTATAATACATAGGCTACACAAGCCATCATCTATGACACGGCTAAGAAGAAATATTCATCAGACAGGCAAAGCGTTTAAGAAGCATCTGCAGAGACAACGATCACTATGCTCGCCAATTAAGCAAGCCAAAGGAGACATTTGGCGAAATGACCTGCACAACACTGTGAACAAAATCCAAAATGAAGCTTCAAAATGAGGAAATTATCACTAGCTGAACATGTCTCATAGCACAGCCTGACCAGCCGCTAGCCTTTGCAATCAAAGACCGAAACGCCCTTTCAAACTTAAATAATATATTTCGCAAGTACTACCCAACATTAACTAGCAACGAGCCACTTTGGAAAATGTTCTTCGACATGTAAGTGCATGCAAAAGTAAACCCGCATTTTTTTTATACACATACATAGTTGTCATCTAAGATTTAAGACCTGCAAACACCTTCCAAATTGTGTTAAAATTAAAAGCACTAAAAGTGAGTTATGCGTAGTATATTATCTAGTTTTACCTGCACTAGTTCAAACATTATCCACATGATTAAATATACATATTGTCACAAACAGGACAACATTTTAACATGGTGTAGTAGCACAACTTCTACAGGGACACAGAGTACAAGAAAACACGACACTCGCTTTTCTTGTCCTCTGTGTCCCCGTTGAAGTTGCGGTACTACACCATACGTTAAAATGATATTTCTTTTTAACGTGGCCATGATAGGTCTCTCTACCAGACTGAAGGAAATTCCAGGACTCCACCATAGCCTCTATGCAGATGACATTACCTTATGGGTAGCAGAGGGTAGTGACGGATACATAGAGGAAACTTTACAAACAGCGGTGAATGTTGTAGAAGAATATGCCACCCATACAGGATTACAATGTTCACTGGAAAAATCGGAACTTCTCTTCTATAACCCGACATGTAGGGGTCGGAAAAAGCATCCAGGAAAAACCTAACATTAAAGTCTTTGTTGGAAAAACGTAAATATCTACGGTCGAAAGCATAAGAATTCTGAAACTCCGAATCAGCTCAAACGGGCACAACGGAGAGGCGATTAGAATACTTGAAACCAGTGCGCAGCAAATTATGCGTCTACTTAAACTAATTGCAAACCGGCACTATGGTATGAAGGAAAATAATATGATAAGACTGGTACAGGCTTTTGTCATCAGTCGTATTGTATATGTGATTCCGTACCTCAGACTGCAAGTGGCCGAGAGAGAAAAGATTGACAGAATCATTAGACGAGTTTTCAAACAGGCGATCAGACTTCCAATTACTATCTCTAATGATAAATTACTTCAATTAAGGCTTCACAACACATCAGAAGAGCTTATAGAAGCTCAAAGAATCGCACAATATGAAAGACTAACGCAGAGTAGAACAGGTAGAGCCATACTAGAGGAACTGGGTATAAACTACGCAAATCAATTTGGCGCCAAAAAGGATATCCCGTATGAAATCAGGAAATGTTTTGGAATCTTACCGATTCCAAAAAACATGCACCCCGAACATCACAAAGCAAGGAGAGCTGAAAGAGCGAAAAATATACATAACAACGTAAAAGATTTACCGGAAACAACATACGTAGACGCGGCCAAATACAATGGAAATGACAACATGACTATAGCAGTAGTGGACTACAAAGGAAATCATAAGGTCAGCGGCTCGGTGAGAACGAGCTTTGCAGAAGAGGCGGAGGAAGCAGCTATTGCAATGGCCATAGCATCCACCTCGACTTCACTCATTGTTAGCGACTCACAGACAGCTGTGAGAAACTTTGCACGAGGGCGAATATCCCAAATAGCTTTAAGAATATTGGCTGGATGCAAAGACCAACAAACAATAGAAATAGTCTGGGCACCCCCTCACTCCTCCTTGCCCGGCAATGAGGCTGCACACCAGACAGCTCGAGGACTTACAGACCGAGCCTCTGGATTGCCCTGGTCGAACGGGGAGGACAATGAGAGATTTGAGCGGATGACCACTTATAGAGATATTACGCAGTATTACAGGCTAAGCAGGAAAATTTATCCTCCCGCACACTCGTCATTGAACAAAGGACAGGTGGTGGCGTGGTGCCTACTCCAGACCCACACGTTTCCTAGTCCGATAACAATGAACCGCTGCGTGCCGGAACTTCATTCGGACAAGTGTAAATTTTGCCACAACAGGGCGGACTTGAGCCACATTTTATGGGCATGCCCGCAGGCCCCCTTGAGAGGCGAATTTCTAGACGGGAGTGGATGGGATGCCGCGCTCCTCAGCTGTGACTCTCAATTACAAGCCCGCTTAATACGGCAGGCCGAAGACGCCTCCAGGGCCCATGGGATCATGGCCGTCGTCTAGGTTTGGTCCTCCCTTCTCCTCTTGCACCTGAAAGGCGAAGAGGACCTTTCTGTTAATTAAATAAAGTTTGATCATCATCATCATCACCACCAACTAGTCCAGCTCTCAACTCTACTGAACAAACAGGACAACCTGTTAACGTTTCATTAAATAGGCATCAAGCAAGCATGGCAAATGACTGGAAGCAATGGTGCAGCAATTTATAGTGGCAGGACATATCTTCAACAATCTTAAACCTTAAATACAGTAACCAGCTTTTCGAAAAAGTAAGATTGCCGCACCTTATTCACTAGTTTAATACATTCCAGCCAAAAAGTATAAATGTTTCAAAGGAGGCACTTGAACCGATTTGACATTGCACATACACAACAAAAAACCTATAAAAAATAATCTATTCTTCAAGGAATTCTTAAGGCTAATTATCCACATTGTCAGGTGGTGCTTCCTCGAGGCAAAGACAATTCAGCAAAATGTCTTCTCCTTTTCTACCCATCCATGCAAAACACTTGCTCCCTCCTGCCCCTCATTTCTTTCTGTTTCATGAGATTTTGATTGATTGCCCCTTTTACCCTGGCACAATTTATTACGGGGGATTGGCTCTTAACTCACCCAATTCAGCGTGCCGACTTCTCGTTTTCATCTCCCCGTTTTCGCATGTGACCTACCCTGCTTTGTTTAGGTTGGTGGAGAGGGTATGAAGAATATACAAAATGCCCTAAGGTATGCAAGGGATGAATTTCGGCCTTGTTGGTACAACATATGTGAAATGTTTTGTGGTCATTTGCCGATTGTTAGCACCAGTGTACCCCACATTCTCTTCATCCTGATAAATCTGCCCTACACAATTCAGATAGGTCGGCAGTTGCAGCCTTGAAGAAGTCTGCATGTTGAGACGATGGCTATAGCGACAACCCGTGTTCACAAATGTTTCATCTTTTTAAGCTTGTCTTCCTCCCAACTTCTGTGTTTTTTGGTTTCATAACATGACACTTCTGATTTAAAAAAAATAATAAAATTGGTACTGCCTTGTATAATCCGTGTTAATAATAGCTCAATTTTGTCTGTATTTTGGTAAATTTTCAGTGCACTCATTGTCTTGGCTTCTTTTGAGCAATCATTTGACTGAGTTAGTGAAACAACGATTGCTCTTCTTCGTTTAATTCCTGCCATCTTTTGTTTATTTCCTACCATCTTGCGTCTACAGACTAGTATGTACTACACTAAGACTGAAAGTATGAAAGAAACAAAAAGAATGATGTTTTTACACTGTAGCACCGAAATTAGAATATTTAGTAATTGCACCTTCTTATTTTATTACCAGCATGTCAAGTGCCGGAGGCATGAAGTGTCAGCGCAGCCGATTTTACCAGGTTTGAATGCTCCCGCTGCAGATTTGGCACAGCAGAAGAGCAACACGTGATCCTAAAACAAGCAACGTGTTTAAATTACACACACAATGAATGGACATCATGAGTACACGTATCGCAACAAGAGAAATACGCAACACGTACGGCGGAAGTACAGTAAACAATGAAAGTCTTACTTTTATTGTCAAGATCTATATTATCCTTTACGATAATTTCATCAGGCTGCTGTACAAACCGAGCAACTTGTGCAGCGAGAACGTTTTCGAATTGTGGTACATTAACACAGAGCGGTATTACCATCACTGCCACGAAATTTACGGTGCAAAAGTGCGTTCACCCGGAGATTAGTTAGAGGTTGACAGCTTGCCCGTCCTTGACATGAGGTGCACTATGAACCTGTGAACATTTGTGTTCATCACTGTCATCACTGAAGAGTAGATTTATCGCAAGGAAGAGTGCTTGCCGCAAATAAACACGTAGCTTAAACTTCGCGCTGGTTCAACGAGAAAACCGAAAGCCGTCATGACACTTTTCCTCACAGGAAACAAACGCAGTGCCAACGAGTCAACATAAGCCCAAGTTGTTGCAAGCAAAATTCAACGCAGCTACCATCTCAGGCACAGAAGCGATAACCGGCGATTTGTGCTTAATACGTTTTCGTTTTTAATCTGTCATTTTAAATGTTTGACGAAAACGATCTCTTCACATGCTCGAATACCATAGTCATCATCATCAGTAAGCCTGCAAAAATTGAATGCGGAACTTCAATGCACCCAAAAATGCCATTTTTATTGTTATTATTAATAATATTATTATTATAACTTGCAGAGAACTTGCAAGGCCCCTCTGAAAATGGAGCAGAGCCACAGTCACATGCATTCTCAGCACAGCCCTAGAACACTCGTGTGCGAGGCCTTAGAACAAGAAAAAAATTATGACTTAGAGAAAATGAACAAAACCATAAGTACATTGATTCCTAAAATGCAACTGCAGTTAGGTTAAAGCACTGGGGCAAGAAGTAAGCAAACTCTAACAAATCACAAAAAAAAGAAAAAAAAGGAACAACAATCTACAAAGGCTACCCACTCAAGATCTAAAGTTTAATTAACTCAGCTAAAAGGGCTGATGAACAAAAAGAAAATTGCCGACATGGGGATTTATAGCACCAAAGAATTAGAAGAATTCAAAGAAAGGACAGAGCATGACAACAGGAAAATAATTACGAATGTGCACTCCAGCAGATAGAGTAACATAATCAGCAGTCTCAACATCTATAGTAAGGTGGCAGAAAGCTTTTACTAGAGCTCATGAATAAGCCACCTAACAGAGAAAGAAGTCAAAGTTCAACAAAACACTTAAACTCCATGAGTGAATATAAACAAAGTTAGAAAGAAACACAAAAATCAGAAGCCTAACCAGGAATGAATCTGCTTGGATACCCTACCCTGATTGAATGGAATAGAGCCCAACAAAAAATTGACAAACGAAAAATCATTCAGCGAAAGTGTTGGCCCACTCAAAGATGGAGATCTCGTGTTTACAAGCTTGTGACACATTCTGCACAATTCCTCACGTACTGGCGAATCAAATGTACAACCTAACTGCAAAAACGCCAATACCAAACAAATACAGAAAAAAAAGAGATGAAAGATTTGAAGAATTATACACAGATTAACAAATCTCCCACTGTTGATCATAGCCATGCACTGTCAAACTGAAAAATCTGCGAAACGGAACACATCCATTTACTTAGCTTGCAGAGACTAATAAAAGGCATTCGACTCGGTAGAGATACCAGCAGTCTTAGAGTAGCTAGTGCATAACGCATGCATGAATACCCTAGCCAACATCTACAGAGAGTCCACAGCAGACAGACAGACAATGAACTTTATTAAGGTCTTGAGGGGCGACTAGAAAAGTCCCTTTATAGGGGAGGAGCTATTGCAGAGCAGAAAAATTTTATTCGAGAAGTGGATCTGGCAAGGAGACGAAATCTGAGCAATATATACAGCATGCTTAGCAGAACTATTTGAGCCACCATGTTGATAAGAAACACGAATAAACATTTACAAGGAATATCTCGGTACTTACGCTTTGTAAATGACATTTTGCTTTTTAGCAGTGGTGCCGTTGAACTACGATGAACTGAGGGTCTAAACTGAGAAAGTGTTCAAGTAGGGCTACAGATAAATGAGTAAAAGACAAGGATATAATGTTAGGAGGCCAAACAAAAGAGAGAGAGTTCGCAACGGCACACTAGAATCCTTACAATATATATGTATTTAAGTCAGATATTCACAGGATACACTACTCGTGAAAGGGAAATTCACCAAACAACATGAATGGGCTAAAGCTTTAATGGCAGACATTCCCAAATCATAAAAGGCAATTTACAACTGTCCCTAAAGCAGAAAGTGGTCAACTATTTTATACTGCGAGTACTAACATATGCTGCAGAAACTTGAATGATAGTAAAAAGAAAGAAGGAAAAAGAAAAGTTCAGAACAGACCAATAGCTATGCAAAATAGAAACAGAAAATGCTTAGCATAACATAGAGATATTAAAAAAGCAGAGCTCGATAGAGAACAAATAGGGCTAGATGACATTCTAGCTGACATTAAGAAAAAAAAAGGTGGACCTGGGCAGGTCAAGCAATGTGAGGGAGAGACAAGTGACCAGTTAGAGAGATTGCGGGCTACGAAAAGATGGGAAAAATAGCTGAGAAAGGCAGAAGGCTAGATGGGATTTGCACGCATAAGATCGATTAAGCTTGCATAGGGTTGGGAAAATTATAGGCAACTGCGAGAAGCCTTTGTGTAGCATTGGACATAAAGAAAGGCTGATATCCAAAAAGAGCATGTGTTATCGAGCTGTTGCACATCGCAGGTTGGTTTCAATACCAACAGGTTATTCAACTCACATCGCAGTGCTACTGCTTACGTGTTGTAGTTGTACTACCAACTGTTTTTCAACATGTCTCTAGCAACGTTGAAACATATCTGGAACATTTAGCAGAACCATGTACAGCCATGTCCTTGACTCTGTATAGTGCATCTGCAGCCAGGCTTAATCCGTGGTACCTTGCGGAAGTTGTGGGCTCCGACGTGTTGTTCCTAGCAGCACGCGTGACCTAATAGACATGCAGGGCTGCGTTGCACAAGTGTGACCATGTTGAAAGGTGGACCTGTTTAACTGTAGATGCATGGTTCCTCAGGGGGCTTTCAGCACGTGAATTCTGAGAGATGACGAGTTTCGACTGATAACATATGCCTGACTAGGCACTTGTTATTGTACCTGGTCAAGTATGATACGGTTGGCATTGCAAAACTTCTTTAGCACCAACCACTCCAGTTCCAAACTAAAGCACATCGCACGAAGGAGGTAAATAAATAAGCGCGCCTGCCACCAAAATTGGGATTTTAAAATTTTACATATTTGCTAACACAACCGAATAAAGGCATGACTTCTTTGAAAGGCCATGTTCTACAGGAAGTAAGTGCTCTTTTTGGGGAAGTCAAACCTTCGTTTGGTCATGTTAAGAAAGTATGTGAAATCATGATTTGTGGCAGCAGGTGTGCTTTCTTTACCTGCTTCGTTCACTTTGCTTCAGTTTGAACCTCGAGTGGCTGGCACTGAAGAAGTTTCGCGATGCCAAGCGTTCAGCAGCCCACATCACTGAGGCAAACTGGTACCTGAAGATGAGGCATGCCCGCTGTTTCGTACTGAAGAAGCCGGCTCGCACAACCTGGGAAATCCTCACTGTGCTGGGAAATGTTTACATTGCAGAAAGTGTACACTATGTACTCAACAAAGGCCCAAAATTTAGCCATGAACCTCTGCTGCTGGCTCACTGATTACTGGCATTGCACCTAAGAGTTGCGGCAAAAGTCAAAGTCGCAGTTAGGGACTATTGCTTACAAGACAATGTCTAAGCTCTAGCAAGAACAGGGGAAAAGCCCTTTTTGTTAGGAGGATACGTTGGTGGGTGTTATCTTTCTTCAAGTGCAACAATTTGTGCCCATTTCAAGTGGATAAAAGTAGTGGCTCCGTAGTAATGGATGTAAATTTGTGTAACTTCAAGGCAAGACAAGCAGTCTACATGAACTTTGTCAAGTTAAAAGTCATCAAAACGAGAGTTTTGAAAGGCAAGGCAATGGCTCTGAGTAAGGACTTAGAACTTGCACGACTAGGAGAGTCTATTGCATACTGCAGCTAGCAAAAACAACACCCTTTCTGTGTTTTTTACGGCCAAGACGCTTAAGCCGTGTGTTTCATTGAGGACAGTTGTGAGTGATTGAGGTAACTGGCAGAACATGATTAGTCAGTTTTTAATGAAGCGGCTAGACTTGTTTGTCATGAGAGACCCATTTTAAACTGGGAATTTCCCATGTATCATTCACTTTCTTCAAAGAATCCTTCGATGGGTGTTTGTTCTTGGTAGATGTTGAAGACATTTTATTCTGTCCTGCATGGGGAATAGTTTTTCTACATAAGAAGTTGCACAGACGAGAGTGGTGTGGTTGCCTTCAGGAATGCCACGGGCAAGGCAGTATAGGCTTTTATGGCCATTCTCAAGTTTTATGTTAAAGGTAGCTCGTATGTTGCTCCTGTGTCGTGAAATTTCTTATGTTGGACCATAGTAAAGGAATAATCATTATTCAGTAAAGGAATAAATCATTATTCCCGTGTAAAATTAATGACACGGAATTAAGCGCCATTACTGAACATAAATACTTGGGATTAACAATAACTGAGGACCTTAGATAGAGTAGTCACATAAGCCACATAACAGCGACCGCGCTCAAACGACTCTTTTTCATCAGACGCCGCCTCCGTTTAGCCCCCATAGATACCAAACTGTTGGCTTATAATACATTTTTCCGACTGATACTAGAGTACGGAAACATAGTATGGTTTCCTTTTACTAAACAAGACATCGCTAAACTTGAAGGTGTACAAAGAAAGGCAATACGGTTCATTTTTAACAAGTATGGGCCACACGAATCACCTACGGTGTTAATGGAAACTGCTGGTATAGATACTCTTCAGCGCCGAGCCAGAATAGCTAGACTGAAATTTATGTACTTAATAGTTCATAACAAAGTAAATATTGATGCCACTAACTTCATAACAAGCTTACAAACACGCCCTACCAGATATAACCATACGCAGATGCTCACTGAATACACCTTTCATACCGACTGTTTCAGAAATTCATTTTTTCCATTGACCATAAGAGAATGGAATAACCTTCCCTTACATATCTTAGAAAGCACATCACTAACACAGTTCTTAACTGCACTTGAAAGCATACCTTGAACCCTGTCAGACAGTTCTTGTCGTTTTCCCCCTCCTATTTATGTATTAAACTACACCTGTCACAGTTCTTCATGCATTGTCTCTCTTACTTTCTTTTTTTTTAAATACCAGAAACCCCACAGTATGCATTTGTCGCCTCGCTCTAAAGCACCACTGTGTAAAAATGCTTACACCATAGTCTCACAATGCTTTTTCTTTTTCTCTTTTTCTCCTTTGTTTTTCTTCCCTTGCCTACGGTTTTATTATGCGAGCCTGTTTTCTTTATATTATTGTGCCACTAATCGCTCTTGTGTTGCACTTTTTCTATAATTAGTTGGTATTTCCAGTGTATCACAATTTGTGTTATGTTGTATTCAACTATTGTATATGCCCTCCTGCTATGATCCCTTTGGGATTGGCAGTATTTACAAATAAATAAATAAACAAATAAATAAATAACTTCTTTTATTACGTTCCACTAACATTTTAATTAGTGAGAGGTTTTGGAAGTTGACGATAATTTTTTTATTATTTTAAAGCAACTAACCAACGTCACATATTAGCACATTGTTAACAATGTTCTAGCAGGCTTTCACAGACTGAAAAAGGATTGGTGTTTACACATGAGTTGAAGGCTTGTGGCTTTTTGAAGTTTTTGGCTCAGCGCATTACCTTGCAGAGTCGTCACGGCTGTTGGCTTTTTTGTCTAGGTGTGCTAAAAAATTGATTACATACGAGTTGACGCATTCCAAAACTGTGAAAGGGCTATAGCTGAACAATGCCCAGAGTATGCATGTGCAGGGTCAGGCTCACACGCTATGCAGAAGGCTTTTCTAAACTAATTGGACAGGTTGTCTGTGGTTGGTTTTCTTCACATGCTCCTTAACGCTGTTGCTGAGTTGCTCCACCAGACTATCAAGAGAGAACACCACGGTACTGGGGTTGAGCAAGAGCACAGAGCAGCAAGACCTGAGGTTGTACAGTGTATGCACCGAGCTGCACATGACCTAAAAATGGTCGCAAACAGAGATGTCATGCTGATTCTTTTTTCTGCGCCACGAAAATCATCTCAGCTTTCTCATGTATACTCTCTGACGGAAGCAACAAAGGTGGGTATGGTAAGAGGCACGCCAATCATACATAAAATGTGTCAACGTGGCCGTTTATGAATTTCCTTTATCCTACAGCAAAAGATGAATGTTGGCTGGGCAAGAATATGCTTGAATGAGCATGCACAGAAACATGAGCTTTCGTTAAACGATAAAGATGGGGCACATTTGCTGACGCTTTGGATTCTCATAAGTGTGAGCCGTACCTGGATAAGGTTTGGATTATTGGCAGAAGCAGGGACACAACCACTCGAGAATGCATAAATGCATTCTGTATAACATCACGAGGTTCATTAGGTATCAGTGATACTTTGTCTTTCTGGTAGGTAGAGAACAAGTTTGCAGATTTTGATTAGTTAGTATGCTCTCAATGTGAGCCTAGCTTACTCCACACATGTGTGCCTATAATTTTTGATGCAGGATATGATGAATAAACTGTCGTAACTTTGAGCTAGACCCCTTTTCCTATTAGTTTGTCATTAAAAACAGCCATATCTTTGTGGCTTATACAAGAACATGTATCGATTAGAATAGCAAAGAGTACTTCTAGCCTGACCTTTGTGTCTTAAAAATACGTAGGGGCAAATTTGACATAGAAGAGGGACACCATGTCTGGGTGACGCAGACCAGGGAGACATGTGGCTATGACAAGTTACCGATATACAGTGACGAGGAGAATGAAATCGGTGATTGTGTAAGCATTCCAAACTAGAAAAAGACTAGGAGTGATCAGTGTCTTATGTCGCATAAGCCATCAAATAACAAAAGCAACCACCGTCACCTCTACCACCATCTGGAACGTAAGAGCACTGCCAAAGGCTGCATTAATTGTTCTTCTGCACAGGCTTACGGCATGCAACTCCATAAAAGTAAAGCAATGGCACACAAATACTTCAATGTGGTATTGTCAGAGCGCATAGTCAAATCTGTTGCAGCAAAGTTATAAAAAAAAATCACTGCTTTCTTACACAGCCGTTTTAAAGAAACTTTAAATCGGTCTAAAAACGTTACATTCTACAGATATTTGCTGGTGAATAGAAATTCTTCGTTAGATGAGAAACTTCGTAAGATAGTTTTGCTAGATAGAGTTTTATTAGTATTTATTAGTAAATATTACACATTGGGGAGCCATGAAAATTTTGTAAACGAGGGGTGGGTGCTGGAGACGACGTTTTGACAAGTGGACTTGTCTTTTACGAGGCTCAACAAAATTTTGAGAAACTTCGCTCAATACAAGAACCATATCACTTTATCATTGTGCCTATCCCAAGAAATGAAGTTATTTATAATATAGAGGAGCCGAGAAATGTAACTTCATGCTACTTATTATTGGGCACACGCACCAACGAAGACCAAAAGCTTGTATGGTGCACTGACTACTAAGCGGGGACAAATGTGCTAATCTGATAGAGAAGTAAACATCACATCCTTTTGAGTAAAAAGTAACACGCAGGAAAACTAGTAATAAGACCCAAAATGACATTGTGCTTCCTAAAGAATGAAATGTCCTTCAATTTACCATGTGATATTTGATTTAGCAAGACCGAACGCATACATGTGCTTGAACGTATACATAGTGTTCATGTGATGTCACTTCCGCCGATGTCGCCATCTCCCGCCATGCCCAGGTACCTCGCTGGGTAGCTACAGCAGTTTGCGTGCTGCAGCGCTGTTTGTTGAGGGCTCGTCCTCTGTTGCTGTGCACGATGTTTGAGGAGAAGCCGTGCGGTTTTTCGTTGTCATGCTTTAACGAGCTCATCTGGTCAGGAAGGCCTCGCTTGTTCACTCGATACAAAATCGGAAAATCAAAACGTGTGACACGTGTACCAGCCACCGCGTAGGCCGGCTGCCCGCCACTATCTACGAGGGCCCATTAGCTTGCTTTCACTACCGATTGCGTGGTCTAAGAACAAGTGAAAGTTCAAAGTCTCTCGAGCCACAATTTTAAAAGTGGATGAGTGAAGCACACAGCTCCCATCGAAAACGAGTCATCGTGCAAAGCTAGGCAAGTTTACAGGAGATATATTATTAATAACAATTTTAATATATTGCTGCGGCCCACACCACCAAACTGGCAGTACGGCTCCCCGTGTGTTTTAAACATTGCTGATGTTAAGCGTCTTTGATTGAATTTGTGGAAACAACCAAGGAATATGTTATGCAAGGTAGAGACTTCACGTGGTGCGTGCCGCACTGATGCCGGTCACTTTTTTTGCGTATGTTATGACTAATTTTTTACCTTGTATATTACTTTTGTTGTGCGCTATTATACAGTATTGTCCTTAAATATGAATGTCCTTGAAGTGTGGATGGGAGCAAAGGGCAGAGAGGAAAACCAGGCAATGGTAGAGTGTATATCAAAGGACATTGAGGAGTTTGGAGGAGAGTGCGAGATAATTATACTAGGAGATATGGATGCAGACATAGAAGATATAGATGGGTATACTGACTCAACGGGCAAAATGATCATGGATATGTGTGAAAGGCTTGATTTGATCTTTGGCAACAGTTCCAAGAAGTGTGAAGGGCAAATAACATAGGAGGTCGGAAGGCCGCAGTCAACGATAGATAACGCACTGATGTCACATAGGATGTATGATAAGCTCAAGAGAAAGCACATAGAGTAAGGCGGCTCCAGAAGTCTGGGTAGTGATCACAGTACCTATCTTTATTTGCAGGTACGTTCTTGGATATAGCATTTAACCGTAATGAAGTTACACCTGCAGATGCAAATATCACCGGTTCTTCAAGTCGTTTTTGTTAATCTGTGCCAGCCAAACATGCCGGTGCTTTTTGGAAAATCGCCATGTGCGTTCTCAATTTTAGATAATAACTTTCGGCAAAGAGAACACCCTGACGCTCTGCTCGCTCTTCGTGGACTGTTATATCAACTTGCCTCACCAGCAGCTGATAATTGCTCCAATTTGCATCGTTAGGCAAAACTGAACGACCGCATGCACGAGGAAACAACACGGCAGCGGTCGGCCACGGAGTTAGTAGGTACCCAGGCATGTCGGTTGCGCATTTCGGAAGTGACGAATCGGCGCTGCATGACGCACGTGCACACTATGTATTGTAACACAGGGCAGGACTAGACGGACACTATAGAAGGGACAAATCGCTCTTGTGCCCGCATAGTCGTGCGCTGTGTTAAAATATGTTAAAGTACTGTCACCAACTGGTCCAGCTTTCAGTCCTTCAGTGTACATGTGCTTATTTGCGGACGTCCCATTATTACAGACCTAGCTACCTAGTATGATGCACCTCTTCTGCATAATTTTGATAGAATAGCTTTGTATATGTAGTAAACTGTTTTTCTTGCATGCTCGTCTACTGACGCAACCAGCAGCCAAGAAGCTAGAGACCACAATTGTGTACAGAAAGGGTTTGAGCATTTGCACGTGCGATCATACAGGTGTCACATGGGCACTTTTGATTGAAATCAACTAGGGCGTCTGTGCCAAACTCGTTCCAGCGCTGCAGCGACAGACCTGTCGATTGCGATCAAACGTATTCGAGTGACACCAGAACTAGTCACCGCTAACTGCCCAAACTAATCGGATCAAATACGGTGCAGCCGTCATCTATCTACGATATAAAAGGGTACGACATAGCAAACAAGATCCCGTGTGACAGTGGTGTTGTCAGTACAATGTGTTAGATCTGTCTGCACAAACATGATCACGCCTACGCGGGAGTAATTCAACGCTACGGCTCGCATGAACCAGCCAACACTATGGTATCATCAAATGTGCAGGGAACTAAATTTGTCAAACAAACCACCACACAGCACACACAAGAAAGCCAGCACTTGAGCATATCACATCGACGCGGGATGTTGGTCATTCAACGCTACCGCTTGCACGAAACACCCACGGCGCTCGATCTCCCCTCTCTGAAGGATCGCTCGGCCCAAGGAGCTTATACTAAATCTTCTGTAGTGGCGGAGGGGCTCCGTAGCTGAAGCCGACGAGCCGCTATATTGCTCAGGGCAGGAAGCGAATAGACGCATTGTAGCGTACGTGGCTTTCGCGTTGTTTCTGTACTAGTTATGTTGCGTGTGGTGCCTCTAATTGAACAAGATGGTTCTGAACACGTCTGTGATCACTTTTCGAGATGACGTTGGTAGGCTCTTGGGTAGCACTTGTTTGAGCGAATCTTGTGAAGCACGGCCACCGGACACAACTTTTGATGCGTAAGTAGGCATGCTTCGCTCGCTCACTTTTCCTCGCATATTTTCACGACTACATCTGCACTCGCGGATATATGCATAGATTTCCTTTTCGCGCCCGAGGGCACAGAGACACTTTGAATGATTTTTGTACGTTTCAAGATTCCAAAGTAGTTGTCATACTGCGCGGCACACGAGAGTGTGCTCTGAGGCGAGAAGGTTAAGCGCCAAAAAGAAGGACGACTTATGTTCAATACACATGTTGAAGCAGGCTGATTCAATAAGACAGGGTAAATAACGAGACGACGGGCAAGTAACGTTACTTCCGTGTTTGCATCGTTTCCATGCGCATTCACAAATGCCAGTACGTGAGAGTGCTTTATACAAGGAAGCGCTTCGTTTTTGAAAGGTAGTTAAAGTAGCACCGACTTCACATTTCTGAGATTTTGAGTTTCTTATCTTTGCATGAGCACTACGCTCCCTGTGCCAAAATTTTTGATGTGATATGCCTCTCTTTTTGTAGGAGAAAAAGGAAACGAGCTCCTCTGAAAAGTCAGGAAAATAAACACTTTCTCCTAAACCGAAAATCCCCCCCCCCCCCCAAAATTCACTCACAAAGGAGTTGTACAGGCAAAAAAAAAACACCTGGATTAATCGCGAACGTGGTACAATTAACAGCTGAAAAAGAAGGGTAAGATATCACAGCAGTACCAATGGGGCCTTTTAACATATATATATTGAGGCTTCTCGGAATTTCAATGATCAGATAATGGAGTACGTGAAAAGGCGAATAGCCTCCCCCCTCCCCCCCCCCCCCCAAATAAAAGAGTTTGCACACACACTACTGTTTTTCGCCAAGGGCTTATGGTTGTGTGCGAGTGAAACTTATTTTCGCTGCATGTTTTCGCTGGTCACTTCTACTGCAGTGTAAACATATGATGCGAATTGAAATACCTGAGTTACTTTTTTTTTTTACAGCGAAAGCTGTTATGAGATCAGAACAAGGGTCACGCACAGCGCCGTAGTTGTCCGCCGCCGCCCGTAACCAGTATCGAACGAAAAAAAATTCGACCAATAAAAAACACCAATGACACAATGAGATTCCAACCCGGGTCCGCTGCGCGTTTGCCCAGTATTCTACTTCTGAGCTAAGCTAGAGCTATGAACTCAGTAAATAAAAAGTAACAAGCACCAATGACACAATGTAGCGCACTTGGGTTTGAACCCAAGTCCGCTACATGTCAACCCAGTATAATCTACCACTTTGCCACGCCAGTGCTTGAAACTAGTTTCTAAACTGGGCTAAGGCAGGCTTGATGTCGGGAAAGGAATTGCTTTAATATGAGTAATAAAGCGTAGAACATCAAAGGTACAGCCAGGCGTCACAAAATGCGAACTGTGTAACGACTGGGTCGTCCAATGCTCAAATCCGTTATAAAACTTGTTCTCGATCACCTATTAACCGTGGCGCATACCCACTTCACGCGTGTTTCTTCATTGTCATCAGCCACTGCATAAAACTCGTGCGAAATTTTCAACAATTGTGTAGCAGATACCACGCTTCTCCAAAGAATGACGAAGAATAGCATAGTGAACGCTGGGCTACTACACAAAATTTATGATTATTTACGGTGCTTTGGGAACCCATCGGTATGATTGTAGCATCGCAATTAGTGTTTAGTGTTTGGCTCAAAAAGGCCGTTCTTCTACACTCTTAAAAAAAAAGTTAGTAAAAAGGTAGCAACTGCAGGCAAATAGGTAGTAACTGCAGTGCTTAATACCTTTCTTCGACCATTGCTACCCTTTTGCTACCTGTTTCCCAACTACGTTAGTAAACAGTTACTACCTGCAACCGTTACTAACTTTTTACGACCTCTTTACTACCAACGTTAGTAAACAGTTAGTAACTGAAATGACAAAGCTAGTAACTGCAGCAGTTACTACTTTATTGCCCCATTACTACCTCTTTGCTACCCGGCTTTTGACTATCTATTCCAATATAGTGTGTGAATGCGATTCTGATAATTTATGAGAGGAATCGTCTCGACGTATAATCATTACACAGAAAAATGACGCAGAAGGTATCCATAGATCAAGAAAATACATTTTGATTTAAATTACGCAACCGAGATATGTAAACGTCCTTCTGATATTGTCGCAACGAAGAAGTACACGTTAACGAACCACAAGCAAATGCTACACGTATCGTAATAGACAATCACAACAAACTTAGTAAATTACAGCACATATTAACAAGACCGGCACATCAAGATAACCAGACGGTCACAATTAGCCTCGAGGACAGTCACAGTTACTCTACTGGGATGTGTCTCCAAATATTATCATTGTTTTGGCGCGCCGAACCCCTAAAACGATTATTATCTTTTAAACGCAGTTATAGTAGTCGTGTGAAGCATTCAAATGCATTGACAATGAATCCGGTACATTGCTCCGGCCACTGTACATAATACCTTTTGTGGCCATTTTATAATAAATAAATATGATGTATATTTTTCATAAGCATGTCTGATTAAAAGTCTTGTGCTACGTTACCAAACACACGTAACCAGGTAGTTTAATAAAGTGCTATAGGTTTATATTTCTAAAAATTCATCCTGAAACGCAAATGCTTCCCTGTGTCAGACATACCCCTGCAAAGTAGGGGCTATATATACCCCAAGCTTACTTACTACGTCCACTGCAGGACAAAGGCCTCCCCCATGTTCCGCCAGTTAACCCGGTCCTGTGCTTTCTGCTGCCAATTTATACCCGCAAACTTCTTAATCTCATCTGCCCACCTAACTTTCTGTCTCCCCCTAACTCGCTTGCCTTCTCTGGGAATCCAGTCAGTTACTACACGTTTACGTAAAAAATAGTGAACTTTGCTCGCTCTCCGGCGCGCCGATGCTGGTCACAGTGTAGCAGGGCCACGAAGATCTCACAATGTGAGATCCCGGATTAAATCTGCACGTGTTTCAATAAAGTTTATCGGCCGGCCGTTCCGAGCCTTCCAAACAGATATGACTCCTGACGTGTGGCCACTCACAATTACATCCCCTGATGTCTTGAGGCATGTCACTTGTTCTTTGAAAAGTCTCAGCTTGCAAATGTGATAGGAAAGCTTTGTAACAACCCTTGTGCTGTACCAATACTGAACCAGTCAACTTGCACAGGTCAAGATTCATCCTTTGGACATGAATCATCGAGCAGTTCATACATATCGTCATGGTGGAATTCTGACTTGCATATCATTCTCCAATTGGCATGGCCGTGTTGCAGTATCGTGTCGACCAGAGCCAGCCAGCGCTTACACACCCGCTTGCACCGGATGAGACTCGCGCCATCCCCTAATGCCAAGATGGGCAGCAGGACCTCGTTTGGCACATTCATGGTTGCTTGTACTGTCATCACGTTTCGGCGTGATCACTTTTTTGCGTGCAAAATAACCTAGCAGTAATGAACAGATGCGGAGTCTACAAGCAAAAATTAAAAGTTGAGCTCGTTTGCGCCTAAGTTGAGCAAGTGTTCAAATCGTCAGCATCGGCGCACCGGAGAGCGAGCGAGCGTAATAAATAGTGAACTTCTTTGGTCTATGCATTCTTCGCACTCATGGCACACCCCACTTCTTAAGCGAATTTGTCTAGTTGTAAGACATTGATTAACCAACATTAACAGTGGAGAAATAATATGCCAAAATGCATGACCTGCGTAGTATCGGTTACCACTTTTTTTCTTTAAACCTTCAAAAGTTACTACCAATGGGTGGTAACGGCAAGTGCAGTAACAGTTACTAACTGCTGGTAGTAACAGCAGAGGTAGTAACTGTTACCACCCTCGCCGTTACTAACTGCGCTTACTACCAGGGTTGTAACAGATGTTACAAACCATTACTACACCAAAATTAGCAAGTACTACCACCTTTTTTTCTAAGAGTGTAGCTTTCGCTGTGATTGTGCTGCGCGTTCCGAACAGGCCTCGCGTATTTCCAACACGCTTCAAACGCTAAGTGTCAAAAAAATTAATGCAGATCTGCATTAAAGTCCCTCCCACGTTCCCTCACCTCCTAAGAATAATAAACTGGTGCTTCAGTAGCTATAACGAAACGGACGGTGTCAAGCGTCATGAAGTTTACGACACTACAAGGCAGTCACCGCCTCCTTCTGCCCTAAGCAATATGGCCGCCGCGGCTCCACTTCGATACATGGGCGGGTATGCGGGACCGCCACTCCAGGAGTTTTAGTATAACCTCCTTGGGTCAGCCGAGAATCGCTGCCACATCACCAGATTCGCTAGGAATAATACCGCAATTCATACACACCGCCGCACAACACCAAAATCAACCTCGACCAAACTAAAGTAAAGTAAGCTAGAATAGGGTAGTGGGCTTGCTGGGGTCCCCTGCTTGACGCCGGGTATGTCACACGTGTGGTGGCGCCACCAGCGACTTCAATATAGGGCATTGCCTGGCGGAGGCGTTGGTGCGCAACTGAAATCATGCTTTTTGTGCGCTGTTATCCCATGCACTGGACGGAAATGCACGCGAATTTCGGCATTGTAAACGGTGATGCTGATGTCGCTAAGACAATAAAAATGAAGAAAGAAAACTATCGTGGAGCAAGGTGATAGGCCGTTGGCCTACATGTGCGCGTAGGTAACCATCTAGAACACTGTAGCATGGTGTATGCAGCTATACTGTTAGCTCATTATTTGATGTTGAATGAAACACACCGAATACCATCAGTACTCGTGCGAATAAAGCTGTAGAAAACATTCTTTTCATAAACTCCATCGGCGTAACTCGCGCGATTAAACTGCATGCAGAACTCGATGCATGCAAGGAATGCTGTGCAAACATGAGATGCATTTAAATTTTCTTACAGGTGATCAGCAGCGATGGCGAACTTTTCAAAGCTTACGTTGCGTGGCTATCAATTGTAAACTGGATCCTTTGCATTTCTCGGGCCCTATTTTCGTCACGCACGCCTTTTACGAGCGTGTGAAATTATTACCGATGCTGACCTTGGCACGCACTCGGGAGGTTACCACGAGCTCTTAATGTTTACATTTCACAGCATTTAAAAATTTTCAGCTGCTCATTCTTTCTGAAGATCTCCCCGCTATCTTGGCTCTGTAATTTGGCTATTTCTCCACTGAATATTCCTATGCAAAGACTGTAAAAATCCAGAGATAAGAAAAACAGGAAGCCACTCTCTCCAAGTACTGGGCACAAGTACATGAAAATTTATTCATCAGATATATATTGGGCACAATTGCTTACTGGATATTTCTTCTTCAGGAGCAGTGGCTCAACTTCAGATGCTTTGCCTTTTCCCGCTTCTCGGTTCTATCAGAATTATTGCCTGTCACAAAACTGCGTAACAATATAAAGGCTGATTACGTCTTTTGAGAGGCCAGGGGCATGTTGTGCGCACCCAACTTCTTGGGAAAACTTTTCTTTCACGATTGTCAATACATCCAAAATTCTGTCAGTACGCAACCTGTGGCAAGAAAAGCACTCCGTAAACATGTTTTCTAGCTTGCTCACAAAACTGTACAGGTGGCTAGATGGATCAGTCCACCTTTATTACGGAAGGTGGTTAAACGAGCGAGCTGAAAATCTCCTTGAACTGGCATTGTGAGTAGTGTTATGCAAACTTCGCAGTTTGTTTTAATGACACAATTTCGCGCAATATAGCCAGAAACATAAAAGATCAGCCTGGAATCACTTCTAGCACTATGCTGGTTGTGGTCAGTAGGTACTGGCACAAAACTAGGCTCATTCACAGTGTCTGCACTGCCAACTGAATCGTCTTGTGGCAGTGTGTCAGTAGCAGCATTGATCTCCAGCAATGAAGCTAGCTCGCCTTGGTCACCGATTCCCCTGGCTAACTGTTTTCACGAGACCATAGAATGACAGGCAAGTAATGGTTAGCAAAAACTGAGTTGGCGTGGGGTGGTCGTTGCTGCCGGATGACTGACGTATAATACCACATAAATTTTCTAATGGGTCCTGGCTGGTCTTTGATGTCATTATGTATTTAAATACTACTTTCCCTGTCAAATAAGAAAGCATTTCTAGCACACTGGTTATAGTCACACGCAGTCCAGTCACGTAGATTATATGCACGTAGTCCCGTAGCACATACTTCGGTTGAAAATGAAGGTCACACACGGCAGATGTGTCCTCCAGGGCTTTTTCCGCTCGATGCGAATTTCTTCCCCATTGCTTCTTCGGGGCTGCATCCTTCAGAACGCCGAACAAAGACGGCTTCTTGCTGCCCTTCACGTGGACGTAACTTGTATGACAGCCTGGCGCAAAACAGTGGTTTTGCCGCCGCGGAAGCATTTTAACCTCGTTTGAGGATCACTGCTTGTCAGGCCACATCACTGTTTGCCGAAGAACCTAGGGAATTGAGGATTCAAAGCGCGACGAGTTCTCAAAGTAACAAAACTCGCACACACCGACCGCCACTCCAAACAGGCAGCAACTGCCCCAGCGCCAAGGCTCGCTACATTTAATGCGGTGGTTTCAGCTACCATTGTACATGAAGAATGTCGATACAAAATGGAGGAAGCGAACCAGAAAATCTACTGGTAAATACTTGGAAAACAGCAGGGGGCCAAACAAAAAAGAATTATCGGTTAAAAAGAAGGTGAAGAAAAAAAGAGAGAGATAAAGATGCAAAGAAAGGCTGGGAGGTTAACCAGACGCACATCCGGTTTGCTACCCTGCACTGGGGAAGGGATGAAGGGGAGAAAAGAGGTTGCAGAGAGATGAGAAGGTACACACGATCCCGAGCACACTCGGGGAGCACACACAGTCTACAGGCGGTTGCTCAGGTTTGTTGACTTTAAGTAAAGTAGCAGTGCTTTAGTCGCTTTCTGTGCAACTGAGGCAGATGCCCAAGGTCCTAGTATCTTCTGCACACAAAATGGTCCGGGGTCAAGTTGATTCAAAACCATCCGGAGCTGGCATCGCTGTGTGTCGTAGCAAGCGCAGCTGCACAGGACGTGTTCGATGGTCTCTTCAGCTCCGCAGTAGTCGCATGTGGGAGTGTCTGCCATACCAATGCGGAAGGAGTACACCTTTGTAAATGCAACACCCAACCAAAGGTGGCATAACAGTGTCGCATCAGAGCGGGAAAGTAGTGATGGTAGCTTTAGCTTGAGCGAAGGATCCAGTTCATAAAATTGACACCTTTGGAAGCTGGTAGACGACCAGAACGTGCGTGTGAGATCTCGAGCCAGCAGGTAAAGTTGTCTTGCTGCATCATTCCTTGATAGAGGAATTGGAACTACAGGGGTTCCTTCATAGGCTAAGCGGGCTGCATCATCGGCTAATTGATTTCCGGTTATAACGATATGTCCAGGCAGCCATTGATATATAATATCATGCCCTCGTGCTAGAGCTTCATGATGGCAATGTCTTATTTCTTGTACCAATTGTTCATGACTCCTCCTACGCATGGCAGACTGCAAACTCTGAAGCGCTGCCTTCGAATCACAGAATATGACCCATTTTCCTGGACGTTCTTGGACGAAATATTGTAAAGCAGCCCTTATAGCAGCAAGCTCTGATGCCGTAGATGTAGTCATATGCGACAACTTAAACTTGATTGTCATTGCTGCAGCCGGATTTACAGCGGCACCTGATGAGCTGCTGGACGAGACGAACCCATCAGTGTATATCTGCGTTCGGTCTAAGTACAACTCATGTAATAATAGCAGTGTTGCTTGCTTCAATGCTACTCTGGAGTGATTGCTTTTCTTTTTGATTCCCGGAATTTCTAGACGTACTTGCAACTGGTCGAGGCACCACAAAGGACATGCCATTCTCGCAGCTGGCGTATATCCTGATGTAATGCTGTTTAGGTGCTTGGCTATGACGTCTGAAAACGTAGCACGTGGTCTTCCAGAGGGTAGAAGGGCCAAGTGGTGGTCGGGGACACGGCTAGCATGTCGAATGTGCGTTCTGAGGCAATCCACAACTCTATATGTCCTGACCGGATGGTCTTTGGCAAGCATGATTGTGGCATAAGTAGAAGCGCATCAGGGCAGTCCTAGGCAGATACGCAGTGCCTGACCCTGCAAACTCTCCAATAAATGAGTATTGGGTTTGCAAGTGTTAGTCAGTACCGGCAAGCTGTAGCGCAATAGACCCAGAAATAGGGCTCTGTACAGCTGTAGCATGGAGGCCACAGAAGTTCCCGATGCTTTCCCGCACATGAATTTCATTATATGCACAATAGATAGCAGTCTCTTCTTCAAGTACGCATAATGCGGGCTCTACGAAAGACTTCTGTCGATTATTATGCCCAGGAAACGATGCGTCCGTGCATATTTGACACTCTGCCCATTGATGTAAACAGGGTATGGCGTCATTCGTTTGCGTGTAAACGCCATCAACGCGCACTTCACAGTTGATATAGTTAGGCCTTGTTTCTGAGGGTAGGCTGTTTAGGCTGTTGTGAGGGTTGCTGCCCGCTGTATTCGTGCACGCACCTGAGGGCGAGTAACTGCAGCACTCCAGAGGCAAATATCATCGGCATATATGGATAGGGACACCGACTTTGGCAGAACCTTCACCAGACCAATGAGGGCAACATTGAACAATGTGGGGCTTAAAACACCTCCCTGAGGTACTCCGCAGTAGGTGCAATGTTCAGCAGTTGTACCCTCATATGTTTGCACAAAGAAACCCCTGCCATTTATATAATATTTTATCCATTGAAACATTCGTCCACCAATGCCCATTGCTGCGAGAGAAGTGAGGATGGCATCGTGAGCTACATTATCATATGCACCCTTCACGTCAAGAAAGAGTGCCACTGATATGCGCTTGCGACTTTTTTCTTGCTGAACAAATGTCGATAAGTCAAGGACACAGTCGATAGAGGAGCGGCCCCGACGAAAGCCTGCCATGCAAGAAGGATATTTGGTGTATCGTTCCAAGTACCACTCGAGACGAAATAGAACCATTCTTTCTATCACTTTTCCGAGGCAGCTTGCAAGGGCAATAGGGCGATACGCTGTCAAGTCCAATGGTGATTTTCCCGATTTTAAAAGTGGTATTAATCGACTTATTTTCCATTCTCGGGGAACACTGCCGCTGAGCCAGGAGTTGTTGAAGCATGTTAAAAGTTCTTTTCTGGCTTTCTGTCCAAGGTGTCCCAACGCACTATAAGTAATACCATCAGGACCTGGTGATGACATGCGTTTAGAAGCGACTAACGCACCTTCCAGTTCTTCCATAGTGAATGGAATGTCCATTTCTGGTAATCGCGTCTCAATAACGATCACGACGTCGATTCTCTCGTTCATAATATTCCCGGCAACTCTCGTGCGAAATTCTTCAGACACCTAAAGTTCTGTTTTTTCATGATGGAGTGCCAAAGCTTAGAAGGGTGCCGTTGTTGCGGAGAGGAGCGAAGACCACGAACTGTTCTCCAGGTATATGACAGCGGTTTATGAGGGTCTAGAGATTCACAGAATGCTTTCCAGCGTTCGCTCTCCAGCTTGTAAATGCGTCGTTGAATCTTTTTCTGGAGCCGTCTTGCTTCCCTCAGATCGTAAATTGATCTTGTACGTTTGTATCGTCGTTCAACACGCCTTCGTATAGCTCGTAATCTTTCCAGTTCGATGTCAAACAGTGTTATTTTAGACGAAAATGGTAATTTACATTTGGACGCTTGCAAAGCTTCCGCTATGGTATTTTCCAGGCAGCAGGCGAGGCCTTCTTGACAAGCGTCCTCAACACGCGATGTAAACATCGACCAGTCAGTGCCAATTACAACACCGGAAGAGAAATTTTTTATGATACCATCGATCGTCACGTAGGTGGGTATGTGATCACTCCCATGAGTCTCAATATCGCAAAACCATTTAACTTTGTGAGAAAAGCACCTTGACACCAATGTCAGGTCAAGGCAACTGCCATACGTGAGACCCCGCAGATATGTTGGGGTACCATCGTTCATGATGGAAAGGTCGTAATCGGAAGCGAATGTAACAATGTTCCGGCCCCTGGCATTCATCCTAGTGCTCCCCCAAAGCATGTGATGGGCGTTGAAGTCACCGGTGATGATCCAAGGCCCATCGATTCTCATTAGGATGTCTTTTAATCTGTCGCAGTCAAATCGCGATGACGGAGATATATATCCACCAATAAGCGTGAACGAAACTGCATTCTTCTTTACACGAAGATACACGTACTGATTCTCGTCATTTGAACTTATTGGGTGCGAAAGATAAGTCAAGTCTGTGCGAATGTAAACAATTCCTTTGCTTCGTTCTTCGCAAGCGGCTGAATAAAAAGCTTCATAACCGGACAATCTATAAGGCGTTGATACGTTTGGTTCACATATGACAAGTATAGGGAATTGATTGGCCCGAACAAATTGGCGAAAGTCCGAAATACGGGACTTCATGCCTCTGGCATTCCACTGAAAAATCGATGCACTTTTAACTTCAGTGCGGAAGATGAGATTTTGTTGAGCCATTGTGCTTATACGACGTTAGCAAGAACTGGATTCAGTGCATCCAGTATTTGCAGTGCACTCTTAGCAGACGGAGATTGTATGCTGCTCAGTAGTATGCGGATCGTGGCAATTAATGATTGCACGATTGCAGTCACTTGCCTGTCTTGATTGGAAAGATCTCGAACCGGGATCGCGGACTGGCCGTCATGAAACTCCTTCGGTTCGCTTGATGCTGCTTCTCTTTGAAGTGCAGGCCACTCTGTCGCAGTTAGGGTGTGCTCACAGGCTTTGTCCTTCACAGCCTTTCCCACGGCATGTGGTCTGGGAGGCAAAGGAGGTGGTACTGATGAGGGATCTGGCAAACGTGTCGAGGAGGTAGCGGGCGTCCTTGAAGACCGACGTCGACGTGAACGACGCCTTCTGACTTTAGCTGCGGCTTCTCGATGAGATGAGTGATCGCGCACCATCTCCTTCAAGATGGCAATTTCCTTCTGAATCCGCGGGCAGTCCTTCGATGTGGCTTCATGGGATCCATTGCAATTAGAGCATTTCTTGACAGTTGCGACGCACTTATCCGCTTCATGGTGCTCGGCGCAGCGGTGGCATACCACCAAATTCTCGCAGACGCTGCTCACATGTCCAAGTTTCATGCATTTACGGCACTGGAGAGGCTTTGGAATGAAAGGCCGCACAGCATGTCTGAAGTACCCCACCTTCACATGAGAGGGGAGTGATGTGCTTTTAAACGCAATCTTCACACCGCGAGACTTGCCTAGCCGGGTGACATCAACAATTGGAGTATCAGTTGTTGACTTGACAAGAAGTTGTAAGTCATTATTGGAAATAGCCACATCTATGTCGTAGATCACGCCGGTTACTACATCACATCCTAAGGGAACATGAGAGCGCACCTGGTTGCCATTCAAGTCAGTTACACTGCACGGAACGCCCAACACACTTGCGTGCAAAACGTCAACAGCCAGTATATTCTTTCTGGCGTTCACTCTTATGTCCGTGATCTCATTTGGCACGAGCGTTTCCAGAGACCTCGACACAGACTGTCTGTTAAGGCGTTTCATGCTGACGGTAGGAAGTGCAGGCAGAAACAGGATGGTAGAAGTGTTCGATTTTTGGCGCTTCACTTACAGTTTGAATAGTTGAGGATGAGGGTGTCCTCATGTTCCTCCTCTTCGCTTTGCGGCTCAGCACAAATTGGAAAACGTCATCTGAAAAGTCCTCACTGCTGAGATAGTAAGCATGAGTATCTTCACTGTCGCTGTCACTCGCTTGTCCCATCCGCTTCCTGGAGGCGGCCGCCGCTGACGCCGCTGGTGCCGGCAAGCGCCCGGGGTGGTCTACATCCATCCCCTCCAAGGAAGCAGCGAAAACCGATCAACAGACTTAAATTACCACTGAAATACGCCGGAGTTAGCAGAAGTAGCTTGTCTTGTCTTGTCTCCTAGGAGATCTTGGCTCATACCCACATGGGGGATTGGCCACACTGTATCTCATTATAGATCATTTTTTTTACAACGCTTGCTAAAAAAATAAAGAGAAATTAGATAGGAACAATAATAATGTTTCTTTGAAAAAACGTGAAAAATTGGAGAAGAATGCGATAAACCAGATTATATAAAACAAATTTACAAGAATGAGGAAGGGGGGAAAAGAATTGGATATATCTGGCAGTACCACTAGCAGCGTATCCTTCCGGTTGCCTGATGGAATTTATGTAGCGCTGACAGAATAGCACTGCGGCCCACACCCAACTGACTAGCTCCAAACGATAATAGGGTGGATGTATTGACTGGCAATCCGAGCATACCAATCGGTCTTTCAAGAATTGCTCCTATTCAAAACACACTTCTTCGTCTTCCGCCATAGTGGAAGAAAGTGAAAGAAGCTGAGACTGATATGTGGAGAATTGGCATGATTAAGAAGTCCGCACTGGAGATATATCGAACTTCTAAGCAGGAAATCGCCAAGGAAAGGATCTATGATAATACTCGGGGTAGTTCTCTACTGTTTGAGACCAGGACGGGAGTATTGCGAACCAAGACATATCGGGCCAAATACGAAGGGGTACACACGGTATGCAGTGCGTGTGGAGAGGAAGAGGAAACTGCCGAACACTTGATAATGTTCTGTAAAGGGCTTCACCCTATAGTTAAGGATGATGGCGCAGAGTTTTTCATAGCACTGGGGTTTAGGGACCGGGAGGGCAAAATAGACTTTAAGCAAGTAGACGTAACTAGCAGGAGGTTATCTGATTGGTGGCTAAAGTCAAGGCACGAGTGAAAATTAAACTCTTCACTGCAAAGTACGAATCCTCAAACTCCCTTTTTAAGGAAAAAAAATAAATATGGTTTTGGGTTCATTAAGTATTACGGCTTGGTGGCGCTAGCCACCGCCCGATCTAAAGGGTACAGCCATATCCATCCATCCATCCAACGTGTCTCTTTGGTGTCGTGACTGGCGGATGAAACTTAATTCAACAAAATGTAAAAGCATGCGTGTATCTCAAAAAACTTCAGCTTCTAACACTTGCATGTATCTTCTTAATGATGCTCCTTTATCCTCAGTGCACTCGTATAACCATCTTGGGCTTAACATTACTAACAATCTATCCTGGCAGAAACACGTCGAATACGTCACTAATAATGTTAACCGCATGCTCGGATATTTGCGACGAAACTTTTCTTCCGTACCCATGTCAGTGAAACTAAATCTTTACAAAACGTTAGTACGCTCTAAACTGGAATACGCATGCGCCATCTGGGATCCCGGTCAAGTAACCCTAACTCTTACTCTTGAAGCCGTTCAAAACCGCACAGCCCGTTTCATTTTGTGCAATTATTCCCGTCATGCCAGCGTCATAGCCATGAAAAAAACTCTGAACCTAACCGACTTATCGTTCCGTCGAAAATGCTCTCGCCTTTCTCTTTTTCATGAAATTTATCATTACAATCCATCTTTAAAAGAGAGCCTTCTCTCTTCCCCCTCTTACATTTCACCCCATTTCGATCATTGCTTTAGAGTAGGTGTGCCATTTTGCCGAACAAACCACTACAGTGATTCCTTCATTCCCAGAACAAGCAAAGACTGGAACTGCCTTTCCGCTGCCACCGCATCCCTCATCGACCCTGCAAACTTCAAACTCTCCATTTTGCAGCAATTGTAACATTTCGCTTACTTTTTGTTGTATAACCCACACTCCTTTCTGTAAAGCCTTCGGGCATGGAAAGTATTCAAATAAATAAATAAATAAATAAATAAATCTGATTCGTGGCTAAAGTCAAGGCACGAGTGAAAATTAAACTCTTCACTGCAAAGTACGAATCCTCAACCTCACTATTTAAGGGGAAAAAAATTATTTTTGGTTCACGGTTTGGTATTACGGTTTGGTGACGCTAGCCACCGCCCGGTCTAAAGGGTACAGCCACAGAACACCTACCAATTTGTACAGCCATATCAATCCATCCATCCAGCAACGGTGCTGGAATGTAATGTCGCCACCCAGTCATACTAGCCTGCGACGGAAAAACTGTAGACCTAAGCGCGCAGTTGATCCGCATGCATCCATCAACCGCATTCAAACGAGGCGCGAAGATCAGCTGGATTCGCTGTGAATTGAACGACAATATCTGTGAACTTGACTGGCGATGATTCGCGACAATGCAGCGGCGGCGTCGGGAAATCCCGAGCACCAGCTTCTCCACGTTGCGTGGTTGCTAGCGGCGCCAGCAAATTTAGGACAGATGTACGACTCTGCTAACACGTAGTGACACGAGCATAGAGTTTTAATATACTGGCACGAGGGACACGTTGCAGTGAAACAGCAGCATTATACTATTTATGAAACTTCATGGCAGTCTATAATGTCATAGCCTCCTAGATTTCCCTTGCCTGCCAAATGAGCGCGAAACACCCATCATTTATGGCGGCGCTATCTACGTAGGAATAAGGGTCTTTGTACTTAGCCTTTGAGATGGGCAATTTGGCGTTTTTGAGGCTATGCCTTGTATTGAGAAAGTTGCCTGCTGAATGACGACGTCACTTACGTAGGGTTATTTGTATTTACGTTTACGCCTTTTTAAAAATTTTTACGTTATTTTTGTTGCATATAAGTTTTAAAAACGTAAAAACTTATTTGATGAGACCTCTACTTAGGTAGCACTACCACCATAGTTCCGACGACGGCCACTTACCAAGTGACCGCCGATAATCCGGCAGGCAAGGGAAATCTAAGAGGCTATGGCCCAACAGCACCAAATCGTCATCACCACATAAGCGCCATTCGTGTTGTGGCGCCAATACTCAAAAGCTTTTGCAAACCAAGGAGAGACATTTTGCTCAATCTGTGATATGATGTTCTATGCCGTGGTGTTGGAGGAGTTGGTTGTACTGGCGTCGTCCACATATCTACCGTGAATTAAGAATTACCGCAACGGCTGTGTGTTGTGAAGCTATCGTTCGTGAAACAGCTGCCCAAAAACTAACGGCGCTCTTTTCGTAATGGCGACCATTTGCTAACGACACATACGATGAGGGAAGCTTCAAAAACGCCGGGAAAACGTTGTGGCGACCGCACTTCTGTGACGCCGTTGCTCAAGTACAGCCGCGACAAAGCCAACGGTTCATACGGCAGCACGAAGTGTGAGCTAGGCCTCGCGAAGGTTACCGACTACGTTGTTAGCACCGACACCTGGAAAGGTCGGCTGGATTTTGATCGTCCTTGTACAGCGGCGGTGCCAGGGAAGAGGTGCTGGTTGAGCAGTGAATTGACTTCGTGGAATCGTGTTTTGTGCAGCCTCAACTATGAGCTCGTCGAGACACGGCCCGGCTTTAATTGCTTAAAGAAAGCTGACTGCTATAATTGCTACTCCGACAAGTCATTGGAGGATGTCACCCGGGAGGCAGCGTTCCTGATCTCGTGGCTTTTGCAGCACCACTTCTGCATCGAAGAATTCAGCCTGCTTTGCCCAATGCAATGTGTCTACGAGGCCCTCCTCCTGCACCTCTCCCAATTCGCTTGAACGGGACGAACACCGACCGCTATTTCAGACACGTGGAAATCGAGATTGATGAGCCCCCCTGTGTCAACTGTGACACCGATGATCACGTAGGCTATTTGTTCGCTCTTGAAGGCCTCAACACTGTCCATGGTGTCGAGGAGCTCGAAATTACATTCTGCAGCATCACATTCAAGTTTGCCGCCGAACTTGAGTCTCTGCTTCGACGCAATGCCAGCACCCTCAAAGTGGTGAAGCTCATGAAAGCGAGACTGCCCAGAAACGTCGACTATGCGCTGTGATGTCTCGTGAACTGTGAGTCGCTGACGCTGTACCAGCAATTCAGAAGGAACTGCCGCGTGTAGAACCTGGCCTCAGTGGCGCAACTCTTGCGCACGACAAGTGCACTGAAGGACCTCATCATTTATGTCGGTCCGATCAAAAGGCAGAAACAAATGACTGCAATCGGCAAAGCCATGAAGGACAACGCTTCCTTGACGAAGCTCTCTGTGCACTCTCAGAAAGTCAGCTTCTCACCTGAGCCAGTATTTGCCGCACTTCCGGCGAACAGTACCCTGAAGGAACTGCTGCTTCGAACTGTACTTTAGATGTATACTCTGGACAAGTGCTGGGAAACGCTCTTCGCATGAACATTAGCCTTTGTAGCTTGCGCATTATTGAAAGTGTCATTTCTCCCTACGGCATGCCACTGCTGGCAGACGCGCTGACGATCAACTCCACATTGGAAGAGATTAAACTTTCAAGCAGGGGGTCATTGTACTATGAAGAAATCGTATTTCTATTCTTTTCTCTGGTCAAGAACAAGACATTGAAAAAGCTAACCCTAGGCAAGTTTCAAGCTGACAAAGTAGAACGGTACGAGTTTTACATGATCCTTATTTAGCCTTGTTGTTTCCAGTTCAAAATTGAGGAAACGTTTTGGAGCAAACTGAATATTTTAGTTTAATTGTTTTTTGTCCCAATTCAGTTGGCACCAAAATATTTCCTCAATTAATAATTCTACATGCTTTTCTTTTGCAGTTTTGTTTTTCACGAGTACATGGTATCCATTCCTTGGTAAAAAAGGAAACGCTTGTAGAACTACGCTTGTAAAACAAAAGGCAAAATCAGTGTCTCCCTACGTAAATTGTGTTGAAACTGAAGAATCGTACTTTAGAAACCGCAGAGAAGCTCCAACTGAAGGACCTTAGTGTTGTGTTGAAAACAAGTTTGTTCAGGGCTGCTGCTTCAGGAATGAGCCATGTTAACTTATGTAATTGTGCATACTTTCACACTTGAGGCGACCAACAACTGGTGAAAATGTGCGATTGCTATATGGTGGAAACGAAAAGAATGTTCGATATACTTATTGATTCAAGCATGCTTCTGGTTGTTTGAATAGGTTTACATATTTAAATAGGATTACATATTTAAATCGCATTTAAGAGTCACAAGAGTATCTGTGTGTCACACCGCGTAGCAATGAACCTTGATGCTGCACTTTGATGCTGTCTGCAAAGTATTAGGACTCAGCCTGGCAAAAACAATTTATTGATGGAATCAGGACGTATTACTTCAAATTTTCAATACATTTCTAACAATGATAGACCAAGTACAAAGCAAATCCCATGCTAAAAAGGTTGCAAGTCAGTGGCCGTGACCTCTCTTGGAGATTCTATGACAGCTTGCTAAACAGGATGACCTACTGAGTTGACTTTTGAGGATTCTCTTGCGATTTGAAAACAGCGACAAGTCTGCTGGGCTTACATCAGGGTTGTATCGGGACTTTAGGCGATTGATAATCATAGGGTTCTCGATAGCAGACTTGTATTTCAAAGCAGAACGGTCTTAATGCTGTAAAGTTGATCATAAACTGCATTGTAAGTATAAGCAAACTGATGATGCGCCTTATTTACATCATGGCTCGTAGTTCTGTGTCAATGAACAATCTCGTTGATGGGATCTGTGATTACATGTCCTTTGTGTTGTAATAACTGAACTCTGTCAGTGGCACCCATTTCCATCAATGCCAACTTTTGAACTGCTTTACAGGGAGGCTTTGGCACGTATGCTGGCAAAACACGATAGCTAGGGCCACGTTCAACTGTCCTGGCGAAACCCATATGTCAACAACTTGAGGAGCATCCTCATCTCTTCTAAAACATGCCCCGAGGAAGTACGTCTTGATAACATTCGCAATCTATTAAAAGGCGGCCTTGGGCAACTCTTTGATGTGATTGCCTCGAGCAAGTGCGTTCGCACTTTCAGGGCTGCGTGGGAAGGGAATGTCCAGAAAAAAGAAGCTGCTTTCTGTGAAATGCTTAAGTCCAATCGATCGATCAGAACTCTGGACATCTTCATAGGAGTTGCTAATGGCAATCTAACCCGAAACATTTTTCGCATCCTTGCAGAAAACGAAGGGATAACAAAGGTTATAGTTTGGGTAGAACGTGCAAGTGACGACACTATATAAAGTGCAAGCGCTGAGACTGCCACAGACATCTCTTACTTTCTGGCTTGTAACAAAACAGTCACAACCTTTCACATGACCATGTGCCGCGCCGCACTTTGAAACTGAGTTTCTGAAGGAGTTCTCAAAGGGGATGTGGCAGAACAGTTCATTGTAGACTTCAATCTGGATGCCAACTTGTTTTGCCATGACAAAACCTTTACTGTTTTTGAAGCTGTGCGAAGAAACAAGGCCACTTTGAACCGTGCGGTTGATTTTATTCTCAATCAATCAATCAATCAGTTTATTATCATGTCATAAAAGGATGTTACAGGGAGTAAAATATATAGACGAGGGTCCCAAAGTACACGACTGCAACGGGACCCTGGGTGATGATTACAAATAATAAACCAGAAGCAGCTGTTAGAATCGTAGAAACAAAAATATACAAAGCAGAATGAAAACAAAAAGGCATGGAATCAAAAAACAAATAATACAGCATAACACAACACAAAGAAGATAGACTAACTATTTAACAGGTACTCTTTTAATGAGTTTTTAAATGAAATTAAAGAAACTTTGCATTTTAGGGAAGTGGGCAAATTATTCAATATGATGATGGTACAGAAGAGAGAAGATGATTTATCATAGTTAGTACGAACCTTAGAAAATAAAAAGTTATTATTAAACGCAAACCTGGTTGTGTTAGTATTAACTAACATCTTAGGATCAATGAAATTAGCGGAAAGTTGATTTCTTATTTGTTTATGCAGAAACATAATTAGATTAAACCTGAATACATAGCTAACAGTTAAGATTTTATTGCATTAAAGAAGGGGAGCGGCGCTTCTGTCGCAGGAACAGTTAAAAATAGCGCGAATAGCTCGATTTTGTAGATGTTGCACGGATGAAAGATGACACTGGTAAGTATTCCCCCATGATGCGATGCCATAAGTGATATGAGAATGAATGAATGCGAAGTAAAGTGAAAGGAGTGCTTTATGAGAAAAATATGAGCGAGCTTTGAGTAATGCGCGAATGCCGAATGCTGCCGTTTTTCTAATGTGAGCAATATGGAGAGCGAAGTTAAGGTTAGCGTCGAGGTGAATGCCAAGAAAAGATACACTGTCGCTGATATTAATCAAATGAGAGTCAACTGTGAGCTGTAGGGAGGAAGTTAACTTGCGTTTAGCTGATCTAAAACCATAAACTTAGATTTATTTGGATTAATAATTTAGAAATTTTCCTAGCACCATTTTGACACGCTACAAAGTACAGCATTTAATTTATAGTGACGTTGTCAATACATCTATCAGCAGTGGAAAGGATAGTATCATCGGCATATAAAATGCAGTGAGCCATGTGTATAATGTCAGGAAGGTCATTAATGCAAAGTAAAAAAAGTAACAGGACCCAGTAATGACCCTTGAGGAACCCCTTGATTTATTGTTTTAGTAGAAGAAAATGAGCCTGATATGTAAACAGTATGCTTTCTGTTAAGGAGGTAACTGTTTAAAAATTTGAGGGATGGACCTGTAATACCGTATGATTCGAGTTTCTTGGATAAAATGAGATGATTAATGGTATCGAATGCCTTTGTGAAGTCTAAGAAAACTGACCCTACTACAAATCCTGCGTCTATGAAGTGTTTGATGAAGTCTGATAGGGAAAGAATAGCAAGGTTAGTAGAACTTCCAGCGCGAAAGCCAAATTGACAGGGCTTCAGTATATTAAATTTATTAAGGTACTTGTTTAGCCGAGTTATTTATAGTTTTTCGATGACTTTGCTCAGGGAAGAAAGAATACAGATGGGGCGATAGTTAGAAGTAGATTGCTTGTCACCCTTCTAAAAATCGGAAGGACTTTGGCTATTTTTAGAGAAGTATGGAAACTGCCATGCTTGAACGCAAGGTTTATAATTATAGAAAGTGGTTCAGAAATGATGTCTACTGCAAGTTTTAAGTGTCGTGCTGAGATTTTATCTATACCAGGGCCGGTTTCTTTGAGACTTTTGATTGCTGTAGAAACATCATCAGGGCTCACGGGGAAAAGAAAAAAAGAATGATTAGAACGTTGTAGATTACAGCAAGAACTGCTATGTTTTTCACTACAAATTTTGAAAAAATAATTACTAAAAGCATCAGCAACTTTCAGGGTTGTCATGTGTAACGCCTTTATATATGACTTTCTGCAAAGGTGAACTATGTATTGATCGATTTAGAAAATCGTTTAAGAGTTGCCATTGTCTTTTAGAGTTGTTTTTTTCACTAGATATTTGGTCATCATAATATTTTTTCTTGGTATTTTTCAAGAGACACGAAAGAACATTCGAATATTTTTTATAGCGTGAAGCTAAAGCAGTGTTAAATGGTTGTCTTTTGACTTTTCTGTATAGGTTATCTTTTTACGCATACTTTTTAGCAGTCGCTCAGATAACCATGGGTTCTTAGGATATTTGTACCTCTTTTTACATTTGACTGTTTTAGTACATTCTTCTACGGCTTTAAGGAAAAGGGAAGAAAACTTGTTGAATGCATGGTCACAGGGCAGACAGGGAGTGTGCGGAAGCCTTCGAGTTGTTGTCAAGGGCTCTCATCTTCTTTCTTATGCTGTACAGGTTACTGGAGAAACGGAAGAGGAGGCATCGGCAGGCATGGTCTCAGCTGCCAATTTCTTGACTGACAACTACCTCACTATCACAGGGGTTGCCCAGTACTCTGTCGAATGCCATCTTGCTAAAGGCACTCAGATAGCTGCTCTGAACAAGGACTGCTGGCGTGCAATATGTAGCCATCTCAAGGTTACAGATGTGTTGGTGCCTTTGTAAAGATTGTGCGAAATATAAGTTTCATCAAATTATTACGCCCAGTGATGGTTCCCCACATACTGCTGCACATCATAACTTTTATAAACTGTGCATTAAGTATCAGAATTGCTACTGCAGTATATTTCTTAAGGTTGCATTGAGAGTTAGTATTGTTATTGTTTTTACCTTTAACCACCATGTGCTCTGCACAACATTCTTTTTGTTGATTCCTAACATGCATTATATTCATTGAATTAATTTTGTTCCAAGTGGCATTCTCTGTGTTGCATGAGTAACGTTATATCTATCAACATTATCGAACACTAAGGCTTCTACGGGCCAACATTTTTTTGTTATACCGTTGGCTGCATAATGTACACTATGTAAGAGCACTATTCTTGATACTAACTTTTACTATTGTCATACTTTGAACTAACCTTTCTCGGCAACATCTGTAGCCATTCCAACTGCTCTTAGGTACTTCCTTGCCGTTAAAACTTCATACTTACTGTGCAGTAGCTTAATTCGTGCCTTGCTGAATCGAAAAGCTTCAGTTGTGGTTGTTATGTATTAATGCATGCATGTCGGTGATTGCATTTACTTGTTTCAGCCATTTATGCAATGAATTTTCTAGCTGCTCGTATTTTAATTGCTGGCAGAGATCCTATACTCTCTGTGAAAAGTTTTCTTTTTTGGATACCTCAGAAAAGAATTTTGTGATTCTAATGTTGTTCAGAATCGGGGACATTTTCTTGTCTGTGTCATGATAGCTGTGGTGCTCAGTGTTATCAGTATTATGGGAAATCTGGTGCTCAGTGTTTTCAGTATTATGGAAATATGTCATTAATAAAGTTGTTACTATCCAGGCATGCAGTGACTGCTTGCTGTTTCTGGTTTAAACCGTGATTTAGGATAATTACCTAGGTGACCACCATTTCCACAACGCTGAGAGCTATTGACCTGTGTCCCAAAAGAGGTATGATAATCTTCAACAATATCCGCCATTTCACACATTATTATTGTTTCACTGTGCTTTGAATTGAGTTGCTTCTGACCACTCTGTTTAAAATAGCAATCACCCGCAAATTCTCCTAGCCGCACACAGTTCATGCCGCACGCTATGTGGTAGCTGTTTCGTGAGTCGCTGTTTCTTGGGCTCCCGAATTCGTATGTCAATACTAATAACTCTATTTTAATGTTGGATGATATTACTGTGTTGCATAAAATAGATACTCTTAAACAAATAGGCATTTGAACTTCAGCTTGTCTCCCTGTTTCAGATGCAAATAATTGTAATATTCGTGTTGGCGAATTACTAGTGCATTCACGAGATGCACATGCCCTGCTGTGGACAGTGAAAAATAAGACGACCTAGACTGAGTGACGCCCGTGCAGTGGATTACATTAGGTTATAGTCACAGGGAGGTTTGCTCTGCTGTGTGTGCGTACAAAATGGCAACAAAAAGATTACCTTATTAGTCTATTGTTATTCATATTTTCGCTCCGAGACTACCTGAATGCCTGACTGCTAGCTCGTGTAGCATTTTCATACATTTTTTACGATTTGTTTTCCATTTATACTGAAATTCTACTTTATGATTTTAAATGCATAACTAACTCACTTGATGATCCTGTCACCCAGTTCTTGGCCTATCCCCCTTTGTAGGCCAGTGCCAGCAAAGCAAAAGGCTCATCATCATCATCATCATTTGGCCTGTGTGGCATTTGTAGCCTGTGTGGCATGTGTTTTATTATCTGTGAGTGAATTGTTCTTTTTATTACAGGGCTCGAGTACGTCAAGGATACCCACGAAGTAACATTCAGAAATTTGAAAATAAGGTATTATAGCTAATTTTTCACTGTGCTGCATCATCCCATGCCAGTCAGTGTGCCCTGCATTTTGCTAGAAGCAATGTGGTCATCCTATGATTGCCCACCCAGATGACAAGAAAAACATGCATATACCAAGATGTGGAAACTTACCAGGACCCTAAAGAGGAAAACAATTTTTGCGTATTAGTCCAGTACATTTTCACAATCCTGAAAATGCCACTCTTACCATGACACGCCAAGTAAGCAAGAAAAGATGTGAAAAAAAAATGCGGGTGCCAACATTACTTTGAGCTTTCTGCCCCAAACGGCATGATGCAAGAAATTTTGAAAGCATCTTCTGGGTCTTCCGTCGCTTGCAAACGATAAAAATGAGGCACATTACCATCTGTGGTAGCCATAAACATAGCATACGAATTTTCAGACGTCATCGAGCCTATCCAACAAAAATTCATTTTAAAATTTCTGACACCAAATGCGGAAATTTGGCGTGTAATTTACAAATAAAGCTTCAACCTTGATTTTCTCCACTAATAATGAACCTATAACAGTGAAACATATGAAACTAAAGTTCTTGGAGTGCAATTAATCCATCTGAACTAACTCATTGTCCCTTTAAAGATATCCATTGACTGAAGTCGCAAGGATAACGTACTAGGCTTGTACATGTTGAACACAAAGAAAAACAAAAAGCCAGATATACAAATGCCTTCTTTGGTTTGTGGAGACCGCTACGTCCATTTCCTGGAAGACATGGCGACAGCCATTCAAATGGACACTTGGTAGGGGCCCTGCCAAGCGATTCAAGTTTCTGGGAATCGCATTTATGTTCGACGGATCCACGAAAAGCTGTTTGGTGATTAGTGCAGCGTATTTCCCGCCATTTACATAGGACACATGGACTGGGGTTCACTGACGAGCTAGCTCACTGGTAGCTCCTAACTATTCAGCATTCATGGTGGGAAAGGCCATCTGACAGGCCCGCACTTTTTTATTGGGCATGGAGGACACATCTGGCTATCATCATTTTACTCCTTCCTCGAGGAAACTGCTAAACGCAGTAGATAGCTCTACAGAACAAGTGCACATGAACGAATATGAAGCTTTTCAGCCCTGTCAACTGAACAGCATAAATTCTGTTATGCTACTGAGACATTCGTACCCACCACAAAACAAACAAAAAACGCTGAAACAAAGCATGGTGGGGCAGGGGAGGTGTTGGAAGCCCCATTCATGTGCAAAAAAAAGCATGACCTGCCCTCTGTTGGGCACTACATAATGGGGTCATGAATGGTAATGCCCTACAGATGTGGAAGGCCCACAGGGATTTGGAAAGACACAAGGCCAGCTTTAGGGGAACTACCAAGTGGCCTCTGGCCGACAACACTTAAAGGACAACTTGTATATTGTGGTGCAAGCTATCAAGATAACGAAAGAGAAAAGTTCTTAATGCTGGCCTTCTTTTATATATATTGCTTGCCTATGACTCAGTGGAGCACCGTCTACACTGAGAAGTGTTAAAGTAGCAATGGTCTACCCACCAACTTTCAGCTAATTAAGGATGCACTGAACCCAAGAAATGAGGCTGCAATCCACTGGGAGGTTTAATGTCACACAACACATAAATATATTTACAGAACCGCAAACAGGAGTACACCTATCCTCGCTACTTTTTATGCTCCTGGTAACTGGCGTGGAGACAGAACTCGCAAAAAATGCCACAGTCATTATTCTTGCAGCAGCTTGCTGGTCATAAGTTCAGAAAAAGCACATGTGATCAACCTACACTTCAACACGGCACAGTTGGTACGCGTGGTTGTGGTGAGTTGAAGGACTGCATGCAATACTCTGCAAGCAGGCTCATACCCAAGAGGCTCATACCCAAAGGAAACTTCGTAGAATGGGCAAACACCTACTGATTCTTGCATTTTTTTCTGCAATCCCAAAACACACACAAACCCACGTGAGAACAAGCTTTAGGCCTTAGGCAATGAAAAAGCATGCTTTCCTAAGCACCTGGACAATTTCAACCGTAAGTCGCCAGATAACTGGAATATGGTTGCGGTCCCCACCCTGCGTGCTATGCCTGTCAATTCCGAGAGACGTCTTTCCCTGGAAATATGTAGGAGAGAAGTAGGAGAAGCTGTGCTGGGGGTCCACAGTGATGCAAGTCGGGTGTGGGAAGGGCTTCCTTTGAAGCTTGGGAGGTAGTCGCAAAACTCGTCAAAGATGGAAGACAAAGCAGAGCACCAAAATACAATAGATAAACTGATACACAATGGGCATTGTGTCACCAGCCGTTGTATTGATACAAATACATAGGGCAGGCAGGCAGATGCATGAACACAAGGCTAAAAGAGCGCAACAAGAACATAACAGATAGAAACCCGGGACGTCTCCGCTTACACCATGCTAATAAACCTACGCGTCAGTATACTCGGCATTGCAAACTCGAGTTCGACAAAGTTTATTGCCACAAGACCAGTGTGTCACAGAAATTGTTGGGGTCGTAGAGATTGCTCATGCAGGAGATGGTTATGTCGGCATGCTATCGAAGGATAAAATCTGGTTTTTAAAAACTTGGCGATTAAGGCTTGTCGGTATCACCAGTCTATTACTTGCCGATTGCTTTTAGGGGCTAAGCTCCTTAAAGCGGCACCCGTTCGTCCCTCGTAGTCGTAGTAGTAGTCGTAATGTGTAACCAGTCTTACGTTTTGACCTGCAAGGTGATGCCGGTGGGAGATTTCTCCTGAGCGTTGTTGAACAATAAAAAAGTTCGCAGTGTGCGCTTTAACTAAAAGCCGAATTCTCCTGTCTCTCATTCCCCATCAGCAGCCATTGGCATGTACATTGAGCACTATCTGACAAGAAAGGGTTGCTACATCATACTCGCTGGGCGTGACCTCCTTGGATTTAGAAAGGATTAGCGAGCGTTGAGCGGCAGTGCCATGAATACAGTGAACTAGTATATTGCCACGTTCCATTTCCCAAGTTTCATTATCGTCCGAAAACACTACACAATTCTCAGCGCAAACCGCGCCTGCATTTTTCGAGAAGCTTCCGGACGGTAGTAGATCATTTCGATAAGATCAAGCCTACCCTGCGAACTGTACAGACTATTCAGGAACCTACGCCACTGCCAGCGATAACGCTAGAACATTCGACGGCAAGAGTATAAATGCCGACGCGCTTAGCCGCTTGTCAGTAGTTGATCGACGGCCGACGCTCCGTTCACTGCTATCTGTGCAAGACTGCTACTGTAACTGAACTTTCCGTTTACCGGGTACAGGTTCGCCCAAATAAACAGTTATATCCCATTATAAAGACTCCTGTCTTTGGCCACGTCACGACCCCGTGACAATATACCATGAACTCGAGGTAGTTAAAGGTGGGAAGTAGATACGAAGCGCAAGTTGTAAGAAAGTAAAAGCCGAATTCTTTCTCATTCCCCATTAGCAGCCATTGGCATGTACATTGAGCACTATCTGACAAGAAAGGGTTGTTACAATATACTCGCTGGGCGTGACTTCCTTGATTTTAGAAAGGTTTAGCGAGCATTGGGCCGCAGTGCTATAAATACAGTGAACTAGTACATACCATGAACTCGAGGTGGTTAAAGGTGGGAAGTAGACCCGAAGCACAAGCCGTAAGAAAGTGTGCGTGTGCCACCTCTCATTTAGTCCTTGGAATGTCCGCTGGATGGCGGTGCTTCTATATGATGAAAAGATGCGAGATGGTGGTACTTGGAGTGTTGAATAGATGAACGGACGGACACACAAACGGAGGCATGAACGGATGCACGGACGGACGAACAGACGCAGGGGCGGATGCATGGACGAATGCAGGGATGAACGCACGAACAGTCGCACACACGGACGGGCGAATGGACGCATGGACGGATGGAAGCAAGAACGAATGGACGGACGGATGCTTTGCCCCACTCTCCATCATTCACTCCGTGGATATGCTGCCATTTTTTTCTTTTAGCTTTGCTTTACCTGCTGGCTCTAGTCATGTATTTATATCTGGCGTCGTCAGCGAAATAAAACAGTTGGCAGCCAGCGCTCTTTACACTCTGTGTTGTGCCGTTCTTTTTAGATTTATGCGCTGTTATGTGTTAAGCACATAGCCTGTAGCCTTATTTTACACAACTCTCGACATGACGGGCTTGAAAATTGTCTCCAGAAGATGATTTACCACAACAAAGTCTAGTTGCTGGAAATATTTAGCCGTAAATCGGCCAATGGCATAGCTGCTGTGTCAGAGCACTTTCAGTTTAACGCAATGCCATAGACAACTGGATTAGTTTAAAAGCTGCATTAAGTGTACCAGTACACGGTCGGACCCACTAATAACAGTACCGGTTTTCACAAGATGTCAGTTATAACAATGAGAAGCTGCAGCACCGTCGTTCCTATGTTTTCTATAGTGAAATTACCCACTTACAGCAATGCGCGCATGCCACATTACAAATTATAACAATCTCTCTATGGAGTGCTTAGGCCATACGGTAATGAAATGAGAACTCAGAAAGAAAAACAAAAGAAATTCAGGCTGCCGCACTTTCGCCCACACCCCCGTGTCTCCAGTGCCCCTTTGGATTCCTATTATGCTTCACCGCGTAGCGCGGTAGCATTGGGGCAAAGGCGACTTAAGATTTGCTTCGGCGTGGGAGCAGCAGGGGCGTATGTTAATGCACTTTCAGACATGCAAATTGAGTAAAAAGTCGACATTTGGTATTTTTTCAGCATCTCACACTTCAGGTCTTACTTTGGCTTTGTAGGGCTTGTGGTAGTTCCGCGAAAGTGTCAGAATTTTCAAACGTCCGAAAAATTGGCAGCTAAAATCATCTTCATCATTATTGTTTGTTGGCATAATCCACCTGATATAGTTTTTTAGCCACAGCTTGCGGTCTCCGAATTCATTTTTATTATGAACCCGTTTATAACAATCATCGCTTATAACAAAACAATAAAATTTTTGTGGTACTTGAGCATTGTCACAAGTTGGGTCAACTGTATGCTAATAATAGTGTGGGGGGTTTCACCTCCCATAATCACAATATCATCTTCAGTGAAGCTGTAGAAGAAGGCTTTGGATATCATGACTATCTGGTGTTCTTTAACATGCACCGAAATTGCACGGCACATGGACCTCTACCGTTCCCCCTCCATCAAAATGAGACCTTCATGGCTGGAATCGGGTTAGCAGCTGAGCACCGTAAATACTGCTCCACCATGGCAGGCTGCATATGGGTATGATTAAATTCAAATAGGTGCGGCTTTGAAGAATTAAAAATAATGGACAAACACTGCCTTCCAGAGCACACTCTTAAACACTACATTTTACTGCAAACAATCAAGTAGACTTGATGTGTATTCAAATGCGCAAAAACGCGCTGTAATTCGAACGCACAAGCACTTGCGACGGTTCATTCGAGCATACCGCACGCCGAAAATGCTCTCAGCACCACGCCCAATCCAACGGCGGCACCTCCGACACCTCAACCCTGCATGCGAAGGAAAAGAAGAAAAGGAAAGGTTGTGGGGGAATGTTTGCTCTCTCTCAATTGCCGATCTGCGACGCACCGGTGCCACGCCTCCCCGGGGACTCGCTCGCTGGATTCTGACCAAACGATTGTGCCCCCGCAATCTGCGACAACAGCGCTGCTCTGGCCAACCGGCTCGCCCTACACCTTCTCCCCACACCCTGAAGCTCTCGCTGAGTGGCATCCCATCATCAAACACCTTTGACCGTGTCCCCATCTTTATTTTACCTTTACTTTCGTGTGTGGGTGTCTTCATCTTTACGTCTATCCCTTCTAATCCCTCCTTACCCCATTCCTCGTGAGCCTCTGTGGACGTGTCGCACTATGATGCAGACAGTTACGGGGCACTTTTATCTTCTTTTCTCTCATTTAAGAATCACTCCCCCTCCTCCCCCTACCCGTCCCTGACACGAACAGACCCTTCTCCTTTCAACACCACGCACGAAGAGAGCAAAAAAAAAAAAAGAAAGCTGCCGTAGAGTTCTGGTTATCTTTCAAACGCCAATCTGCTTCTCTGCAGATTGGCGTTTCCGCTGCTCAAAGCAGTCAAAGAAGTGTGAAATAGTAAAATGAATCCTAGCAGGCTCGTCAAAGTGTGCTTAAGCACTTGGCACATTCCTTTGAGAAAGCGCAATGGACACATGAAGGCGACAAGGCATGACATGCACTTCGTTCCACTTAGTGAGACAAATAACACACACAGAATAATTAAAATGACTAAAAACACCTAGGTCCCCGAAACAGAATACGTAATTAACAAGTCCTGCACACGTCCCTAATTACACATGTCCCTAATTATCTGTCATCCCTTTGTCAACTAATCATTGAATGGGGTGCACAGTGTGTGCCACCTACAATGAATATCGCTCGCGCTTACATCTAACCTGCGCTCACCGAGCCAGTCATTACTGGCATCTCCGCTGGGGCAAAAAGGTGCTGCGCACACGATGCGAGGTGCTTAGACGTCGTTCCCCTTGGGTAATGGGATTGGTGCCGGCAGGCACTCTGGGCACCTCCCAGCCCACTCTGGCTGATGTGTCGTTGGCGTTGCAGACGAGAGGTGGCCGCAAGCCCGGGCTCGTTCAAGGTCGCTGGCTAAGCGCTGACTTTTCCCAGCAGCTGACTGCACTGCCAGCCAGCTGGACGACTGGAGAGAGCAGGTGACAGCTCGCCCAGGCTGGAACTCGTGTGGGTCTCCATGCTTTGCAGTACTGGGGCAGGACCCAGGCTTCCCTGCCCTCATCTTTGCCGACCTGGCCACCGTTCTCCGATGCATGTGCCCATCCTCCAATATGACGTGCCTGCGCACACTTCTTGCTTTTTTGTCGTCTTCCATTTGCTTCTTCTTGTTCACGTTCCATCTTTCCTTTTCATACCTTCATCCTCCTTTAACCACTTTTATCCTCATTCCCGACACTGTACTAAGAGAAATTGAAGGACAAAGAAGGAATCTTCTGAAGATTACTCTAGTAAACTGCATAACTTGTCCTATGTGCCAATGCATTATATTATGCTAACCTTATCCATTGCAAGTCGAAACACATCACATATCAGTATTAACATTTTGCAGCATGTAGTGTTGCTCATCTCATCTTGCATGTGAATAAATGGACCAAATCAAAATCGAAGCAAATTAAAATGGGCTTCATCTAACAGTGTTCAATGCACTAAAAGCTGGAAGTTATGGTTTGCAGAGGTATGAAACAGAATGAAACAGCAAATGCAATTATACCTCTCTTCTAGCGCTTTCTTTTTTCAACTGCCAAACTCTTCAGCTGCCCAGAGGTTGAGAATATATGCCAATACAATTAGGGAGTTCATCATTTAAACCACTTGCAGTAACCGAAAACAGTTAATAATGATCCATAGTGGGCAAAACTGTGAGGAACTGAACAATATTAAATAGCATGTTCTCCTTGGGAGTACTCAGAAGGAATCGAAATAGCATGGCTTGTTATCAATCGTTAATTTCAAGCACTATTACCACAAAATTTTCGCAGCTACATCCAATTCATACTGTGCCCCCTCGTTCAAGCTTCTGAACTAATGCCTAATGCACAACTCAGCCTTTTGCGCACATGCAGCTAAAGGGATTTTCTGGCGTACTGTAAACAATACGAACTGCCGTTTACACTAAGGAGCCACTATGCATCTGATAACCATGACAGTCATTTTTTACGAGCAAGTTTGAGGTGCATAAAAGCTTTTATTTAGGCCTTCTTTCATGTGAAAGAAAACTCAGCAGCCCTGCCAGTGAGAAATGGCCATTGTCGCACCACATCACAAAGGACATTTGAAGTCGCACGCTTCGCGATTTCCTAGACTGTCTGGTCATTATTATTCTTAGCATTATTAGCTGTAGCCTATGCTTTAATAAGCAGCTGCATGTAAAACCCTCTTGCAACAGCTACGAATTGTTCATATAGTTTTACAAATGTTTATTGATGTTTGGGATGTGTTTTACCTTAGTCTGGCGCTTTCTCAGGCACTATTTTCGGCAGCCCTCAGTAGTTTGTGAGCTGTCATGTATGTGTGTGCCTATTTTACTAAATTTCCTGGTGACCTCAGGGGCTATACGCACTCATGAAACACAGCACTGCATGAGTTGCTTAGGGCCATCAAGCAGTGACAACACTGGCATTGGCAATGAACATTACGAATGACAACTTGCATTTCACTGATCCAGCGCAATTAATAGTAGCCTGACGCTACTCTGTGAACTATAAGAACAATTGCCACAGGGTACACAAACTGTGCACATACACTCAAACCTCATTATAACAAAGCAGCATTCTACACGAGGATAAAATCGCGACATCCAAAAATTTATTATAAAGGTATATCTTAACACTACATCTATTGCAAACCTTTTTTTCATTTACATCATTGTAACCAATTTTTCGTTATACCTGGGCTCGTTATATCGAGTCCTGAGTGTCAATGCAAAGAAAACCTTTCAATGAAAATGAAGCTGGTGTTTCTGATGCACAGTGGATTTAATGAAATCTATACAGGCAAATATACTACTGTAAAGCATTTGCCGTGCATTACCAATTATAAAGTGAAAAACTGACTAACCAAAGGGCCTAGCAATTGGGGAAATTGCGCGCATCGCATCAGGTTGCATCCTTCCTGCTAGAGGCTTTCCACTGTAGCCTTGGTGCCGACTTATCGGAATAACAGAGAGTGGTTGGTAACAGAGAGCTAGTCGGTACGTATCTATTATAAAAAGGCATTTGCGGTGTCCTGACTTTTTCCGGTGTCCGTGTTTGTGCACCCCATCCTTGTTTGCCGAATTCGCAGTGCTCACCACTGAAATGTGCCAATCACAGTCTTGAATATTCCGCAGAAGAACAACTGGCATGAGATGAAAGACAACAGCACACCTTTGGCAGAGGTCCTGCTTGCCACAAGAGTGTCAAATCATGTGTTCTACTAATAACCCACAGCACAAGAGCTCTTCTAAATTTTGTTTTGTTTGGAAGTAGGGCAATTGCAATTTGCAGCTCTGAATTCAAAAGCTATGCACTAGCACTAGTATGGCTAGAAATGGCACGACCTGGCACGATTGCTCGGCACTATCATATTTGACAGTGCAGGTACTGCAGCCGTCACGCTCAATATGGCAATGTGGGATATTTCGAATGTTATGAATTTACCAATTATTTAAAGTGTCATGATGTACTTACAGCTATGCGTCATTTATGAGTAGAAAGGAAAATGCACTATCATCCAAGAATAGTTTTGATTTAAAATGCCAAATCAACCGCCTTTCCAAGTAGGTACTTTAAAAAATAGAGCATGTTAGTATAAAGATACGATACACAATTTTCTCATCAAATATAGTTACTGTGCACATGTAAGCAGCCGGTATTTGTCAAAACAAGGACCGGGTGAACACCGATGAAGCGTGCTCTAAAGTTTGCATAAAATCATTCCCAATGCTGTGCGTGCCACTTACGTTTTGAGCTGCTGACTGTGCTTTTTTCATAACCTGCAGTTCTTCAACCGTACTGCCATGGCTTGCCATTATGTGAGAGGCTGCATTTGTGAATTCTGTACTGGCGTTATTTACTTCTGAAACATACAAGAGTAGTCAATCAGACAATATAAGGTAGCACTTTCAATAAGGGTAAACGGAAATGCAATTCCGCCGATCAACATATATGGTCTGAAATTCCGAAATACCCAGACCGTATTTACTTATGCATACAATATGTACACGATCAATTTATATTTACAATCTGTACCGTTTACTGTCGGATACATCACTCTTCGTCGTCAGTTGTCGAACTTAACTACTATAAAAGCTCTTTTGAAGTAGTCAACCCACGACCACTTTGTTAATGAAGATATTCGCAATGCCTCCATCGCACAGTACACTGAGTGGGTTGACTTAATTTACTGTCCCTTTACAACTGCTGGAGTATCCAACGGCTGAAAATGAGGCAACAGTTACCGGTCAGCCATTTGTCATCACTAGCATTTCAGTGCGATCTACAGCATGTGTTCACACAGGTAACCAAACTCTTCCCCTGAATATTTAGAGATTACGCACGACTATATTGCACAACACACAAATTCACGTTCGAAGATAATTTTATGCGGAGATTTTAATTTGCCAGGAATTAACTGGCCTGAATTGGGTCATGATCACCGAGAGGTAGCAAGTGCGGAATCATTGTTGCTAACAGCGTTTAGTTTCTCATTGTCACAACTAGTATCTAGTGCTACGCGTATTGTAGGTTCTTGTTCATCTGTGCTTGATCTCATGTTTGTAAGTAATTCCCTTGAAAACTGTTGTATAAGTGTTGAAGATGGGATTTCCGACCACAAGATTGTTTCTCTTTCGTGTCCTTTAACACTAGTTCAAAAAACAAAGGAATCCAGAGCTACTTATTTCAGGGACTATGCACGTGCAGATCATGCTGCTATCTTCGCCCATTTAGAATCGTCGTTTCCTGTTTTCGATAAAATTAACAACGTGGACGAACTGTGGACATGCTTTAAAGATATCGTGGGCAATTGTGAAGCTCGCCACGTGCCTTTAAAAAGAAAACGTGTTGACCGGGATTATCCATGGGTGACGCGGGAGATCATACATTTAAAAAGGAAGATTAAAAGGCGACGCAAGGCCGGAAAATCTGATCAACTACAAGGCCTTATCGCTACACTGAACAACAAAATTCGCAGCGCTAAGCCTCGATTACATTCTGACACGCTTCCATCATTCATGCAGTCTGAGCCAAAAAAGTTTTGGCGCTACTTGTCTAAGCAGCATTCTGATATTACCCATCTCACATCGTGCAACAAAATTATCACGCAACCAGACCAGATAGCCGATGAATTAAATGCCTTCTTTCACTCAGTCTTCGCGCATGGGTCCTCTGGAGCATCTTTACCATCATATCCTTTAATTAACCCTATGCCAGAATTGCAGATTAATGAAGAAGGTGTTCAGTGCCTACTCCGCAACCTTGACACTAAGAAGTCTCCAGGCCCAGACAATATTTCGAACACCTTTCTTAATAAGTATGCTGACTGGATAAGCCGATATCTACATAAAATCTACACCACTTCAATAGTTACGCAGATAATCCTTAATGACTGGCGCATGGCAAAGATTATTCCAATACATAAATCCGGTTCTAAACTACAATCCAGTAACTACCACCCGGTCTCATTAACCAGCACGTGTTGCAAGATATTAGAGCATATAATTTTTAAAGCCATTATAACACATTTAGAAACTAACAACCTACTCTACTATAGGCAACATTGATTTCGATCTGGCTTACCGACAGTCACGCAGCTAGCCGAGATTACCAACGACATTGCGAATGCACTGAATGAAAGAGGACAAATAGATGCCGTTTTTTTAGATTTTGCAAAAGCATTTGACGTCGTTCGTCACCCTGATCTAATAACTAAAATGCATGCAATTGGTATTGAAGATAATATTATTACATGGATAACATCATATCTACACAACCGCAAGCAGTTTGTCGCTGTGAACATCCTCAACGAGCATAGCGGCCATAAACCGACGTATGCATGGGAACTTCAAACGAATTGCTTCGCCAATCACATCTGAAAACTAAGCAACAAAAGGAAAGCTTGACTCAGCAGCACTATTGTGCGTGCTGAGTGTATAACAAAGCTCTCGGTTGAATGCAAGATTTTCAACCCCAAACAAAACCAAGGTGCTTACGAAAACTGAAATGTTCTACATTATCTCTCGCAGAGAAAGTTATCAGCACGCACAATGAAAATTGCTCTATTGCATGCTTGCGAGGCCAGCTCGCATGGATGCATGACGAAGACCGCCAAAACGAATTGCCAAGTAGCGCCATATGATGTTGGTCGCACAACAACAAATTTATTGCTAAAAAGGAAGTTGCTGTAAAAATGGTAGACTACTGCAATGAAAGAAACTGGTTTATTGCAGTAAATTATTTTAAAATTCTTATTATCACTCTAAATATTTTGTACAAAACCATTCGTTTTGAATCGTTTAGAGCTGCCACATCGCAACCCCCTCGCTTTGGCTTGATTGGTGCCATGTTCCTGTCCACGAACTCTTACATTTCAAAGCATCCTCTTGGAGATGCTTGGCCTATTTTTTGCCCTCGCAAAATTACTACATATTTTCATGATAAATTACAATCACAATGTCACACAACTCGAACATGGTGGATGCAGTTAAAGATGAAGAGCCAGCTGCGGTACGCAAGGTGGCATAAAACTCTCTTGCTACATTGTGATGATTAAATCAGCACTTGCTGGCCACTTTTCCGTTGAAAAAAAATCATCACCACGTGCATCTGATGGTGTTGGCAGTAAGTATTCAATAAGGAATGGATTCATAGAATGTATCAGCTGAAGACAAGGGAGGAGGGGGAGGTGTTGAGCAGCGGCAACATCGAACAAAACTGTAAATGGCAAAAATTGCGGCTTTTACACTGCTCTTACGCAAAATATGTACTAATTGTACGTATTAGAGACTTGTTTATCTTTTTTGTGATACTTCCAATAATGTGGCGTTCGGAGGTTTTTTCCGGTTCTGTGAAATCTGAATGAACGAGCTTGGAATGTGTATAGATAACGGGACAAATATATGCACATGGTGCCCCAGCTATATTTAGCCGGAGTTTAAAAATATGCTGACACACGCAATGGCGATGCCATCAAATGCATGTTGCTGACTGTTGCCTGAAGTGAGTCACACAATTTTATGTGTCCTGAATAATTGCTAAATTAGGCCAGTTTTATTAACTAACTTTTTAATCAACAAAAATGAGCCAGAAATTGTCATCAGAAAGTTGTTCTTCAGTATGAAAAATGTCCAATTAGACAGTTTCGAGCTTTTTATATCTGTTAATTTTTAGTGTTTTTCTGCTAACAACAAATGCCTGCAAAATACAAAAAAAAAACTACACGTGACAAGGATTCTGGTGCTCCCTAGTGTTGCGCCTACAAACGACCGCAGCATTTAACCGATTGTGCTGTCTAGATAGGGCCATGACGATGTTTGATGATGATATATGGGTTTTAATGGCGCAAGGGCCATACTTGGCCAAAGAGCGCCATGGAAAATGCTGATAAAATGGCAATGGTGCATCATTTGATACAATATGTGCAGGATGTGAACTACGGTACTGTTTCGTGGCTGTAAAGAGGCCCGAAATTCCGCCCCCTGAAGTGGGTTAAAACAAACAAGTATTTAAAATGATGGAAGTGACACGAAATGTGTGTAGCAGAAGTGAGAGACAATATTCGTGGTGATGAAACTGGATTGAGATGAGATTAGCACGAGTGCCTCGTCAATGCATGCCTTTGAACTCAAGGGCAGCGAGGCAGGTGCTGTCTTTATTGGAACCACTGCAGCCTCGACCTCTGTACAGAGGTCGTGCTACGGATCACCTCGAAATATGGAGTGAAAACTATCTATATCTTTTAAAAACAAGAACAGCGATTCAATCTTAAAAAGAGGATCTCTACCGATGAACATGACTGGATGTAATGGAAGTTTTTGTCGATAGGGTATTAAAAGTGCTTTTTTCTCAGAGAGTCTAGGTCATTGCACTCAACAAGTATATGAAAAACTGTAAGCGGTTCCCCACATCTGTTACAGATGGGTTGCTCACCGCCAGATAACGAATATGCATGTGTGCGGTGTGTGTCCTATTTGTAATCTGGTGAGCGTTACTTGTGTAGCGTGATCTGGATACCGGTGGCCAATTTCCAAGTCTTGGTTTTATTACGTGTAATTTGTTTTGTGTTTGTCTATCCCATAGCCGCTGCCAACACGCCCTGAGCTCCCGTCGAAGGAAGGGCTTCAGGTCAAGCGCAGGGACAGCTATGGATGTATTGATAGCAGCCTTGTTTTGGGCAGATATAGCAAGTTGGTCCGCCAAGACATTTCCCCCAATCTCACGGTGTCCTGGCACCCAGCACACTACTACATGTTGTTTGAGTGTGTGGATTGTGCACAAAAGACTGTAAAGTGACACAAGGAGATGGTTTTTATGTTTTTGCAGAGATTTTAAAGCTTTTACGACGCTCAAGGAATTCGTGTACATAACTGGGCATTGTAATTTTGATTCCTGAATGTACTTAACAGCCATCAGTATCGCATAAGCTTCTGCAGTAAAGATGCTTGAATTAGGGTGCAGAACACCAGAATCACAAAAAGATGGACCAACGGCAGCAGAGGACACACCAATACAAAACATTGAAGCATCTGTAAAATATTCAGGACAAGAGTATTTCAGCTGCAATTCGAGAAAGTGTGCACGTATATGTGCAAGAGGAGCGTGTTTGGTTATTTCAACAAAGGATAAATCACAGTCAATAAGCTGCCACTGCCACGGCGGCAGATATGTTGCGGGAGCCATCAGACAGTTTTCTAAAAGCTGTACCCCGGTTTCTTCAATTAAACCCCTCACGCGAAGTGAGAAGGGTCGTTTCACCGAGGGACGGCTGTCAAAAAGAACAGAACTGGACAAATCATTAATTATGCTGTGTGTGGGGTGTTTTTTATCCGAGTTTACTTTCAAATAATACCAAAAGAACTATAGGACCTCCGAAGGTGGAGCGACCACTCATTGGACTCTACATAGAGACTTTCTACAGGGCTGGTGCGAAAAGCATTCGTAGAAAGGCGTATGCCAAGATTATGTACCGGATCCAGAATCTTCAATGCGCTCGGCGTAGCAGACTGGTAGACTATGGCTCCGTAGTCTAGGCCTGTGCGTATAAGGCTTTTATAAATATTCATCAGGCACTTCCTATCACTTCCCCATGTTGTGCGTGACAGCACTTTGAGGATGTTCATTGTTTTCAGGCACTTGTTTTTTATGGACTTGATGTGCGTTATAAATGTGAGCTTCAAGTCCAAGATTAAGCCTAGAAATTTATGCTCAGCCTCTACAGGTATCCGTTGTCCAAGAAGCTTAATTTCAGGGTTTAGGTGGAGGCCTCTATTCCTAGAAAAAAGAACACAGGTGCGCTTTTACGGGTTTATCCTGAACCCGTTATTATCGGCCCATTTGGCCACCTTGTTCAATCCAAGCTGGACCTGCTGCTCACAAATTGCTAAATTGCAAGATTTAAATCCTATCTGAATGTCATCCACATATGTGCGATAGAACATATTTCGTGGCATGCAAAGGTGCAGCGAGTTCATTTTAATGATGAAAAGCGTGCAGCTAAGTATGCCACCTTGTGGTACCCCATTTTCCTGTATAAATAATTGTGACAGGGCATTTCCAACCCGAACCCAGAACTTGCAGTTAGTCAGATAGCTTTCTATAACATTTAACATCCGACCTCGTATGCCTAAGTGCGACAAGTCTCTAAGTATTCCGAACCTCCACGTGGTGTCATAAGCTTTTTCCATATCTAAGAATACCGAGAGGAAAAATTGTCTGTGGACAAATGCGTCGCGAATCTGCGACTCTATGCGAATTAGATGGTCGGTTGTGGATCGGCCTTCTCGAAATCCACACTGGCTCGGATCTGGTAAATTGTTTTTTTTTCGGGGAAATGTATTAAATGGCAGTTCATCATTTTTTCGAAGACTTTACATAGGCAACTTGTTAGTGCGATGGGTCTATAACTAGACACACTGGATGGATCCTTTCCCGGTTTCAAGATTGGGATTATAATCTCCTCTTTCCATGCACCCGGAATCTCGGTGGAAATTCATACAGCGTTGTAGAGGTGGAGGAGGGTGTTCTGTGTGTCATGTGGCAAGTTCTTTAGCATTTGGTACATAACACGGTCAGAACCTGGTGCAGATTCATTGCAGCAGTATAGTGCTCTTTGCAGCTCAGCCATGTTGAAAGGATGGTTGGATGCCTCAATTTTGGTGCATTTTCTATCTAACTTCTTGCTTTCTATAGTTGCTTTGTGGCGTTTAAACGTGTTGGAGTAGTGCACAGAGCTGGAAACACGTTGAAAATGTGCACCCAGAAAGTTTGCTTGATCTTCAAGGCTGTTGCCATCAGTGTTTACTAAAGGAAGAGAGTGTGTTGTTTGGCCTCGTATCCTATTTACCTTGTTCCAGGCCTTAGTCTCATCTGTGTAAGAATTAATGCCCAATAAAATATTGCACCAGCTGTCCCTTCACGCCTGTCGGCGTATTTGTCGACCTTGGGACTTAATCTGTTTAAAGTTAATAAGATTCTCAGCAATGGGGGAGTCACGCAGTAGTCCCACGCTTTGTTTTGCTTTTTCCGAGCTTTCCGACAATCTTCATTCCACCACGGCACACGACGTTTGGCCGCAATACCACTTGACTGAGGAATACATTTCAAAGCAGCGTCAATAATAAAAGCCGTAAAAAACTGAACAGCAGCATTAATTTCTAAAAATCACATCTTATCCCACGAGATACTAGTAAGAGTTCTAAACTGCTCCCAATCTGCTACTTCAATTTTCCACTTGGGAGCAAACGGTGGAGACTCGTTTTCTATTCGTGTACTTAAGAGTATGGGGAAGTGGTCGCTACCGTAGGGGTCTTTTATAACGTCCCAGTTAAAATCAGGTAAAAGGGTGGGTGAAGCAATGCTGAGATCTATTGATGAATAACTTCTGTTACCAAGGCTAAAAAATGCTGGCTCCTTCTTTTTGAGCAGACATGCACCAGCAGACATCAGGAACTGCTCAGTCATACGGCCTCGGGCATCAGAGCGAGGATCTTCCCACAGGCCGCTGTGTGCATTGAAATCGCCAAGGACAAGGTATGGCTCTGGCAACTCATAAATAAATGATTGAAATTCATGCTTGTTTAGCTGGTAGTGATGATGATGATATATGGTGTTTTTTGGTGCAAGGGCCATTTGATGGCCAAAGAGCGCCAGTTCATGGGACAAGAGATGTGGACAATGATTGTGATTAGCGGCTGTATAAGGGCCATAAAATTCCTCGTGGTAAGGCGGGTAAAGACATACAAGTAATAAAATCATGACCATGCCGTGAAAGGTGTGTGTGGTGCGAATAGATGACAAAAGTTGGTGATAATAAAAACGATGGTGGACATGTATGGCATTAGCACAAGTGCCTCACTCGTTCATACCCTTGCGTCCAAGGGCCGTGAGGCAAGTGCTTTGTTGTGTAGCCACCGCAGCGACAACCTCTCTGGAGAGGTCGTGCTACGGAATGCCCGGGTATATGATATGAAAACTATGGATTTCTTTTAAAAACGCTAACAATAATTTATGACTAAAAAGCGATTCCCTACCGACGAACATTGCAGGGTGTAAAGGTTATGTTGTCGGTAGGGTAATAGAAACTGTTGTTTTCTTAGAGTGTCCAATTGTTTGCACTGAATTAAAATGTGAAGAACTGTTAGTGCTTCACCACACCTGTCACACAATGGTGGATCGCCACCGGACAAAAGATATGAGTGTGTCGTGTATGTGTGCCCTATCCTGAGCCTCGTTAATGTTAGCTTTGTATGACATGATTTTGATACTGGTGGCCAATGGCCAAGGTGTGGCTTGATAACATGTAGTTTGTTTTGTATGTGTCTATCCCACTTGCTCTGCCAGTAGTCCCTGAGCTTTCGTTTGAGAGACGGCTTAAGATCATGGGCCGGGATTGATATGGGTGTAGTGGCGGTGCTTTCGTGGACGGATGCAGCAAGCTGATCCGCCATCACGTTGCCTTGAATCTCACGGTGCCCTGGCACCCAGCACACAACAACATGTTGGTTCAGTGTGTAGAGTGTGCATAAAATGGAGTAAAGTGAGATGAGGACAGGGTTTTTTTTGTTTTTTAAGACTGTGCAGAGCCGTTACCACACTGAGAGAATCTGTATAAATTACTGCTTTTTGTATTTGTAATTGTTTGATGTGTTTAGCTGCCACAAGTATCGCGTAAGTTTCCGCTGTGAAAATACTTGTGCCTGGATGTAGAGGGCCAGCATCCGAAAAGGAAGGGCCAACAGCAGCGTAGGACACAGAGGAGTTAGAGTTAGAGGCATCTGTAAAGAACTCAGGACGTGTGTATTTGTGTTGAAGTTCCAGGAAGTATGTTCGGATATGGGCAATAGGCGCATGTTTAGTAACTTCTAGGAAAGACACATCGCCATCTATAGTCTGCCACTGCCACGGTGGCAGGTATGCTACAGGAGCCATTAAACTGTTCAAGCGACACTCCAGTGTCCTCAGCTAGACCCTTCAGGCGAACTGAGAAGGGCTGCCTCATCGAAGGCCTCTTTCGAAACAGCATGGAGCTCGACAAATCATTAATAGTAGAGTATGAGGGGTGCTTCTTGTCTGCTTTCAGCTTAAGGAAATATACAAAGGACATGTAATTTCTTTGCAGATGAAGCGACCACTCATTTGACTCAACGTAAAGGCTTTCTACGGGGCTGGTGCGAAAAGCCCCCGTAGAAAGGCGGATGCCCAAATGGTGCACAGGGTCCCGCATCTTCAAAGCACTTTGAGTCGCAGACTGATAAACAACGGCCCCATAATCTAAGCGGGTTCGAATGAGGCTTCTATAGAGGTTCATGAGACATGGCCTGTCACTACCCCACGTAGTACATGGCAACATTTTTAAAACATTCATGGCTTTTAAACATTTTGTTTTTAAATACTTGATGTGCGGTACGAAGGTCAACTTGTTGTCCAAGATTAAGCCCAAGAATTTATGCTCCGCATTAACAGGCAGACGTTGACTGTTCAGTTCAATGTCGGGTTCTGAGTGCATGCCTCTCTTTCGGGAGAACAATACACACGTGCTTTTTTCTGGGTTCAGCCGGAATCCGTTTTTCTCTGCCCATTTGGAGACCTTGTTTAAACCTAACTGAACCTGCTGCTCACACATTGCTAGGTTGCATGACTTAAAGCCAAGCTGGACGTCATCGACATATGTGGAATAGAACATGTTGCGGGGGATGGACAGGCGCAAGGAATTCATTTTAATAACAAAAAGTGCACAACTAAGTACACCACCTTGCGGTACTCCCGTTTCTTGCACAAATGTTTGCGAGAGAATACTGCCCACACGGACACGAAATTTCCGATTGAACAAGTAACTCTCGATTATGGAAAGCATTCTACCACGCACACCCAGGTGAGACAAGTCTCTTAATATGCCAAAACGCCATGTTGTGTCGTAAGCCTTCTCGATACTGAGAAACACTGAGAGGAAGTATTGTTTGTGGACGAAAGTGTCTCGGATCTGTGACTCGATACGCACCAGATGGTCAGTGGTGGATCTACCCTCTCGAAACCCACACTGAAATTGGTCGAGCAGATTGTGTGTTTCAAGAAAATGTGAAAGTCGGCGGTTTATCATTTTTTCAAAAAGTTTACAAAGGCAGCTGGTTAGTGCAATGGGCCTATAACTTGAAACAGAAGAAGGGTCCTTGCCCTGTTTCAAAAAAGGGACAACAATAGCCTCTTTCCAGGAAGCAGGGATGGTGCCTGAAAGCCAGATAGCATTGTATAGAGAGAGTAAAGTTTTTCGCGTTTTGAGCGGCAGGTTTTTCAACATTTCATATGTGACACGGTCGTAGCCTGGGGCAGAATTACTGCAAGAGTTTAGTGATGTTTGTAGCTCAGCTAAGTTGAAAGGTTGGTTGTATGCCTCGTAATTTGTGCACTTGAATTCTAGTTTCTGCTTTTCTATCTTTGCTTTGTATTTTTGGAAAGCTTCAGTGTAGTGTGACGAGCTAGACACCTGCTCGTAGTGTGCACCAAGGAAGTTCGCCTGATCTTCCAGGCTGTCACCCTGTGTGTTTACGAGTGGGAGTGAGTGTACTTGTCTTCCTGCTACCCTATGAACCATGTTTCAGACTTTAGCCTCTTGTGTATATGAATTTATCTCTGATAAAAACTTGTGCCAGCTTTCTCTTCTGGCCTGCCGACGCGTTCTCCTGCCTCGAGATTTTATTTTCTTAAAGCTCTTCAGGTTTTCCGCTGTCGGCGAGTTCCGCAGCAACCTCCATGCCCTGTTCTGTTTTTTTCGCGCATTCTGACACTGTATTCCACCGCGGAACGTATTGTTTGCCGGGCAGTCCAGATGTTTGTGGAATGCACTTGGCTGCTGCGTCAGTAAGAAAAGCCGTGAAGTACTGCACAACTTCATCTATGCCTAATCCCGCATATGTCAGTCCAACTTAAGTGAGTAATCTTTTGAAATTGTTCCCAGTCGGCTTTGTTTACCAGCCATTTGGGAACATGTGGAGGACATTCATATATTATTGGTGTACTCAAAACTAAAGGGAAATGGTCACTTCCGTATGGATTATTTATGACTTTCCACTGAAGTAATGGTACAAGTGAAGGAGATGCGATACTGAGGTCTATAGAAGAGTAAGTTTTGTTGGCAAGCTTATAGTATGTTGCCTCTTTCCTATTCAACAGACAAGCACCTGATGAAATGAGGAATTGTTCAATGAGACGACCTCGCGCATCACAGCAAGAGTCACCCCACAGACCATTATGTGCGTTCAGGTCCCCAAGGACCAGATAAGGTTCATGTAGTTCATCTATTAAAGACTAGAATTGAAGTTTTTCAAGCCTCCGCACGGTGGTGCGGAGGTATGTACAAAGAGCAGACTGTGACAAGTTTGTTTAGAATAACTGCTCGGACAGCCACCGCCCCGAGGGAAGTTTGAAGGGGTAATTGTGTACATGCTATACCTTGACTAACTATAACCGCTACACCACCGGATGGTGGCATGGCATCATCTCTATCCTTTCGGAAGATTACGTAGTTACGTAAAAAGTTTGTGTTTGTTTGTTTTAAGTGTGTCTCTTGTACACACAGCACTCTAGGATTGTGTTCATGGAGGAGTTCTTGTAAGTCATCAAGGTTTCGAAGAAGGCCTCGGATGTTCCACTGCAATATTTCTGTCTGCATATTAAAAGAAGAGATGCTGCTGTGTGTACAGAGAGTATCCTGTGTTAGAGTGAGCTTGTTAATACAGGTGGCAGGACGGTCGTCCGGCCCCGTTATTGGTTTATTATTTTTCTTGGCGCGCTCCAAGGAGGCGCGCCGCTCTTTCGGTACCAATGATACCGTTGTATCTATTGCCTCCTCAGAGGCACTGGATGCCCGCACATGCGAGCTGGTGGTTCGGATTTTAGGCCTCGCCTGGTGAGGTGAGACCTTGAGACCAGAGGACCCTGGAGTCTCCGGCCTCAATTTGCTTGGAGGCGGAGTAGACTGAACTACTCCCGCCTTGGGGGCAGGCGCCACAGCCGATGGCTCGCTCTGCACTGGCCGAAGGGGTGGCGAGGACTGGTGCGGCATTGCCCCCTGACGCCCCGCATCAGCATATGTTGCGCCGTAAAATGGCGACACTCTTCGTCTTGCTTCTTGATATTTTTTTTTACTTTAAGAGTGATTATTTCTTTTACTTTCTTCCAGTTAGGACACGAATGCGAATACGCGGCGTGTTCCCCGTCACAATTCACGCAGTGAGGCGTAGTAACACAGTTATCAGATGGGTGGCCGTGGCTACCACATCTTGCACAAGTTTCCTGACCTCGGCAGTTCTGTGAGCCATGACCAAATCGTTGACATTTATAACACCGTCTTGGATTGGGAATGTAGGGACGGACAGAGAGTTTGATGTAGCCTGTGTCTATAGATGAAGGCAATGTGCTAGATGCGAAAGTGAGTATTAAATGTTTGGTAGGTATTTCTTTGTTGTCGCGTCTGATGACGATTCGTTTCACATCTGTGACATTTTGCTCTGCCCACCCTTCAAGCAGTTCCTGTTCAGACATTTCAAGAAGGTCTGCTTCTGAAACAACTCCACGTGAGGTGTTCATTGATCTATGAGGTGAAACAGATACTGGGATATTGCCAAATGATACGAGACTGCCAAGTTTTTCATAGTGATGTTTTTCAGGCAGCTCAAGGAGGTCTCCACTAGCCATCTTTGTGACCTTGTATTCTGGGCCAAAGACCTCGGTCAGAGATTTAGCAACAAGAAATGGTGATATGGCTCTGGCTCGTTTTGTTGGATTTTCGCTGTGCACAACATGGAATTTTGGAAAGCATTGCCGAGGTTGGCTGAAAACTGATATTTCATTGGTGCGTCCCCTCTTAAGCGGAAGACGATCTAGGAGACGGGGAAATGCAGGTGTTCCCATAGTAGTGTACTTTTTTTTCGGCAGCAATGGCGACCACCCACCATGGAGTCCAACCAGGGAACGCTGAATCACTTAATAGCATAAGGCTGCAGACGCCAGCCGTACATTGCCACTATAACCAAATATAACTACTCAAGGTTGAGTAACTACACAAGGTTAACCGTTGCCACCAGGAAAATTGGAAGTAAACAGAAGAGAGAAGTAGACAGGACAGACTAAAAGTGAGAGATAAAGACGAAGTTGTAGGGAGAGAGATAGGAAAAGGTGACTGCCGATTTCCCCTGGGTGGGTCAGCCCAGGGGTGCCGTCTACGTGAAGCCGGGGCCAAAGGGGTGTGTTGCCTCTGCCGGGGGGCCTTAAAGGTCCAATCACCCAGCTTTGGCTCAACCGCCATGACGATGGTGGTGGCTTTGCAATGAACATGCTTTGCTATCAGCCACAACAGCAATAACTGCTGTGATTGCTTATCGCTGTCACGAACCTGTGCAAGGGAAGCGTATTGTTCATGCACACACATTAGGGAGCACTAGAAAAACGGCACACGTAGGCGTGCCAGTGGGGTTGTCACGTGGTAATTTTTAATATGCCGTAGGCATTTGTAGTTAGCAGAAAAACACCAACAATTACCAGACGTAAAGTTCTAAACTGTCTAATCAGACATTTTGCAAGCCGAGCTACAACTTTGTCACTGGACCCATCTTCGTTCCTTCAACAGTTGTAGTAACACGTATCCCGAAGGAGTACGGCCACTATCGTGTGTTCGGTGTTAGCGAGCCGCAGGACACGCGTTAACCATCGCCATGGCGAGAACACAGTCCCGCTCAAGGTCGCAACACTTTATTGTCTGTGGCAACACCAAAACGCAGTATAGCCCGTTGCAAAAGCGCAGCGGGAAAGCAAATGGGCTTATCCACGCCACAAGCGCAAAGTACTATACAGGGTGCCACGAGCACGTATCTGAGGTAAAAGTGATTCACGGAGACACCGGGACCAAGACCCGGTTGCTCGAGCAAGGGCAAAGGCGCTCACATTGGCTTCAGAGAGATACGGGTCGGCGTAGCCTGGCCACGCACTAGGAAGCCGCAGCACTCTTCGCCCTAGGGTTCGGAAGGGGAGGGGCGACATAAGATAAGCATTCGCCGCGGGCGCAAGGCGCTGTCGGCGAAGTCCGAACGAGCCCCAAAGGAAGCTGACGAATGGAAAAGCGTGCTTACCCCCACATCGTCCCCGGAGAGGTCTCTCCGACTCCCGAAACGTCCGGAGAGACTTCGCGCATGGCACCACAGTCGACATCCGCTACCAGTTGAGAGGGGTTAAACGTCCCTCTTTGCCCTCCCAGCGCGGCAGACCATGGAGCAGGGGAGTCATGTTGGGAAATGAGAACGGCAGAAAAGGCGGCACAGCCTGTGCAAAGGCAGCGGGCTAGCCTCAATTTCCACACAGTCAACCAATTAAAAGAACCTAACTAAACAATTAATCAGAAGACAAAGCATAGTCTGACTCAGTCAAGGCAACTGTCAGCAACATGCATTTGGCCACGTTGGCATATTTTTAACCACTGGCTGAAAATAGCAGGGGCACCCTGCATATACATGCATTCACATATCCCTGTCTCTGTGTGCGTACAGTTGAAATAGATAATAGTAAATGTGTGACACTGCAGCAGATGGTGCTGTCATTGTGTATTGCAGCGAAGCTGTTCACGACTAGGCCATTGGTAACTCTGCAAACAGTAACCCTGTGAACAGTTACTCCTAAAAATCCCGAACAGTTATGTGCCACAGAAATTGGACAAACTTCGCTACTCACTACTGGTCCCCAACAAATAAACTGAAAGAAAGTGAATTGATGAGCAAGAAAATAATAACTAAAATGTGTAATATTAAATACAAAAAATGACAAATAATTAAGCAAATTAATCTGTAAGCAAATAAGTAAGAAATGTACAAAATCAATTAACTCCGCACTACAATTATAGGCCACCCACACCAAAGTGGAGTCGCGAATTCTAAAGGAACTTTGTTTCGTTCATCCAAATTCAATTCTTTTTTTTTTTGCCGTGTACTACACAGGAACCCACACACACATGTCAGAGTGTGTGTGGGCAACGTGCGCGTTTGCTTCGGTAGTTGAGATATTTTCCCAACGGCTCAAAGCAAATGGCTTGCAAACATCAAGTGCCAAGCATTTTAATACGGCTGCAGCATGGCATGGCTTGACTTGGTACTACATGCTTTAAACTCAATGAAGCCATACCAAGCCGCCTGGTAGCCAACATGTCTTTCCTGCAATAGTGACTGCAGAAGGAATCAGTTAGTGGTCCTGAATGCACACAACCTCCTTATTCTGACCCTTCCATAGGTCAGACTCTGATAACTGAAATCTTATGTTAATTCAAATAAATTTCAAAATTTTTGGTTAGCCCACTACGTGTCGTATGTATGTATATTAGAGCTGCTGCAAGACATACATGCAGTGCATTCATACCTTTTTGCTTGTGTATGCCTGAAAATATCTGCTACCGTAGTTTCTTCAAACCTAACATTGCCATTGTTGTACGACTAACAGTTGCCAATAAAGTTGATTGCCTGCCTACAAGGCAGCTAAACTGGTCAATCCATACGCATCAGCAACCGCTGTAGGGAAAGAAATAAAGAAACCATTTGTCCAGGGTGTATTACCTGTCAGACGCTTCTAAAATCACTTTCGCTGCTTTATAGCTATAGAATGTGAAAAGGCGTGTTCAGATTGAGCGAAACGGCCATCTTGGAAAGCGACACCAGCTGGAGGATGAGATTACCATTATAGCTGTGGCATACTGTTACGAGAAAGGCTCAAGGAATAGCTCAAAACAGCAAACGTTCTAACAGAATTCTCTTTTCAATGTGCACGGACTACACTCCATATAAAAACGTGGGTCACTGTCCGCCGTGCGAGTGCCTACAAAACGCAATGTCTTCACGGTGCCCCCTGACAAAGGAACCGAGCCAGGTCCAAAATATTGTGTCTTTACGTGACTTTGGTTGGAGGTAAACTGAAAGTTTTTCCCAGTTTACTTACCCAACCAGACAGATTTCTGTCTAAATGTTTAGCTGCAAGGCACTCAAATTGGTATGTGGCTACAAGCTGTCACAGAATACAACCCATTTTCTCCCTTTCAATTAAACATACATGCACAAGTTGTATTTAATGAGTGCCAATATGATCACTGGTGCCTAAAGACCTATGACATTGCTGCAGCCCAAAGAAACAAAAAACGTTACAAGGCAAGTTTGTTTATTTATTCATGTACCCTAAAGGCCAAAGGGCATTATTTAGGGGGGTAATAGTATACTTATATAAAAACTAACACGAAGAATAACGTAATGAAAGGTATGAAAAAGTAAATAACAGCGTATAAATAAGGTACATAATTGCAGAAAAGTAATTATAAAGACAAAACTACACTAAAAAGGAAGGCGTAACACAAGAACAAGCGAGGTTGAACATTTCTATGCTAAACAATGCTGATCATAGTCACGTAAGCGAGTTATACAGCGTGCTAAAAAAAACGTTATATAAGCACAAGTACATCTGGGTCAGTTATACTAGGTCATTAAAACACCAAGATGAAGCTTTAATTTGTGAGTGAATTCTTCGTGGTTTTTTATACAGACAATATCGTTGGGAAGTTGATTTCAATGATTAACAGCAAGAAGTAATGGTGAATGTAAAAACAGGTTTGTTCGGGCAAATAAAGGTTCTAGTTTGAATTTGTGGTCCAGACGAGCGAATATTCTATGAGCAGGTTTAATAAGTGCAGACAGTTGCGAATGGTTATGGTAGAGATTGTGAAAAAGAGACAGAAGGGAGAACAGTCTGCGTGACTGCAGAGACGGCACCTTTAGGGACTTTTTAATTTCATTTATGCTAGAAGTTCGAGAGTATATCTTTGTTATGAACCGGGCACTTTTGTTTTGAAGAGACTCTATCTTATTTATGAGGTAAGTCTGGTGAGGGTTCCATATTTGGGAAGCATAGTCAAGCTTAGAGCGGACTAGTATATTGTAAGCTAAATGTTTAGTATCAGAATTGGCGAAATGTAAGTTACGTCTGATGAATCTTAGTAAGTCTTATAAGCGTTGCTAGTGACAGTGTCAATGTGTAGGTTCCATGATAGGTCACTCGTTAAGTGAACTCCCAAATACTTAAAATTGAATACATTTTCAACTTGTTTCTCATTCAATGTGTAGTGATTAGTTATTGGTGTTTGTTTTGTAGTAAACGAAAGGACCTTTGTTTTGCTCACGTTGACTTCCACCTGCCAGTCCTGGCACCACTTACCTAATATGTCAAGCTCGTTCTGCAAATTATTAGCATCTTCTATATATCACGCAGTCGTCGGCGAATAACCTTACCGTGGAAGTCATTGAAGTAGCTATATCATTAATGTAAATTAGAAACAAAATCGGCCCCAGTACAGATCCTTGAGGCACTCCCGATTTTATGTGCGCTAAAGGGGAGTGTTTGTCATTGACTACAACGGATTGGTACCGGTTAGTTAGAAATTCCGATATCTAATTAAAAACGTGAGTGTTTAAGTTAAGGATGGTAAGCTTTTTTATTAGTCTGGCGTGAGGGACTTTATAGAATGCTTTTTAAAATCTACAAAAACGGCATCGATCTGGCATCGGTCATGCAAAGCAATATGAATGTCTGTAATTAACTCAAATAATTGTGTCGCAAGATCAACCACGCAGGAAGCCATGTTGGTTGTCAAAAAAGAAATTGTTTTCCGCTAAGTAATTCATGGCTGCCGATGATGTGTTCAAGCAGTTTGCTACCGATACTAGTTAGGGAGATTGGCCTGTAGTTAGTTGGGCTAAAACGGCCTCCAGATTTAAATATAGGTATTAAGCGGGCTAGCTTCCAGTCGTCGGGTACACAGCCTGTATTGAGGGACTGTTGGAAAACGGCACTTAACAAAGGACATAATTCTAGCTTTACTATCTTGAGCATTTTCGCGCATATCTTGTCAGGACCTGGCGCAGAATTTGCAGAAAGGCGATCAATGGCTGCTGCGATGCCTCGCAAAGTGATAAGGACATCTTGCATGTGGGAAGTTAAAGGAATAACAGGTAGGTTAGGTGGCATTGGACTTTCATCCGTAAACACGGAACTAAAGAAGATACTGAATTCTGTCGCGGCATCTGCCGTAGGAAGGAGTTTTCCGTCTTTCACTATTGATATTATGGTGTAGGAGTCGTAACTTGGACTCACAACCTTTAAAAATTTTTTACAGTTGCTTTTTAATATGTTTGAAATATGATAGTTTTAAAATTTGTCTTTCGCTGTTTTGATTTCCGTTCTACATATCTGCACGTGTTCACGATAACGCTTCCAGTCGTCCTCAGATGCAGTCGATTTCGCTCGCGAGTACAATTGTTTCTTTTTGTTAATACAGCGCTGTACGTGAGTCGTACACCATGTGCTTTATGTTGATGCGGCTATGGTGACTTTGGTAATGTATTTTGCTCTTAGTGAGATAAGTTCATCCCGGATAAGCGTACAGTTTTTTTTGCATCACGGTCACCAATAGTGTTTAAAAAATCAATAGAAAAAGAAGAGAGTTGGCTTGATATCGCGTCAATATTTGCTCGTGCGTAGTCGAAGACAGTTTTCTTTTTATCACGTGTTTTATCTCGGAATGTTTCAAATTCACACCGCAAGATTTTGTGATCGCTGATGCCTTCTAACACATTAACATACGTGTTGCTTGGATCAGTAGTGAGCACGAGATCTAAAATCGATTCGCCGCGTGTGGGTACGTAAACCATTTGACTTAAGCTAAACAAAGAAAGTACATCAAGGAAATCCTGACACTCACGTTTTCTTGTGCCACCGAGAGCCACGCATTCCCGCCAATCAATATTGGGATAATTAAAATCACCAGCCAATACAATTGGTCACAGTGGGAATTGGTTCTGTATTGTATTAAGGGACTCGTTTAGGCACTCTGGGAAGTCGTTGTCACAGAACGAGCGCTAAAAATGGGCGCGCCACCAAATTCTTGCGATAACGCGCGGGAGAGACGCCGGGAGGTCAAAAGAAAAAAAAAAGAAAACAAACATCCAAGGCTCCCCGGGCGCGCGCTCTCCCCTCGGAAGCGTGGCTTCGCCGACGAACCTCCTCACCCCACATCGGCGGCCGAGCAAGCACTCGAAATTTCTAGAAGGAAAGAGGCGTGGTCATGCCGAGTTGAGTCATCCGACGCGGAGGGCATTCGAACCGTCTCGCCTTCTCCCCAGGCTTCGCTGCGTATCGCGCCGACGAAATGACGAGAACCTTCTGAAATCTCGCGCGGAAGGTATTTAATCGAGCAGCCGAGACGAGAGATCAGGAGAAGACGGAAGTTAGCGCCAGAGCGCGTAGGGATTCCGCCGTGTAGTCGGCGAAGGTTTTGTCCGTAGGGACAAAGCAGGAGAAGAGGATTTCCACCTGAGGGGTGAAGGCTCGAGCTACAGGCAAGAGCGTGTGTTTACCGCTATCGAGCGAAGACGCGTGGCAACAGCTGCATGTGTGAAGCCGACGTGTTTCCAGCGAAGAAGTTTGAAGCTTGGAGAGTGGCCATTTGAAGACGCGAGGTTTCCTGGAAGAGAAACCTCAGGGGCAGCGGAACGGCAACAACGCGGGACTTTGAGTGAGTGATTTTCGGAAGAGTATCATCCAGACTTTTGTTCCAAGAACTTTGGACTGAATAGGTTTTTTATCTCTTTAGTCTTTAAGTGTCTTGGTTGTTCAATGCATGCGACTGCATTGTAGTGCGTATTGTTGTCTGTGTCCGTTGTTTCGAGTGCGGCTGATTGTACTGTGTAGTACGTTGCTTGATTGGTAACCTATTGTATGCAACTATTGTGGAGTGTGCATTCTTGTGTATTGTTTTCGATCTGCCATTGTTGAGAATATAATTTTGGTTGTTTATCAACTCTCGGCTCTGACTTGTTCTTTGGGCCACAGCCGGCGTCCGCTGGCGCACCAAAAAGGACCACTTCTAAATTGTCCACGCTTTCGTGGTGCGGTTCGGGGGGCCGATACTTCGGCCCTTGGAATTAGCCCGGCGATCGCCTCCCTAATTAACGGGACCTGTGTGACAGTCGTCTGTTGAATCTGGCGCACGGTAGCAGACTCCGATAGCGCAAGTTACAGGTGGAGAGGGACGGAGTGCAACCCACACAATTTTAAGGCACGTGTCAGTTACAATGACACACGCGCCCATATTTTTCCTTGTAGCGATTAACACTCCACCACCACGTGAGGCCGATCTATCTTTCCTAAATATTGTGAAGTTTTTAGACATAGACAGCTCACTATCTGACACATCACCAGACAACTATGTTTCCGTTCCTAGAACGATATCAGCAGAACACGTCTGGAGGAAAGCACATAGATGGTCCTGTTTGTGGAATAGACTTCTGAAGTTGGATACTAAGATTGATAAAGGTCTACTCGAGCTTTGTTGTCTAAGTCAGTGCGTTGTATCACATCTATCAGACTTTGGTAGCGCACGAACTTGATTGTTCAATGAATCAACGCAGTACGTGGTTTTGTTTAGAACAAGCTTATCGAATAGCAGTTTATACCTGTCTTGAGGTTTCTTATTTTCTCTTGCGAAATCCCTGAGTTTCTTTCTGATTTGCTGTACCCTGGGCGAAAAATCTTCCTCGATCCATACACGCTGCTCTAGGTGCTTAAGCTTGAAGGCATTTGTGAGGATGTTGGTCTTATCTTTAAAGTTCAAGAACCTTACAATGATAGGACGAGCGCGGTCCTCTTTTCGTTCACCCAACCTGTAGGCACGCTCAATTTCTCCTGCTGGTAAGCCCAGATTCTTGATTACAAATTCTTTGACGAGCACTTCAGTGTCTTTCAATGTTTCTGAAGAGGCTTCGGGAATACCTTTGAGAAACCAAATTATTGCAACGTATACGGTTGTTAAGTTCATCAACAACCATGTTACCTATCTTTGTTTGGATTCTATACTTTGTAACTTATCTTGAGAATCCTTTAGTAGTAGTCCCATATTGTCAATTGATCTATGAAGGTCGACCATGGTATCCGGCCTTTCTTCAAGTTTGGAGAGACGCCGTTTTATTTCAGTGACACTCAATTGAATGCCTTTACTTTCGCTGTCATATTTGTGAAATTTTCCACTTGAAGCCACTAATTCCTTAACTGCTGTGAGGTATGGTCAAACTTATCCGGCCCCGGGTTCGTTTTGATGTCTCCAGAACAAAATAGCAAGTGTGCAAGGCAAAACAATACTATCGTTAATCAGCCTCTCATGCAGAGCTTACGTGTAGTTATGCCCGCACGAAGCCATATGAGACGAGGCGTCTCGACTTCTTTTCCACGGGTAGAAAAATAGCCTGTTCGAGCACGGTAGGTGCAAAGGTCAACACCCATCACTTATTCAAAGAACGCCACCATTTCACATGCAGTTGGGATTTGCAGCTAGCCAGTCTACAAAAGTGATGCACAAGACACTCACCTAAAGAGTACAAGTGACTTGATTGGGTACAAGCATTCAGCTGCAAATCCTGCTGGTTTTTTCTTCGATGCCATTCTTATGGCATTTGTGGCGCTGCGATGCGTATCAGGCTCCCTTGCGCTGTGGCCGACGTAAGCAGTGTAGCTCGTCTCGCCGGCGGCAAGCGATAGCAGCTGCAATCGACGATGTGTCAGCCGGTTTTCAGTGTACGACCAAGGCAGGCGCAGCGCAGTTCTTCAGTCGACTAAAAAGTACAAGTTGATATGTTTTCCCTAGTTAGGTTCATGAAAACGTCTGATAATTTAAGCTTGTGACATCACAAATCAAACAAAACCCTTTAGTCCCATTGAGTCTTGCTGAAAATGCCTCATATATGGTTTCTCATTGAAAGACACAATGGGTGCCAAGGGCAGTAAAGTGTAGTTGAGGGTTTTAAAAAAATCACGTATTACAATGAATTTACTAAGTTTAGTGGCATTAGAAACCAACTGCTTGCTCAAGGCAGGTATGACTGGAGATCATTGAGAAAGCTCATCATCCTGCAGCAGACATAAAAGATGGCGATAATGATAACATTGATGACCACATTTAGCTGATTCTCTAAAACAGCTTCACTTCGCATGTTGTGAAACAAAATGCCTGGAGTTTTTACATAAGTGTACAATGTTCATAGCTGTATATACTACAGCTCACCACACCAGTCAGTTTCAAGAAATGCAGAGCTCTACAAAAACATTAGGTTAAACAACTCACACACTGTTGCAAAGTCTCCAGAGCTCTTTGAGGCATCTCGTTCATGCTGCTGCAAACTGTTCCAAATCCAATGCCAACAGCCTAGCCACAGCATACTAGCCTGGCCAGGGGCAAGTCATCTCTCCAGAAGCCAGTGAATACTGCATGAATGAGGCAAATGTATTTTGGGATGTACTATCACAAATTAAGGTGTGGAAACACAAGCTTTCATGCCTTTACTGCATGCTGGCAGCTAGCCACATGTTCTTGGCCAGCAGCGCCCCTCGTGGCTGCCCTGTGGGGAAGTTGTATGGCACTCCCAGAGTGCCTGCACAGGCACAGAGCATACAGGAGGCTATCGCCACACATAGATGGCTTCTGTGGCTGGTGCTCAAATGTTTGCTTGCCGCAGCAGCCACAGAATCTCTTCCGTACTTGTGCCCGTGAAGCACATGATAGCACAAAGAAGTATGAAGTGATTTAGGCAGTTTTTATTTTACTCAACACACAGCTTAATAAAGCCTAAGAATGGATTATCTGTCGTAATCATGTAGCACAGTAATTATGCTATAAATGAAATACAATTAAAGCCGATGCAAAATTTACTTGCTGCCTGTAGGACTTTACCTACAGTCTTCCGATGATGCAGTTCGATACTCTACAATTTGAAAAACAGCAGCGGCCATTCACCTGCCCACTTTGTTGGGTATCTCTGCGCTTGTAATTCTGGGAATGTTATCCAGCCCCGCTCGTAGCCATGGCAGTTGGGATAAAGCACTTTATTGCCAGCTGTCATCGCACAGCACACAATCTTTTATGAGCTGGAAGTGCACCAATAAATCCTCGCATGGTAGCTAAAGGTGACAAGTCTGCTGAAACAAGGCCGCTGCTATAAAAGAATTAAAGAAAGGGAATAGGTCAAGGGGTTAGTTTCTTTGCTCGATACAATCAAATGAAGCCAAGGACGCATGCTACAGTGGGTGACTTGGTTATTTTTGCGTGGCTGTACCAACAAGACTTGTGCTCGTGAGTGCAGGTGGTGTCCACTTCGAGAAGTGAGCTGCAGGTTAGCTTCAGTTTTACGTAGCGCCTGGCAAACTACACACTCGAAACAGTTTTCACAGCAGGGGGCTACATTTAGTATACTTTTAGTAAGTAGTTCATGACACGGAGTCACAACTATTTTCTCTGTAAAAGCATAATACATACATTCCCAACACAAAAAGTGTGGTTGAAGACAACATACACATTAAAATCTGGCAACAGTCTGGTATCCCCGAAAAAAAAACTCTCCCAGCACGGCAGCCTAGCTGCTGTACTCTTCCATCATTAGCTCAAGCTCTCAGTTTTAGTGCTGACCACAGCACCCACAACTCAATGTGGACAAACTACAAGGCACTCGTGAACATACATTCAGTTGAATGTCAAAGAACAACAGGGAGTCGAGTACGTATTGTTTTGCAGTCCTCCACTACAGTGTGGTCCACCATCAGGTTGTTAAGTTCGCACATACAAAATTTTTTAATGGAGAATCCTATTTCCCTGAGCAGATGCTGTTGTAAACATGAAGCCTTACAGGTATTAGTCATGCAGTGAAGTACCACGTCTTGTCATCAAACGCTTTCAAATGGCAGTTGTGTTAAGCAACTCATGCCCTGTCACGTGGAGTCTTCTGAGTAAGAAAACTTCTGAAAATGAGTTTTGGCTGCAAACACAAGACCAGTAGGCAATCTCTGTTTTTGAACGTTTTTTTTTTCTCTTTAACAGCAATAAAAGAATAGCCTGGAAAACCATTAGGCACCAGCAATTATGAACCAGTGAAAAAAAAAACAGCAAATTCTAATTGGGTCATCTTGGCTTCTCATGTTAACAAATTTTGTCTCACACAACATGTAGTACGCCCTCTGAAAATTATTTCTTTGAATACTATTGTAATCGGGTTGATAGACTTGTCACAAGTAAAGAGGCATGACGCATGCACCAAATGATGGACCGTTTCGATGGTATGCGGCCATGCCATGCTCGCTCATGCAACTGGTCTGTGAAGGGCTCATGACACGCGACCCGAGCCGTGGCGAGGAACCACAGAAGAAGGGATGGCATTCCCTTTATGGCACTGTTCGAAGCAGGTCAGAGAAGCCAGTATGTCACGAGTGAAGAGAGCAGCGAGGTGCTGGAACCAGAGGTGCAGCACCATAAGTCTATGCCAACCTTGACGGTGACCGGGAAAGGGTACTACAGACTTGCAGCATCCTGGTCACAGTAGGTGCCAAAGCATTTACAATGAGCTACCTTCCCTGGCAGAACGGCCTGTTCCCACAAGATAGTCTTTCAAATGTCATGTGGTCAAATGGGCCATGGAAGCACTTGGTAGTACAAGGATACGAGACGGCAGCTAGGCCTAACTTGCCCGCTTTCGTGCGGGATGTGACGACGACTGGGAGACCAGCATGAAGCGGATCAAGTTGCTGCTGAGCAACGACGACCGCACAGAAGGAGAGAGAATCGACGGTGAGTGCAATGCAGCATGGACGCTGAATAGAGTAATTGTTAGGTAATTGTTAGGCGATGCCTCTGTCTTGTGGCATAACCAGAAGAAAAAGTTATTATATCAGATAGGTTTATATTGTACTGTTTATTGATAAGTTGATATAAAAATTTTAGTCGAGAAGCATGATTGCGGTCCGTAAGTGCAGGCAATTTGACTTGTTTTAGAAGTTCAGTTGCAGAGGTACCGGTGAAGTTATTGAAAAAAAGCGAACTGCCTTGCGCTGCACCCGCTCGAGTTTTTTAATGTTAGTTTGCGTACAGGGGTCCCAAATAATGGCGACATAGTCAAGGACTGGAAGTATAATTGATTTATATGCTAATGGGCGTACAGAACTTGTAGACAGCTTTAACGCCTTCCTAAGAAAAAACAATTTATGGCAGGCGTTAGCGGTTACTTTATCGATGTGTATATTCTATTTCAGGTTGTTAGGTATTCACCAGCCCAGGTACCTTAATTCTGTTACCTCAGATAGAGAAACATTGTGAGCTGTGTAATTGAAACTGTGCTATTCTTTTTGCGAGTAATGCTAAAAACAGTTTCCTCGAACTTGACCAACGTCTGCCAATCTTTGCACCAGGCAACAACCTTCCTAAGCATCAATTAGTAAGATTTGATCACGAGGACTATCTATTTCGGAGTAAGATACAGTCGTTGGCATAATGTTTTCTTAACGAGTAGATCTCTTGCAAGGCCATTTATATACAGCAAAAAGTAAAGAGGCCCAGAACCGAACCCTGGGGAACGCCAGAGTCAATGGAAAGCTTTTCAGAGTTGTGATTCTGAAAAGTAGCAAATTGTCTACGCCCAATAAGGTAATCTGAAATCCAAATAATTAGTCTAGGATTTTTAAGAATTATGTCTAATTTACGCAGTAGTTTCTGATGAGAGACTTTATCGAAAGCTCTCGAAAAGTCTATGAATATAGCGTCTGTCTATTTTTGCTGTTTATATTACTTGCGAACTCATGTGCTCTTTGTACCAATTGGCTTATTGTTGAATAGCCTTTACGGAAACCATGCTGCTTGATTGTTAGAAATTTATCTTTTTCAAGAAACTCCAAAATATGTTTGTGAATGATGTGTTCCAACATTTTGCATGCAGTTGAAGTTAATGAAATTGGTCGGTAATTTTTTCTGTGCTGCTTATTTTCGGTTTTGTGGAGTGGCTTGAATCTGGCGATCTTCCAATCGTCCGGCACGTGGCCAAATTGAAAGGATTTCGCACACCGTGAAATCAGTCTTCGTCAGGCCTTTACACGTTTCGGTTCATGGCTTTCGGCATCAAGACTGCACCTTCAGTGTTCATTCGCTTCATGAGAATAGAGGTCGAGGGCATACCTCATATATATTATTACTTTATTATGTACTAGTCTCCACACAAACTTGGGACGAACACATCGCAACGCTTACGCAGTTGCTATAGCATGTAAAAGCTGCACTATTGACAAATAAACCCTCCAAAACTGAGGTCGGCTTGAGATCCGCAAAAATGTTTGGTCACATTGTGGGCCATAACCTCCTTCGACCTCAGATAGAGAGGTTACAAAAGATCGAGGCCGCGAAGAGGCCACAAATAAAGAAGGAAGTTTGGTCGTTTCTAAGCCTCACCGTGTACTACAGAGACTTCATGCTCAATTACGCGGATGTGACACCTATTGACTTAACTTACTAGGAAGAGGGCGCCCAACAAGGTTACTTGGGATGATTATCACATACAGGCTTTTGAAACGCTGCGTCTCTTATCGTCCAGTCCAGTATTACGAGCTCCAGCCTTACAAAAGCCTTTCATACTTCGAAGACACGCCTCTTCAACTAGCATTGGAGCTGTTTTAGTGCAACGGCATGCAGGTGTGCTGCATCCAGTGACCTACGCCAGCCGTAAACGGCTACCACATGAAGCCCGGTACTCAACTGTTGAGAGGGAAGCACACACGCTTGTATGGGCCATTGAAAAGTTCCACGTTTACCTTTTTGGCAAGCCCTTTGTGCTACAGACTCACCACCAAGCTTCACCTACATAAATTCTGCTAGGCAAATAAATAGCCGAGTACTCCGCTCGAGCCTTTTAATCAATGAACACGATTTTACAGTCGAGTACATCAAGGGTGCCGACAACATAGGTGCCGACTACCTCAGCCGCGCTTGAACTCTCCACTGAGCAGCGTTGAGTGGCAGTAATACTTGTTTACCATGCTAAGCGCTGTATTTTCTGACGCAGTGGCACAGCTTGTCGGTAGCGCTCGTGTGATAGCGTATTTTGTGGCGCAATCAGTGGCTACGGCTATCCACTTGTTTCCAGTGAGAGAAGTAGAAAATGGTCCAACGAGATAAAGACCGATGCAATAGAAGGGAACAGTGGGTATGTCTATTGGTTGGAGCGGACCAGCTGGTGGCAAGGTGGAATGTTTGGAGCGCTGGCAGGACTCACATGCAGCAACGTATCGGCGCACAGAACGGTAAAGGCCTGGCCAGAAGAATCTACACCGCACGCGATCGTACGTGCTCGTGACCCCGAGATGCCCCGCGGTTGGGGCGTCGTGCAGCTGTTCAAGTACAGCGGAACGGAGTGTCGCAGGAACTACGAGTAGTAGCTCTGGTCCCTCGGTGCTGGTGTTGCGTCGGTAAAGAATGCCATCGTGTAGAACGAACAAGTGTAGCAAGGGCTCTACGTGGGGCAAACGTAGACTCTGCATGATAGACCGCAAGTGGACATCGCTGAGCTGTTTCTTGCATATGTCGGTGAAAGCCGACATGGCAAAGACACAGGGGTCAGAATCATGTGCTGAAAGGTCAGGTGGATCCACGGGGTGACGGGATAGACAGTCGGCATTCTGGTGCATTAGGCCAGATTTGTATGCCACGTTGAAGCTGTATTCTTGTAGTTTCAAGGCCCAACGGCCAAGTCGTCCAGTTGGATCTTTAAGGGACGACAGCCAGCACAAGTGTAGCAAGGGCTCTACGTGGGGCAAACGTAGACTCTGCATGATAGACCGCAAGTGGACATCGCTGAGCTGTTTCTTGCATATGTCGGTGAAAGCCGACATGGCAAAGACACAAGGGTCAGAATCATGTGCTGAAAGGTCAGGTGGATCCACGGGGTGACGGGATAGACAGTCGGCATTCTGGTGCATTAGGCCAGATTTGTATGCCACGTTGAAGCTGTATTCTTGTAGTTTCAAGGCCCAACGGCCAAGTCGTCCAGTTGGATCTTTAAGGGACGACAGCCAGCACAAGGCATGGTGATCTGTAATTACCGAACAGGTGCGGCCAAACAAGTATGGTCGAAATTTTCCGACTGCCCAGACAAGTGCGAGGCACTCACGCTCTGCAATGAAAAACTTGCTCTCCGAAGGAGAAAGAAAGCGACTGGCATAAGCAATGATGCGATCCTGTCCTCGTTGCCGCTGGGCGAGAACAGCACTAATTCCATGTCCGCTGGCATCATTACGAACTTCAGTATAGGCTAACGGGTCGAAATGGGCCAAGATGGGTGGGGAAGTAAGTAATGTTGTAAGGGTTCTGAAGGCAGTTGCTTGGTCAGTACCCCAATAAAAAGACATGTCCTTCTTCAGCAGCTCCCTAAGTGGTCGGGCAATGTCAGCAAAATTCTTCACGAAACGTCGAAAGTAAGAACAAAGGCCAATAAAACTCCGTTTATCTTTTGCGGAACGTGGTATGGGAAAATCTTTGACAACTTGAATTTTGTCAGGATCAAGTTGCACGCCTCGAGCAGTGACAAGGTGGCCCAGCACAGTGATTTCCCGATGGCCAAAGCGACATTTGGAAGAGTTGAGCTGAAGTCCTGCTTTCCGGAAAACCTCAAGAACAGCCGTTAGGCGGCTAAGGTGGCTTTCGAATGTAGGCGAAAATACGATGACGTCATCGAGATAGCACAGGCACGTGGCCCATTTGTATCCACGCAGGAGAGAGTCCATCATCCTTTCAAATGTAGCTGGCGCATTACATAATCCGAATGGCATAACTTTGAACTGGAAAAGTCCATCCGGTGTGATGAATGCGGTTTTCTCACGGTCTCGATGATCGACAGAAATCTGCCAGTATCCTGATCGCAAGTCGATAGATGAAAAGTAGGCAGACCCATGTAGGCAGTCGAAAGCATTGTCAATCCGCGGCAGTGGATACACGTCCTTATGTGTTACTTTGTTTAAGTGACGGTAGTCTATGCAGAAGCGCCAGCTGCCATCCTTCTTCTTGACTAGCATGACCGGCGATGCCCATGGACTGCAGGAAGGTTTGATGACGTCTTTTGTGGGCATTTCTTCAACTTCATGCTGGATAACTTGTCGCTCAGCATTAGACACGCGATAAGGACGTCATTGGATGGGGCTGGTCATCAAAATCGAAGATGTCACGGTAGGATTTCAGCAGGTGCCGCATGTCAGCTGTCTGTGCTGAAAGAATGTCCGGAGCGATCATCTTGTCGATGGTGGCATCCGCTGCACTCTTCGAGGATGAGAACAAAACAGAGGACGAAGAAGAATCGACAACAAACGCCGAAATGGCAGCATCTATAGAAGAAATTTTTGCCAAAGTCATACCATCTGGGATAACTTGAGCGCACTAGCTGAAGTTTAGGATCGGAAGAGATGCTGTATTTCCCCTGAATGTCAAAAGTGTGTGAGGCACGGCAACATTTTTGGCCAGCAGAACGTCGGGATCAGGTGTCAACATGTAGTCACCATCGGGAACAGGAAGGACAGATCTCAGGTTCACGTAACGGCTTGAGTTGCCAGGTGAATGTGATCTGCAGAACACAGACGGGGTTGAGCTGGTGTTGGGTCGTCATGGTAATACGGTAAATCAAGTTGAAGCATGCCGGTTCCACAATCAATAAGGGCAGAGTGGGCGGATAAAAAGTCCATGCCAAGGATAAGTTCATGGGAACATTTCTCGAGCACAGCAAACAGCACTGTCATGGAGCGATCAGCCACACTTATACGCGCGGAGCACATTCCAAGCACGGGAAACATGCCGCCGTCGGCAACCTGGATGAGTGGCACTGTGGGTGGCGTTAAAACTTTCCTAAGGCGGCAACGAAGTTCTGAATTCATCACTGATATGTGAGGCCCTGTGTCCACAAGTGCAACAACGGGTGTGTCATCTACTTCAACGTCAATAAAGTTGCGTCGTGTCGGCAGCATGGTCAGAGGATTTGGCGGGCAAGTGGTCGATGCAGCATCACCTCCGGGAGCTGCATCATCTAGTTTTCCCGCGGCAGGTGGTCAGCCGGCGACGTTGGTCGGCGAAATTGGGGCGAGCGAGACTACGGGCGACGGGAGAGCGGTGAACGGGACTGGTGAGCATGCGGAGATGGAGAGCGACGACGATATGGCGGCATAGAAGGAATGTCTTCACTGGTGGCCTGAGGTGACTCCTGGTAAAATTGAAAGCGTCCATGATGCCTCTCTGGCCGATGGGTGTACCCATAGGATGCCTGATGCCAATACCACCGAGTGTTACAATGGCTGGCCACGTGTCCAATACGGTGGCAGTTGAAACAAATCAGGCGATCGTCAGCAGTCCTCCACTCAGCTGGATTGCGAGGGCGCACCGGAAGGTTTTGGCTTTGGGCATACGAAACATGGGCTCGACGACGGTTGATCGGCTGAGAGGGAGCTGTAGTGCACTCGGAGGCCAGTCCAGCATTGGAAAGATCTTGTCGCACAATGGCATGTACCAGTGGCACCATCTGAGGGCTAGAGTCACAGGCATGGCAACAAGTGGACGCAGGAGACAGAGCTTCAAGTTCACGTCTGATGATCTTGGTCACGTACTCTGCAATTAACGGCGTCTGTAGTGCAGGCCTGTCTTCGCACGACCAGTTTCCTGCTGTGTTTGGTAGTCGAGTGAAATTATGGGCGATACGTCGACTTTTTGCGGCCTCAAAACGCTGGCACTCCTTGATGATGGTATCGACCGTGTTGCAGTCCTTGCATATGAAAAGGTTGAATGCATCATCTGCAATGCCTTTCAATATGTGAGCTACTTTTTCAGTTTCTTCCATACCGTTGTCTGCTTTTCGGCAAAGGGCAAGCACGTCCTGTATGTAAGTCACGTAGGACTCTGATGACGTTTGCGCACGAGATGCCAACTCCTTCTTGGCTGCTGCCTTTCTGCCCACAGACTTGCCAAAAAGGGCACGCATCTTTTCTTTGCACGCATCCCAGCTTCCAATTTCATCTTCGTGGTTCTCGAATCACACTTTTGCTGTTCCTTTCAAGTAGAACAGGATATTGGCTAACATAAGAGTTTCATCCCAGCGGTAATTCTTACTTGTACAATGGCAGCCATTCTTTGATGTCGACATCATTTGTGCCACAGAACGTGCCAGGATATTTTAGCTGCGGAAGGACAACAATTGTTGTTGTAGTCGCCTCTGCGGCAGCCGGTCCCTGGTTTGCCACGGTGGAAAAATCCAAACGTCGGCCACTGCGGAGCTCCGTTATATCGTGTTGTACCCCGCACCACTACCAAATGTCACGGGGGTGAGAGAATGAATGCAATAAATATATTTACAAAATATACAGGGAGTCTCAGAGGCAGCTGCAGCCAAGATGGAAGAACAGCAGCAACAACAACAACACGAGCACGGTCGCTTTCATCGTCTTCGTCGTCTATGATGCTCTTTCGTTGCCGATGTCGTGTAACAATATATTAAAAATACCCTCCTCAGTGATCTGAACATCAGGTATAGGAGGCAGGACGACGTCGCAAAATGATAAAATGCAATCATCTCAAGTGAAAACAGACTTGAAATGTTCATTGAATAGGTTTAAAATTTCTTTGCTTTCATGAATTAATGCACCATTTACGTCAAACACATTGCACTCCTCAGACTTGGGGCTAACACTTCTCTAAAATTTCTCTGGGGCTGATGTTATGTAACGAGGTAATAGTAAGTCACCATATTAGCACTGCCTATCACTACTGACTTGGTTTTTAAGTTTTAAGGTGAGTTCACGGACCTCGTCGTCATCGAGAGATAAATTCTTTTTTTCTTTAATCGTTTTAGCGGTCTTTTCAATTGAAGTGTTTTACGAGAAATCCTGAGATTTTTATGCTTCGTTTAGTTATCCGTGGTACAAAAGAAGTAATACAAGTGTTTATAATGCTTTTGAACTGAATCCATATATCATTTACATCGCATTTGCTGCTTTCAAATTCATTAAAATGAAATGCGAGGGTATCAATGATTGAAACGTCATCTGCTCAAGAGATATCAGGGAAAGATAAGCGTTGCATTTTTTTGTCGAATACAGTATTATTTAAGCTTAGGACTGTGGCTTGGCGATCCGAAATTCCCAGAAGTACCTCGCAGCATATTCTAGCGTCAATTTATCCGCTCACAAAAAATAAATCCAAAATGGATTTGGAAGATCCCTGAATTCTGGTGTAATCCTGTACAACCTGAAGGAGATTATATGTACACACAATGTTTAGCATTGCTTCTCCCACGAGGTCGTGTTTTGTAAGTGTGAGGGTCGGCCAGTGTATACTAGGTAAGTTAAAATCTCCTAAAAGAATTATTAGGTATTAGGTCATTAGGTATATTTTGATGCAAGTAGTTTTCAAGCTCTTCAAACATGAAAACTGGAGCATTTGGAGGTCTGTATATAGCTCCTAAAATGTACCTGATGCCACTGAAATAAGCCGTACAAAAAATTCCGTCAACATTGTGTATATTCGGCATTCGCAGGATCTTTAGTGAAGACTTGAAGAGAATACAGACACCTCCACCTCTACTATCTCGATCTTTCCTGAATGCTCTATAGCCAGAGGGAACAAACTCACTGTCATATATTGAGTCATTTAGCCAAGTCTCTGTCAGAAATGCAACAGCAGGATTATGTGAAAGGACAAGAGCCTCTAAACCAGCAACCTTGTTTACAATGCTCCTACAATTTACATTTAGTATCGTCAGGGACCCGGTGTTAGGATATTGACGTCAGCCAGTCCTTCCCTTGGATATCTGAAAGCGTACATTTCTCTCCTTATCCCAAACGAACAAAGTATTATTTATGCTCACCTTATCATAAACTAGTTCTACTTTCGCACAATTAGCTTTCTCTCCTGCTGCGCTCTTCCACAATTTTTGCCTTATGTCACAAAGCCGCTTGGAAAAGTCTTCAGATAAAGACAGATTTGTGCCTTTTAACTTAGGCGCTGATTTCAATATTGACACTTTTTCGCGATAGTCGAGAATTTTTATAATGACAAGACGTGATTTGCTTTGTTGTTTATTTCCTAATCTATGGCATCTATCTATGCCATCTACCTCCCAGCCGAAATGTTTCGCAAAAATATCTTTTTGTACCCTTTTAAGTAGCTCATCGTTTGACTTATCAGTTGCCTCATCTAGACCATATATATTTACAGTCAACTGCCGATTTTTCAGACATGCCAGATAATTCGGCCTTCTTCGCGGCACCACCACGAGCTCCATTGATTGATATGTGGGGTTTAACGTCCCAAAACCACTATATGATTATGAGAGACGCCGTAGTGGAGGGCTCCGGAAATTTAGACCACCTGGGGTTCTTTAACGCGCACCCAAATCTGAGCACACGGGCCTACAACATTTCCGCCTCCATCGGAAATGCAGCCGCCGCAGCCGGGATTCGAACCCGCGCCCTGCAAGTCAGCAGCCGAGTACCTTAGCCACTAGACCACCGCGGCGGGGCCACCACGAGCCCCATAAAATCAATGTGTAAGGAAGTCCGAAATTGCGGACACTCGAAACCCCCAGAGTCCAATTTTCCGAACTTTTTGACGCGACGGAAGGTCGGAAAGCACCGCTGACCTCCAGTGGAAACCACTACAACTGCGTCACAAGCGATTACGATCGCATAAATGAGCGCGCCTGTCTACTGTGGCAGCATCTGTTGCTTGGACTCGTTGATCGTTAGTGGAGAAACACACACGACCTCTGAGATTCCTAACACTGGCCGTATTTATCATGCAAGGGTGCTTCGCTGACAATCGAAACTATCCAGCTGGAAATTTTTTGGCGCCAATAAAGTTCCTTTCGCTTTAGCGCTTTGCGTGCCACTCTGACTTCCCGAGCAGCGCTTTCACAAAGTGTTTCACTACTTCGAACTAGAACTGTCACACACCGATTTGGTCAGGCCACGCTGGCTATCTTGAATGTTTACCAGTGCCACCTCCGGAGTACCAGAGGCACCTTCTCTTGCCATTGCGTCGTCTTGTTTACGCAGCCCCCATGGTGTTTGGCTAGCCTAGTGCGTGGTTGTGCAATCCTGTGAAGTGTGCTCTGCCACAGCGTTGACCTTCGGTCTGCTGTCGGGATGCTTGCGGACGCACGGAAGGCAGTAACGCAAGACACGCTTCGCAACTGCTTTCGCCACGCGGGCTTCATACTCGACACAGAGGCAGCAGACTTGCCTGAAGAAAGCGACAGCGTGACTGACTTGTGCCCTCTCATGGACAATATTATCAACGACCTCTGCTCTGCTGGTGCTTCCATGCCCACGGAAATAACTTTTGAGCGGTTCGTCGATGCTAACAACGAGCTCGACTTCTGCGCAGAGCTAACCGACGATGAAATAGTCAGTCAGGTTATGGCGGATTCAGACGACTCCGATGTCGAAAACGAGGAACCAACGCCTGTGCCACCTACGACCGCCGAACCGATGCGAGCATTGATGACGCTGTCATCTGTGTACAGTGATGACATGACTCTTGCTCAGATCGAGGCGAATGTGATCACATGCAAGCGAAACGCCGTCCAAACAAGGATCAACAAGTTTTTCAAGCCACTGCAGCTCTAACACCGGCTGCTCTGACAGCACCCACTGTTGGCTGCATGCATTTTTTTAACGGCTCTTTTCAGAACGAACCACTGATGCTTTGGCAGACTCAACTGTTGAACTGATAGTTTTTAGACCTTTCAATAGTTCGGATAACATTTCCCTTTCAGAAGGCCCAGGACTGACCTCAATATCACCGCAACTTAATAGACCGTTGCTGGCGGACAAAACAAAATTTATAAACCAATTTTTAGACATAGACAGCTCACTATCTGACACATCACCAGACAACCATGTTTCCATTCCTAGAACGATATCAGCAGAACACGTCTGGAGGAAAGCACATACATAGATGGTCGTGTTTGTGGAATATACTCCTGAAGTTGGATACTAAGATTGATAAAGGTCTACCCGAGCTTTGTTGTCTAAGTCAGTGCGTTGTATCCCGTCTATCAGACTTTGGTAGCGCATGAACTTGATTGCTCAATGAATCAACGCAGTACATGGTTTTGTTTAGAACATGCTTATCGAATAGCAGTTTATACCTGCCTTGAGGTTTCTTATTTTCTCGTGCGAAATCCCCGAGTTTCTTTCTGATTTGCTGTACCCTGGGCGAAAAATCTTCCTCGATCCATACACGCTGCTCTAGGTGCTTAAGCTTTAAGGCATTTGTGAGGATGTTGGTCATATCTTTGAAGTTCAAGAACCTTACAATGACAGGACGAACGCGGTCCTCTTTTCGTTCACGCAACCTGTGGGCACGCTCGATTTCTCCTGCATGGTAAGCCCAGATTCTTGATTACAAACTCTTTGACGAGCACTTCAGTGTCTTTCAATGTTTCCGAAGAGGCTTGGGGAATACCTTTGAGAAACCAAATTATTGCAACGTATACGGTTGTTAAGTTCATGAACAGCCATGTTACCTGTGTTTGTTTGGATTCTATACTTTGTAACTTATCTTGAGAATCCTTTAGTAGTAGTCCCATATTGTCAATTGATCTATGAAGGTCGACCATGGTATCCGGCCTTTCTTCAAGTTTGGAGAGACGCCGTTTTATTTCAGTGACACTCAATTGAATGTCTTCTACTTTCGCTGTCATATTTGTGAAATTTTTCACTTGAAGCCACTAATTCCTAAACTGCTATGAGGAGTTGGTCAAACTTATCCGGCCCCGGGTTCATTTTTATGTCTCCAGAACAAAGTAGCAAGTGTGCAAGGCAAAACAATACTATCGTTAATCAGCCTCTCATGCAGAGCTTACGTGTAGTTATGCCCGCAAGAGCCATATGAGACAAGGCGTCTCGACTTCTTTTCCACGGGTAGAAAAGTAGCCTCTTCGAGCACGGTATGTGCAAAGGTCAACACCCATCACTTATTCAAAGAACGCCACCATTTCACATGCAGTTGGGATTTGCAGCTAGCCAGTTTACAAAAGTGATGCACAAGAGTATGGTACACTCACCTAAAAAGTACAAGTGACTTGATTGGGTAGAAGCATTCAGCTGCAAATCCCGCTGGTTTTTTCTTCGATGCCGTTCTTATGACATTGGTGGCGCTGCGATGCGTATCAGGCTCCCTTGCGCTGTGGCCGACGTAAGCAGTGTAGCTCGTCTCCCCGGCGGCAAGCGATAGCAGCTGCAATCGGAGATGTGTCAGCCGATTTTCAGTGTACGACCAAGGCAGGCGCAGCGCAGTTCTTCAGTCGACTAAAAAGTACAAGTTGGTATGTTTTCCCTAGTTAGGTTCATGAAAATGTCTGATAATTTAAGCTTGTGACATCACAAATCAAACAAAACCCTTTAGTCCCATTGAGTTTTGCTGAAAATGCCTCACATATGGTTTCTCATTGAAAGACGCAATGGGTGCCAAGGGCAGTAAAGTGCAGTTGAGAGTTTTAAAAAAATCACGTATTACAATGAATTTACCAAGTTTAGTGGCATTAGAAACCAACTGCTTGCTTAAGGCAGGTATGACTGGAGATCATTGAGGAAGCTCATCATCCTGCAGCAGACATAAAAAATGGCGATAATGATAACATTAATGACCACATTTACAGATTCTCTAAAACAGCTTCACTTCGCATGTTGTAAAACAAAATGCCTGGAGTTTTACATAAGTGTACAATGTTCATAGCTGTATATACTACAGCCCACCACACCAGTCAGTTTCAAGAAATGCAGAGCTCTACAAAAACATTAGGTTAAACAACTCACACACTGTTGCAAGGTCTCCAGAGCTCTCTGAGGCATCTCGTTCGTGCTGCTGCAAATTGTTAAAATCCAACGCCAACAGCCTAGCCACAGCATACTAGCATGGCCATAGGCAAGTCATCTCTCCAGAAGCCAGTGAATACTGCATGAATGAGGCAAATGCATTTTGGGATGTACTATCACAAATTAAGGAGTGGAAGCACAAGCTTTCATGCCTTTACTGCATGCTGGCAGCTAGCCACATGTTCCTGGCCAGCAGTGTCCCTCGTATCTGCCCTGTGGGGAAGTAGTATGGCACTGCCAGAGGGACTGCACTGGCACAGAGCATACAGGAGGCCATCGCCACACATGGATGGTTCCTGTGGCTGGTGCTCAAATGTTTGCTTGCCGCAGCAGCCACAGAATCTCTTCCGTACTTGTGCCCGTGAAGCACATGACAGCACAACGGAGTGTGAATTGATTTAGGCAGTTTTTATTTTACTCAACACACAGCTTAATAAAGCCTAAGAATTGATTATCTGTCGTAATCATGTAGCACACTAATAATGATATAAATGAAATACAATTAAAGTCGATGCAAAATTTACTTGCTGCCCGTAGGTTCGATACTCTAAAATTTGAAAAACAGCAGCGGCCATTCACCTGCCCACTTTGTTGGGTATCTCTGCGCTTGTAATCCTGATAATGTTATCCAGCCCCGCTCGTAGCCATGGCAGTCGGAATAAAACACTTTATTGCCAGCTGGCATCGCACAGCACACAATCTTTTATGAGCTGGAAGTTCACCAATAAATCCTCGCATGGTATCTAAAGGTGACAAGTCTGCTGAAACAAGGCCGCTGCTATAAAAGGATGAAAGAAAGAGAATAGGTCAAGGGGTTAGTTTTTTTGCTCGATACAATCAAATGAAGCCAAGGAAGCATGCTACAGTGGGTGACTTGGTTATTTTTGCGTGGCTGTACCAACAAGACTTGTGCTCGTGAGTGCAGGTGTTGTCTACTTCGAGAAGTGAGCTGCAGGTTAGCTTCAGTTTTACGTAGCGCCTGGCAAACTACACACTCTAAACAGTTTTCGCAGCAGGGGGCTACATTTAGTATACTTTTAGTAAGTAGTTCATGACATGGAGTCACAACTATTTTCTCTGTAAAAGCATGATACATACATTCCCAACACAAAACGTGTGGTTGAAGACAAGATACACATTGAAATCTGTCAACAGTCTGGTATCCCCGAAAAAAAAACTCTCCCCCCACGGCAGCCTAGCCGCTGTACTCTTCCGTCGTTAGCTCAAGCTCTCAGTTTTAGTGTTGACCACAGCACCCACAACTCAATGTGGACAAACTACAAGGCACTCGTGAACATACATTCAGTTGAACGTCAAAGAACACCAGGGAGTCCAGTACGTATTGTTTTGCAGTCCTCCACTACAGTGTGATCCACCATCAGGTTGTTAAGTTCGCACATACAAAATTTTTTAATAGAGAATCTCATTTCCCTGAGCAGGTACAATTGTAAACATGAAGTCTTACATGTATTAGTCATGCAGTGAAGTACTACGTCTTGTCATCAAACGCTTTCAAATGGCAGTTGTGTTAAGCAACTCATGCCCTGTCACGTGGGGTCTTTTAAGTGAGAAAACTTCTGACAATGAGTTTTGGCTGCAAACACAAGACCAGTAGGCAATCTCCTTTTTTTTGGACGTTTTTTTTCTTTTTAACAGCAATAAAAGAACCATTAAGCACCAGCAATTATGAACCAGTGAAAAAAAATCAGCAAATGCTAATTGGGTCATCTTGGCTTCTCATGTTAACAAATTTTGTCTCGCACAACATGTAGTGCGCCCTCTGAAAATAATTTCTTCGAATACTATTGTAATCAGGTCGATAGACTTGTCACGAGTAAAGAGGCATGACGCATGCACCGAATGATAGACCATTTCGATGGTATGCGGCCATGCTATGCTCGCTCATGCAACTGGTCTGTGAAGGGCTCATGACACGCGACCCGAGCCGTGTTGAGGAACCACAGAAGAAGGGATGGCATTCTCTTTATGGCACTGTTCGAAGCAAGTCAGAGAAGCCAGTATGTCAAGAGTGAAGAGAGCAGTGAGGTGCTGGAACCAGAGGTGCAGCACCATAAGCCTATTTCAACCTTGACGGTGACCGGGAAAGGGTACTACAGACTTGCAGCATCCTGGTCACAGCAGGTGCCAAAGCATTTACAATGAGCTACCTTCTCTGGCAGAACGGCCTGTTCCCACAGCACGGTCTTTCAAATGTCATGTCTTCAAATGGGCCATGGACGCACTTGGTAGTACAAGGATACGAGATGGCAGCTAGGCCTAACTTGCCCGCTTCCGTGCGGGATGTGACGACGACCGGGAAACCAGCATGAAGCGGATCAAGTTGCTGCTGAGCAAGGACGACCACACAGAAGGAGAGAGAATCGACGGTGAGTGCAATGCAGCATGGACGACGAGATATCGACTAAGATGCCCCGTCGACCGTCACATGATTAAAGACATTATATTTCGGACACAAACTAGAGACCAATGTACCTGGACTACTGTGCCAGTTAGGAAGTGGAGTTAACTGAAATTGTAGACATTAGGGCACAAATTCTTTGTATGAATAAGATTTTTGAGTATAGTTGCACATGCATGCATTTTTTGAATGAATTTTGTGTAAGGTCTAGAAGATGTGTTTGTTGCGTCACCTCCGACTCTCATCTCTCTCTCAATCTCGTTCACTGCAAACAAGATAATGTGACAGCGCTCGAGAATACGTGGCAATGCTTTGCACGTTGCATGTAGGGACACAAGCCCAGCATTGTAACATGTTCGGCCAAAGCCTGCTAGGTGTCTCGATGCGCAGCCCCCGCTCAGGGTGCTGCCACCTTTTGTACTGCTCCCTCCGCCATTGTAGTGCCAGCAGTGTCTTCACCAAGCTGTAGAGCTCGCGTGCCGGCTTTCTTTGGCATGTTTAGTCTGGATGTTGAGTTCCTCAGGACTACAACCATTCGCGTTAAGCTAGGGGCCACTACGCGTCAGAGCAAAAGATGTATGCAGCGGGAGGATAATGGCGGCCACCGCAAATGTCTTCACTCTGAGCGAAGGAGCGGGTATCGAGGCACTCTAACACCGGCGACCAAACAGTCCTGAACCAATCCCCCCTAGACTAGATACCCGCCATATGAGAAAAAAAAACCAACTGCCACACCCTTCCTCTCCTTCTTTTTCGATTAGTGTCTGGCGCAGGCATCACTTGTGGCGGACGATGGAACAGCTCGATATTTTGCATAGCCTCCAAAATGGTCCTGTAAAGTTGCAGATCTCGAATAACTCTCGACTTATGCGCCCGTATGGGGCCACAGTTAATAAATACTGTGATGATAGTGTCGGTCGCAAGCGCCACCGCGCAGTGCTTGCACAAACCTGAAGGCAAGCCGACTCCGCTGGGAGCACGAGCCATTCGTCAGGCATCTTATTAAATGAGGCAATGCCTGAACACACAAAAACAGCAGCTACATTGATCAGAGGGAGAATAGATTTATATGTCGAGATATTCAACTTAGTTTTTACTGGTTCTGCTTTGAAAGCTAGCGCCATGGTTTTAGTTGTGCATTCGGAAGAAAACATTAGGAAGAGATCATCGGTGCTGTGTGTTCGTGGAACAATGCCTCCTCGTTAAAAGACTTTTCGCTTCGCAAAAGAGCGCTTCAGAAAAGGGTCTTTGCGCACTCTTGGTATCAGTGAAGGTGCACTTACTGGATCTCTCGACGGGTCAAGCGTTTTTCATGACTCCTTTTCGGAGGTCTTCTCTTGGCCAAGGCTAAAAGCAGCACTGCGTCCCCGACGATGCGAGTTCTTTGTCACATTCTATCTGCACACCTGCGGAAGAGTTGGAACTTTTAACTATAGCCGCATATTTCGACATGTCATTTGTAGTAGCACGCTGGATAAGTAAAAAAAAATATCGAAGACACTTGAGCCCTGTCTTTAAGAGTAGAACGCAGTTACATTACTGGGCCTTGTTCGCATCACCTTTGCAAGTGCTATACCGGCTTTGCTTCTCGAAAGACATCTCACACGTGCCGCAAGAAAAGGAATATTTGTGTGCACAACATTGGCTATTTCAAACTATCCTAGAACGCCTACTGCAAATATTAGCACAAAGTGCCCGCTACCTCATAATTATTCCTTTTACACCACAACCAACACTTAACATCTTGAGACTAGACTGCGCCGAAACGACGCCACTCTGCTTTGACGTTTATGGCCGAGAGTGGCTTACACGGAGTCATTCGTCTTTCGAAATGGAATGGCTGATAATCCTTTTTGAGACAACTGTGATAGCGAGTCACACGTTCTGTGACGTGTCCCCGCTACAATGCACAGAGATTGTCTCTCGCAGCCGCTCTAGCTCGCATAGATCAAAGACCAGCTATGGCAAAAACAATCCTGGAATGTCGACCTGAGAGGTCATTGCAGGTGAAGGCGATAAAGGTGATGTTCAACTTCCTCAAGGCAACAGACTTGCACTGGCGATTATAAATTTACTGAGCTACGGTTACTGTGAAGTGTGACTTTGTGTGTGTGCTCTCCCTATCTTTAGAACTCCCTCACCTCTTTTCCTTGTGTAGGGTATATGAACAGGCGATATACCCACTGCATCCTTTGTTAATGCCACTGCTGCTGATGAATTAATTCAGCAAACCACCTTGGAATGGGTGGGCCTTTCAAGTATACCAACTGACTGTGTCATTCAAGTGCCTTGATGCCTGATGCAATTCTACGCTTCTGCCACGTAGTAATAATAATAACAATAATTGCTAAAGTTTAATATCACAAAACCATGATATGATTATGAGAAATGCTGAAGTGGAGGCCTCCGGAAGTTTCGACCACCTTGGGTCCTTTAGAGTGCACCTAAATCTCAACACATAGGCACCAAGCATTTCCACATTCTTTGAAACTGAGGCTGCAGCGGCCGGGATTCGATGCCAAGACCTGCGGGTCAGCAGCCGAGTGCCTTGGCCACTGGACCACCACGATGTAATACATACATTAGGAGACTCTTAGAACTACAACACATTAGTACAATAGGCTTTTTTTAATTTTTTTCTTTTAGGAAACAGTTTCAAGCACTGGCCTGGCTCTTGCTAGAACATCTGCTTGCTACACTGAGTAGCTGAATTTGATTCCCCCTCAAGCCAAACATTTTTATTCGTTTGAATATACACTCAAACCTCAATATAACCTGGATATAACGAAATATTGATTATAACAAACTAAATAAAGAATTGTCTAGCAATATATATAGTGCTTGGATTATACCTTTATAACAAATTTTCGGATGAAGCTATAATTTTAGTGTAAGATCCTAGTTTGTTATAATGAGGTTTGAGAGTATCGCAGATTTTTTCTCGTGGACAATGCTAACTTTGTGGTCACAACATACGACGCCGACACAAATGGCGATGCAGGAATTTCCCCGAAACGAGCTCTTTAATGCTGTCGGGTTCCAACTTTCAAGAGCCCTTGCCCTATCGAGAAACTAGAGGGACAAAAGAAGCTTGGCAAGCGCATGCCTCAAGTGCATGACTCTTTTTTTTTTTTTCAATTGCATCGCTCCACATGAAACAATACTTGGTGACAAATTATAAACACGAAGCCCATCGAAAGTGATGGGCCATAAGGCTCAATACTTGGACAGATTTTGTTCCCCCTCTCCATTAATGATTATCCTCTATCCTTAACCCATACGCAAGCCGCTCTGTATGCACATTACACTGTTTTACTTATACCAAGCAACCCTTTTCAGGAAGCCCAATTCCTTGCCAATAATGAACAGCAAGAAACTATCAGTGTTTCAACAAAACAATTCATTACTAAATACAAAAAAAAAGAAGTATGGTGCTTTCACCTCCAACCAAATAGTAACACCTAAAACATGTAGTCTTTTCATCGGGGAAACTCCCATTGAGAGAGCAAACACCTTGGCATGATGACATTAGATTATTCATCACACGGGGCATCAGACATAGACAATTTGTGTAGAAAACTAAGCTTTGATGCTTTAGAATATTTAAGGCTAGAAATTATTCTAGCACAACATAGGGTACTTAACATTTTATACTTTAATATCTTCTATTTTCACCTAACTTTTGCATCCCATCATGCAGCTACGCGTTTGCCTCATATAGTTAGGTCGTTGCCACTTTGCAAAAAAGAGCTTCACAAACCACTGCATCAGCACGTCAAGAATGCATCATCACCTGAACTTTTCAAAAACCTCAACATAATGCCTTTTAATATGGTCAGGCAATTCAAAAGCGCAACATTAGTAGACATTAAATAATGAATATTAACGTAACCTTCTACTCACCTATTTTACTGAAAACCCAGGAGTCGCACTCTGAAGGCGTAACAACAAAATCCTATCCTGCCGATGGTGCACAATATCTATGGCCGTCGAAGAATACCCTTTGTTTGTGCCGAGATTTGTAACGGAATTTCTACCCTAATTAAATGTCTACCAAATAAGATGCAATCGCTCAGGTACCTCTTTCTATACGGGAGTTACCTGTCGGCACATTAATGTAGTTAAAAATATGTTTACACTTAACATTATTCCCTGTTTTTTCTTACATGAGCGTATTTTACTGTTTGGTTTGCGATAAAACTATTTTTGTAAAGATTGTACTTACTAATTAAACCACAACATGCCTTGTCCGTAACAGACTCTCAACTAGCCATATCGGCTACAAATCTGAATGTTTTCGCAGAAGTCTTTTGTAAATAATTTCACTGAAAATAAAGCATTCTTCTTCTTCCCTTCTGACAGTTTCCTTTCTCCATGCCAGGAACTGGACTGACATTGAGCTGCTTAGCAATGCAACACTTCAGATGCTGCAGGCAACAAAGGCTGCCATGTCTTCGTATCCAGGCAACTATGAAACGTGACGTGAAATGACACGTCACCTCGATAACCCTGATAAAAAGGCCGATTGTCAATGGCTGCATTGCCTAAAAGCATGTTCAAAAAAGCATCGATGATTGAAAAACTGTGCATGTTCAAGGGCAGCATTTTTGTATAACTGCATTTCTGTACAGTTGCGGGTGCAGTATATTCATTTTTTTTTGGCAGTCACACCTGCAACACTAATTTGTGAAGCAATAATACAAGCTTCACTTCAATAAACACAGTGCACAAAGAATACAAAAACACAACAGCATGAAACCAAATAACCTATTCCGAGGGGAAGTGTAACTACAAAGTGCTAACAGTTTTGAACTGACAGGGTGAGCATACCTTTTGACAGTGCTCGTGTGCCCAGCATCTCGTCAGTTTGGGAAGCGATGTTACGAGACTTCTTCCAGTAGTTGTGGTCGTGAGTGACACACCTTCGAAGCTATAATATGAAAACCGAGACCACTGTAAGTAGGTCTGCTCGAAGTAACCGAGAGTCATTTCTACGCATCTCGCAAGTAGTTGTCACATGAGTTAGGGACACGCCAGCACACTACTACAAGAGCAGTGACAATTTTTTACAATGGCACCAATGCTGCTGCCTCACTGCATAAAATGAAGGCAATTATTCCTATTGGGACAGAACAAGCTTACGAAATAGCTTGCCTTTGCATTCATTTGAGCAGTATGAAAGAAGCTTGTAAATGAATACACAGTTTACAAAGAATCTTGTGACGTGTCAAGGGTTTGTTTTGGATACGTATCGTGGCTATAGTGCACAAGATGCAGCCATTGTGCATACAAGCAACTGCAAGTTTAAAACTAAGGCTTTGTTTCTGCACAGTAATACAACCCCTGTCTAGATGTAATACAGCAAGACTGCAGTACACACACTGAAAATATAGCAACACTAATTTGCACAAGCAGAAAAACAAAAAAAAAGGTACGCAAAGTACTGGCTCACAGTATGTTAAACACAAGCAAATGAATTGCATGGATAATTAGGATAAGGAAAGCACAGAGAATGTTAAGTGCTGCCTATAACTGTAGTATACTAATTGCGATGCCAGTTGAAGGGAATTTTAGTTTATGGAAAATCACCATTTCCATAGGTGGGATCTGAACGTTCAAATTTCGAATAAAGCATAATTTGTCAGAGAGGGGGGATGGAATCGCATATATTCAGGGCTAAACACTGAATGTGCCATCATTTTGACCACCTTGAATTCATGCCATATCGACAAACTATACCATTGGCATCATAGCCAATACCACCCTTAGCTTTCAGTATTCTGAGCAACACAATGCAGTTATCCTGAGCAGTCGTGCACACCAATCTTTGCGCTAAATGTTTTAATTTGACATTTCAAAATGAGAGCACTGCGCAAGTTTCCACAGAAAATCGGCCAACAAAGCACCCGTGCTCTGACATTCCATAAATTGCCAACTTGGACACCTTGCCCTGATGTCATTTAAGCTCTCATACTGCATGTACAGCCTCCTCTACGTAGGCTGTACCTCTTCTCAAAGAAGTCCATCTTTTTGCTGTTTTTCACAATGCTTGCAATAATTCACCATTGTTATAGTTGTGTCTACTGCCTGCTTCTCTCTGCATGCCCCGAGGTATCGTAGTCTGAGAAAGCTCTTTGCAAGAGGGACTATCATCAAAATTTTCGATACTTCTTGTACGTACAGGCTTTGACCACACACTGGCAAATTGGTCAATGATGTTTGGGCTGCATCCTTACAACACCAAAGCAAGCTACCTGCAGCAATGAACAAGTCAGGCTTAGGTTATTGCAGCCACTATGTTGAAGCAACAGCTGGCTAAAACATCGAAAATTAGCTGGACTGTGGGGGTATAGGAAGCGCGGCGCCAGTTATGTGGAGATAGGTTTGCTGAAAAAACTCACCCTACGAAGCGACCCGGCTCCATGCAAACCCGGCTCTATGCACTACCACCGTGCATAGAGCCGATTTTGTCAACTCTGTAGCACGGCACAGTAATGGCATTCGCGGCAGTTCGCCAACAAGAATGGTTTATTAACCAAAGATGCAGCCCAGTGCGACAATCACGGAATGGCCGGCCATCAGGGTAACTCTGCTAGAGCGACCAAGTACACCTGCTTGCGGCACTACGCTTACCACACAAAGCAGAAACTACCCAAGCGGGAACGATAAGTAGCACACAAAGGCAGAGCATGACTTCTTCATTGAGGCCATTAGAGCATTTCTTCTGCGGCAACCAAGCACCAGACAGCAGCGAGCTCCAAGTGAAAAAAAGAGCTGTCACTGGCGACCAATGAGCATGGGCGTGCACAGCGGCATGTCGTAGCATGCCGTGTGCTAGCCCCACACGGCTTGGGCTAGCAGAGAACAAGGCCACAAGGGCGAAGGCGATTCCCACATGTACCAGGCCCAGCCTTATCTTACTACGTGTGGTGAATCCAGTGCTTGTCTTTACTTCAGCCTTTGAAGCATATGGAGATCAGTCACACACAGTTCAACTGCTTTTCTGTTACGTTAACTCTCGGCTAATTAGAAAAGAACACCAGGCTTGCACAGGAGAACCTAAAAACTTTTAAACAGCAACAGCCTTTATTCAAGCTTGTAACCTCCCTCGAGACCACTTGTACGGTACTACCTACACAATAAAATTATCACGATTTCATCGAACCGGGGAAGCACTCGCTATGCCATCATTCGTTACTCTGCGGAGATGGGTTGTGCCCGTTACACGTCTGTAAGGCATTATGTGCCCTTTGTCGATGCTGTGGCTTCCATGTGCATTTTGTTTACGCTGCGTACCAAATTTAAGAACACAACCGTCAAGCACTTTCCGCTCCCTCAAAATTGTGGCCGCCACATCTCATAATGCATCATTTTGGACTAAACTGAGGTATAACCACGGGCTCAGTACCAATATACAAATCTACCATGCCTTGTCTTCCACCCCAATTTTAGTGGCATTTGCTTAAACCGAAAATTGCTGACAGAAACAGTACCTATCCAGATTTTATTGCACTGTAAAATTCAAAGAAAGTTCCAGACTAGGAACAGTTAAAACATTCACTCACTTTTCTTTCTTGCAGTTAAGGTGAAATATGTCGAAGAAAGAATAACGGAGAGTTATTTAACTTATAACAATATTATAATATTTCATTAGTAACGGAGTTGGTGAACTACTATCTACAAATGAAAACGCCATCTAGCTTATAAAAAATGCCACATCACAAGCTATTCTTACATTTCGCCTGTGCAAATGTATACATAAAAAGCGCAGTATATATCAAGCACGGAACATTACCAGGTTAAAGGGGCAAATAGACGCAATGGGGTTAAAGGCCAACTCGGGTGATTTTTCTACCATGACATGATAATGGTGCTTTTAAATTTCTGAGACACTCTTGTGACTCGCCCGATAAGCGAAATACTCAACCAATTCAGAAATTTATTAGCAAGAAACTACAATACCGAAATCAAGAACCAAACCAAGTACGCTTTTATGCTTGGACGTAATTACTTTGCCAAAACCTCCGTGGTTGCACATAACACCGCCAGAGGGCACTACTTGTCCAGGCCATCCAAGTTAGTGCCTGCAGCAATCGGCTAAAATGGTTATGCTGTTATGATGAATATATGGCGAATCACGTGTGTTACCCATAACGCATCACCACTTGCCACCAATCGCACGCCCACAAACACAGAAAAGAAAATCGCACGCTCAACCAAGGAAGCGTTGGCCAAATCGCACAATCCATGACATACAAGCAGATTCTGCAGTGGCACATCAGTTCCGTCACATTCCGCTTTGCAAAAACCAATGTCACACACACAAAATGTTCCAATTAATTCTGACAAGCAAGGCAAGCTAAGAAATTCATTTGAAAAGAATCTGTGAAACTCTCAAGCCTGTAATTTGGCATGAATGGCTCAAACGTGCAAGTTAATGTGCCCAGTGCATTTCATTGAAGATCCATTGACCTAGAAAAATTTCCGGAGTTGGCCTTTATTGCATCTCATCAGCTATTACTAATTGATTTCTATGACAAGCGATGATAACAGGCATCACTTCCGGGACACAAGCTCCACTAAAGCAAATTTTTTGAAACCAGTCATGGGCCCGTTACCAGTATATACTAACAGTGTTACAGTTACAGAAGCTAAAAAGTAACTGCTACTTAAAGCCTGGATGGTTCGAGCACCCAGGGCGAGGAAACATCAGCAAGCGACGGAGGGAGTCAGTGTGAGATTCCGCCAGTGAGTAAAGCCTGTCCTACAGAGGCAGCGCGCGAGTGGCTAATGGTGATGACGGCGAAGAAGTTTTTCGGTAGAAGCGCGGACAGTTGAAGTTTAAGTGTGGACAAGTTTTGAAAAGCTTTTTCAGAAGAGAAACCTCGGACGCAGCGAGACGACATTCAGCGCTAGACTTTCTGCGAGTATTTCTTGGCAGAGAAGCATTCCAGCCTAATTCCAAGAACTTATGACTCAATTTGTTTGGAGAACATTCTAATCTATAAGTGTTCTTGGATAGTTCATGCAAGAGATCACATTGCAGTGCGGGTTGTGGTTTGTGCTCGTTGTTTTGAATGTATCGGAGTACCTTGGGAGTTGTTTTTGATGTTAATAACTGCCAAGTGTGCATGTCTGTGTGTGGTTTGTGCTGCTTTATCTGAGAATATAGCTCGTTTTGTTACCAACTGTCAGCTCTGACTCAATCTTAGGACCACGCCCGGAATTTGCTCGAAAACCAAAGGGACCAACACTAAATTGTCTGTGCTTTCATGATGCAATTCAGGAAGCCGATACGTCAGCTCTTGGAATCAGCCTAGTGATTGCCTCCCTATTAAAGGGACAAGTGACACCATCACACAACATATGGCTGCTGTTGGTACAGGGTTGGCATAAACAAATAGGCATTTAGATTATGTGCCCTTCATGCCCCAGAGGCTAACATGTACTGCACGCTATAGTGTGCTAACATTGTACACTAGCTACGCCATACTCGTCGAAAACTTATCTTGACATTTGAACAAAGGCTACACAGGCGAGGTTTCCACACATTGCTCCACAAGTATAACGGCAGCTTGTGGGTGATTTCGGTTTTGCTCGTTCACAGCTCTACCGTTTTTGAAAAAACACGTACTCAAACCTCATTGTAACACAGTTGCATGTTACACGGAATTAGATTCGTTATATCTGAAAATTCATTACAAAGGTTTATTGCTAACACTATATCTAATGCAAGACAATTTTTGATTTACTTTATTGTAACCAGTATTTTGCGTTATCTGGGTTCATTATATCAAGATTTGAGTGTACTTGCGAATGCGAATGGGAGGTACATTTCAATAGTTTAGCATACAGTTTAGTGCCGTATTGTTCACTTACAAAGTGAACAATAACTGAATTTTACATACGGCTTCCCACATCTGCCGGGTCTCCAAATAAGGCAGTATTTATTTCAGCAGAATAAATGAGCATTATATCAGTAAACCTAGGTTCTATTTTTTTGCCATGGTAGCAGGCATGCACTGCGGTTTTGTAGCTTCCATAAAGCTGTCGAGAAAAGTTGTCACCGAGCACTGTGTGCTCATATTGCACCAGCGGTCATAACTAAAGAGCTGTTGGTGCGAGCAACGTCTGCGCTCTTTGCTGTGTTTCAAGGGTCGCTGGGGTATCTTGGTAGCGATCTGCGTGCAGAATTCCGGTAGAAGGTTCTGAGGAAGCTCGTGCTCTTGCGACACTGCCGTTGTCAGGATGGTGCTTGAGCTACCGATTCTCACAGTTCTGCATGCTGTAGAGCCTTCCGAGACAAAAGCGATGTCAGACATGAACTGCACTGGCTGTTCTTTGAAAAGAGCGGTCTCAGCTTCTAGGAGGTGGTGCTTCGCATGTGCACACCCAGCCAATGACTGCGGCGAATGTGGCTTTTGACTCTCGGTCAAACCTGGAATGGCGGTATGTCCTACAACTCCAATTAGTTCCGAGGACACTAGCATTACAGAGTAGGCCAGCGCCTCCATGCTCTCTAGTGCGGGCCAGCCTGGAGGTCGCGTAGTCAGCTGCAGCGAAGGGAGAGCGGTCACGGAGTCTGTCCGAGATGTTATGAGTCGTACAAATGCAGGGTCCAAGGTTGGAAGTGGTGAGCCTGGTCTCTCAGCTTAGCAGGTACCAGGACAGGTTGTGAAACTGCCTGCAGGCAAACAATTTAACCAGTTCCATGGCTTAAGAACGATCAGACAGCATGGTTGTAAGCACATGTGTGCGAAAGTAGGTTATGAGTATTTCTAGCATCATATTCACCATCAGTCCATTCCACTTGTTTCTAATTTTCCCTGCCCCCTTCTCGGGTCACGTTACCTGCCTTCAGCTACGACGATGGCCCACAATAGGCACCCGGCAATGCAGTTTACGAGATCCGATGGTAACCCTGCATCGCACAGCCTAGCGACTTGGCGCTGCAAAAGCAGACTTGCCACTGCACATTTGTTTTAGGGGCGAAGCTCCTTAGGGCGTGGGCTGTGCGTCCCCTATAGCCTGTATGTAGCCACCTCTAGTTTAGTTCTTGCAGTGTTCACTAGATGGCGGTACCGTCCCCTGTATGTAGCCACCTCTAGTTTAGTTTTTGCAGTGTTCACTAGATGGCGGTACCGTCTCCTGTATGTAGCCACCTCTCGTTTAGTTCTTGTAGTGTTTACTAGATGGTGGTACTTGTAGCTGATGATGAAAAGATGCAAGATGTTATAAACTAGAAAGCGGTACTTGTAGTTGATGAAAGACGCGAGATCTTATAAAATAGGAATGATGTCACATATGGCGCGTGTCATTGGTTGAAGGCAATCGTTCGATTTAGTGCGGCGACGTACGCTAGGGGGAGCGATGTAATAAAATCGAGTGGGCAAAATGTACAGAGGATTCATGGTTTACCAGGTTTACCTCCGGAGCTTCGCCCACTCATCATCATTCACTTCGTGGATATGGCGGAATATTTTTCTTTAGGTGTGAGCAGAGGGGTCATTGGTGATTACGGAATCACCTAGGAAGCCTGCTTTGAAAACGTGCGATAAAGGGCACTGACACTTCAGCATGTCCATATGTTAAGCGAAAATGTTTTTTTGGTATCCTTGTTTGTACCCTGGTGATCGGTTGGTACTATAGTGAACTAGAAGTACTCTAGTGGCACGACCGCCAGGCCACGCCGCCTCTCTTGGCGGTCGGAAATACCACGGACCGCCGCTAGGGTTTCTCGTGGCGCTACTGCGCCTTTTCCTAGGCGCAGTAGGCCACCACATATTAAAAATTATGTTTGGGAAGGGTGTAACAGGACCATATCGGAAAGGAAAGGTGGGGGTGTAGGAATGCTAATTCACCGCGGAGCCAAATGGGTTAGAGTGAAACAGACGTGTTCAGAGCACCTCTGGGTTCGGGGCACAGTAGGTGGAAAGGAAACGTGGCTAGGGGTAGCCTACTTGTGGACGGGGAATAACTGCAGAGAAAAGAATCAGGAGATAGTGGATTGCATGAGTGCGGACATTAAGGAATTTGGTAATGGGGCCGAAATCATCCTTCTAGGGGACATGAATGCCCACATACATGACCTTGACGGATATTCAGACACCAATGGGAAGTTATTACTAGATCTTTGCGAGCAACATAGTCTGGAGATAGTTAACACGGGGCCTAAATGTGACGGCCAGATCACATGGGAAGTCGGAAACAAGCAATCAAGTATTGATTATTGTCTCATGACTGAAGGAATTTACCACAAACTGACAGAAATGAGGATAGACGAGGAAGGCATTAACAGCTTGGGTAGTGATCATAAACGAATAACATTACAAATGGGATACGAAACTGAAAATATGAGCATGGAATCAAAGTCTGGCAGCTCGTATTTAAATGACAAACAAATAATAAATATAGCCGCAAGAGTCGAGGAAGAAGTAGGCGAAATACCAGGCAAGGACTGGGAGTATAGTGAGCTGTTACATCTAATGACGAAGGAGATAGGGAAAGAGAAGAAAACTGTTTGCTGGAAAGGAAAAAGGAAGCCAAAAAGTTGGTGGAACAAGGAAATCCGGGAGGCGATCGAGAAGCGACGCGAAGCCTCACGGGAGCATAGAAAGGCAAAAAAGGAGAAGCGGCCGCAGGACGAAGTCAAAAAAATATGGGAAATATATTTAGAGAAAAAATCCCTTGTACAGAAATTGGTAGAGGCAAAAATTAAAGGTGAAAGTGAACGCTGGATGACAGAGATACACGAAAAAAAGGAGGCCGCGCCTAGGATTTTTTGGAGCCACATAAAGGCGCTAGGTAGGAAGTCTGTCACAACGCAACAACATATTCTAGATGAAGGAGGAAATCAATTGGAAGGGTACGAAGCGCTAGGTTACATCCAAAAGGTAACAGCCGATTCGTTTCAAAAGAGCGTCCAGGGGATCTCCCCGGTGAGTAAAAGTGTGGCGGAGAAAGCAACAGAGGAAGAGCTAGTACTTGATAATTTCAACTGGAAAAAGGCCGAAGGAAAAATTCCAAAGCGCACTGCCGCGGGTTTAGATGGGATTCCCGTTAGCCTCATTAACGAACTAGGACATAACACTAAAGAAGCATTGTTAAAAGCAGTAGAAAAAAGCTTAAAGGACGGACAAATACCGGACAGTTGGCGACAAAGTAGAATGAACTTAATCTATAAAGGCAAGGGAGAAAAGGACAAGATTCGCTCGTATAGACCACTAACCATTACATCGGTACTATACAGGATGGCGATGCAAGCAGTAAAAATGAAAATAGAAACATGGGCCGAACATAACGATATTTTGGGAGAACTTCAGAACGGATTTCGAGTCGACAGGCGGTTAGACGATAACCTGTTTGTTCTCACTCAGTGTATAGAAATATCTAAAATAGAGAATAGGCCCTTGTACGTGGCTTTTCTAGACATCACTGGTGCATACGACAACGTTAATCAGGAAATGTTGTGGGATATATTGAAAGGAATGGGCATGGGCGACGACTGTATACAGCTTTTGAGGGAGATATACCGAGAAAATACAGTTTGCATAGAGTGGGAAGGAATGCGTAGCAAAGAGAACGTTGAGGTTAGCAGGGGTCTGAGACAGGGATGTCCTTTGTCCCCGCTGCTATTCATGCTGTACATGGTGAGTATGGAAAAAGCGCTAGAAGGTAGCAACATTGGTTTTAATCTGTCACACAAACAGGGCGGCATGATGATTGAGCAGAAGCTTCCAGGTTTATTTTATGCGGACGATATCGTCTTATTTGCGGACAGTCGAGATGATATACAGCAGCTGGCGAATATATGCGGAAGGGAAGGTGAAGCTCTTGGACTAGGATTCAGTGTAACGAAGTGTGGATTGATGGTATTCAATGATCCCTGTGATCAGACGGTGTCCATACAAGGCCAAGAAATACCGAGGGTAAGTGAATACAAGTACCTTGGAGTATGGGTAAATGAGAGTGATAGATACATGGAGGTACAGGAAAAAGCCTCGGCAGCAAAAGGAAAGAGGAATGCGGCAATAATGAAGCACAGAGCGTTGTGGGGATACAATAGGTATGAGGTGCTTCGAGGTCTGTGGAAGGGTGTAATGGTTCCAGGGCTTACTTTTGGGAACTCAGTGGTGTGCATGAGGGCAGAGGTGCAAGCGGGAATGGATGTAAATCAAAAAACTGTGGGACGCCTCGCGTTGGGTGCTTACGGGAAGACGACAAACGAGGCTGTAAAGGGCGATATGGGGTGGGCAGGTTTTGAGGCGAGGGAAGCGCAGAGCAAAATAAGGTTCGAAGAAAGGCTAAGAAATATGAAGGAGAGTAGATGGGCAGAGAAGGTGTTCCGTTATTTGTATAGGAAGAGCGTGGACACACAGTGGAGAAAAAGAACTAGAAGACTCACTAGTAAGTATACGGCTGGTATTGTAAGCCGTATGTCAACAAAGAGCGTTAAGGGAAAAGTCAGGGAGGCGGAGAGGATTTACTGGATGGCAGCTATGGAGAAAAAACCGGCTTTGAGTAACTACCGAAAGGGCAAAAATGAAATAAGGAGGGAGGCATTTTACGATAATTCAAGGGGAAGCGCTTTACTGTTTGAAGCGAGATCGGGTTGCCTTAGAACGCGTAGTTATAAAGCAAGATTCAGTAAAGAAGAAGAACAATGCACATGCTGCGGGAAAGATAAGGAAACGGCGGAGCATGTTCTGATTGAATGTGGAGATATCCACCCAGGTGTACGTTTGGGCACGAGCCTACAGGAAGCCTTGGGTTTTAGGGACAACAATGGAAAGCTGAACACACCCGCGATTGAAATAAGTAAGAGACGGTTAGAGTATTGGTGGCAGAAAATTAGAGAGAAAGGACAAAAATAAATATTGGAAAAATAAAATATGGACAGTGTGCCGTAAATGGCAGAGAACTTAAGCTGAAAATTTACCTTTTTTTCCATTAAGATAGAATTTATCGAAGTAGAGGCATTAGGCCAACATAAAAGAAAAAAAGGTTTTTTTTTTTTTTGTCGAGCCTGGTGGCATACTTGTCACCACCCCGTTATAAAGGGGACGCTCATAGCATCCATCCATCCTAGGCGAGGCGCGGTCACTTGGTGATTCAGCGCGTTAGTTCAGCACGTCTGCCGGTATCCTGCGCATCGCTTTGTCTGCAGCTACTGTACTGCACGTGTACCGGTATACTCTGCTCTGCATTTTCTCGCACGGACCGTTGTGGAGCAGCTGTCTTTACCTGTTCAGGTATTCCGTACCAACAAACATGTAACTCGTGACATGTCGAAGCGGAGGACGGATTCACACTGTTTTGCTCCAGGTTGCCGAAGCGGCTACCCGGGCGCCCCGAAGGCATCGTTGTTTGCAGCTCCTAGAGAAGACGATCTCCGCAGAAAGTGGGAGCGTAACCTCCGGAGGGATGACAAGCCTCTGACCGAAACATCAGCGGTGTGCGAACATCACTTCGAGCCAAGATATATTCTGCGCGAAATATGTGCACGTGATAAATGGCTGTGAAGTGCGCACTCCCCGAGGAAAACCGTCATTGGTGCCTGATGCCGTGCCAACGCTTTTGCCAGGTTGTCCAGCGTACCTTTCCGTCGCTGCGCCCAAGCAAAGACCCGAGAGAAGGAAAGCAGCCAAACCTCCTGAAGGCGCAAGCAGAAAACGGCGCAGGCCTGATGCACCTGACGAAGTGTGCGACGGCGGTGAAATGGAAGGCATGGACTTTAATGCTGCCACTAGTGCGCGACTTTCAATTGAAGCTATTCGCACACTTGAAGTTCTTGCAAACTACTGGTGTCGTATAGAAGCAGTTGGCCACTGCGATCTAATATTTGTGACGACAGTGATAAGCAAGCGTACAAAACTGGATATTTTTCATGAAAAAGCTGTGTGCTTTATGTCCACAGAAGGAAAAATTGTAGCCCAAGTCTTCTATCAAGGTGTTTTGTGTCAAGAGAAACCCGTGCAATCCCTTGCTGAGGCCACATCCGTATTGGAAGAAGCTCGAGAAAGCCCTGTCTGCGAGGGAGCAATGTGTAAACAAGAATTCAAGCCGCTTTCCTCTCGGCTGACCGCACATCATCGAGCTGAAGCAAACACTGCTGGACGATCCGTGATCAGCGTACGCTGCTTCGGAAAAGTTTCTTCTGAAGGTAAGTAGACGTAAAGTGCATTAGGATGCCCATAACATTACCACATTGCCTCAGGCATTGAGGGGTGTGATTTTAACGTATGCATTGTTTGTTCATTTGCAGGCTCAAGTTGTGCAGAATGCAAGTCCCTTAGGAAAGCGTTACTGACAAGAAAGTCGTACATTAACTGTCGTGTACACCTGCCTGTAAAGAAAACCCTTTCTTCACGACTGACGCAACAAAAGAAGAAGACAGCACGTCTTCAAAATCAGGCATGTGTGCTTAAGAAAAAGTTGAGTGTCATGCTTGCCAAGAATGTGGCAATCGCAGAAGAAGATTTCAATGCAAAAGTAGCTCTCCTACCAAAGAAGCAGCGTGAGGCAACTCTCCACATATTCAAAGCTTCTTCACGGAAGAGTACTAAAGGCATGATATTTTCAAATGAGTGGGTGCTCGAATGTTTGATTATGAAGCTGAAAAGTGCAAGGTTGTATGAGCACTTGAGAAAAGAAAAAATCTTAGTTCTCCCCAGTAAGACTACGCTTCGAAAATATTTAAAATGCTACAGAACTGGGTTTGGATTTAGCAATAAAATCTTTGATGTGCTGAAGCAAAAGACTTGCACTATGGACGAGTTTTTATGCCATGGAGGACTCATCGTGGATGAACTGAAACTCTCGGAGCACCTCTCAGTGAACAGTGAAGGCCGCATTGATGGCTTCGTTGACTTGGGACAGTTTACGTCTGACAAGGATAAGCACAGTGTCTGTAATCACGGTATGGTGATAATTTTTGTGCCCTTTGTTGGCAAATGGACGCAAATACTCGCTGCATTTGCGACTCATGGAAACATAAATGGGAACCTGCTGACGAAGATAATGCTTGAAGCCGTCATTTTAGTTGAGAAGGCCGGACTCAAGGTTGATTTCATTACGTCTGATGGTGCCACTTGGAATCGGAAAATGTGGTCTGTGATGGGCATCAAAGCATCACTGACAGAAACGAAATGCAGCACATTGCATCCAGTGGACCCAACGCGCATACTCCATTTTCTGTCGGACTTTCCTCACTTAATTAAGTGCCTGAGGAATGGACTACTAAGGTCGGACTACGAAACACCTGAGGGCCGGGTAAGTTGTTTTGATCACCAAGCATGCTGTACAACTTTATTGATACAATCTGTTTGTTTCTAACAGTTTCTCACTTTGGTATTCCTTTCAGGTATCTTTACAATTCGTACGCAAAGCTTTGGAACTGGATGGTTGCAGTGTCACATTGCAGGCAATGCATGGAATCACCGGAAGCCACACGAACCCCAACAATTTTGAAAAGATGAGAGTATCTTTAGCTTTTCAGCTTTTCGGAGAAAAAGTGATTCATGGTCTGCAGCTGTACAAGTCAGGAATTGAAGATACCTGTGGTGACATCACAGCTACACTAAAGTTTTTCAAGTAAGTGTCATCACATTGTGGTTTTATTGCGATTGCACCTTTCACCTTGCATATGACAGTCTGACTCTTGCTCACAAACACAGATTCATCCTGCTTTTGTTCATTTCACAGGATCATCCATGACCTTGTGCAAATGATGACTTCACGATTCCCAGCTGAAGCGCTGCGCCCAAGTTCAGCAAGTGTTGAGAAGCTGCGATCGTTTCAGGAGTATCTTTCATCATGGGAAGACCACACGAAGGGGCAGAAAGGATTCCTGAGCCAGTCAACAGCAGCTGGGCTGCGAGTGACAGTGTCAAGTGTGCTTTCTTTGCTTCAGTATCTCACTGAGAAACTAGGCTACAGGTACTTAATGACATCTAGAGTAAGCCAAGATCCTGTTGAGCATGTTTTTGGCATTGTCAGGCAGTCGTCTGGATATAACACGCACCCAACACCACAGCAGTTTATTAGCACTATCAACTGCTTGAGCTTCAACAATCTTGCTCACTCAGCTTCAAAGGGAAACTGTGAGCCTGCAGTGCTCCATGCCCTTCTACCCGCAAATTCAGGTGCTGAAAATGTTCCATCTGGTAAACAGCGCTTAATGGACAAGTTTATAAACTGTGACAATGTAGCTGCCGTGCAGAGCTCGCTCCCACAGAGTGCGCCAGACCATGCGTCATGCATTATATCTGCCAGTGACAACCGGCTAACATTTTATATAGCAGGATATGTAGCTAGAAAATGCCTACTGAAGTCTGGCTGCGAAGAGTGCCGTAAACTTCTTCTAATGCAAAAGGAGTCTGCTGAAAGTCTCAAACACCTTGTGCAATTGACACACATGAAAGACAGAGGTGGCCTGCTTTATCCGTCTAGCCTGTTGTTTAAGTTTGTTCATGATTTAGAAAAAGCCTTCGCAACGTGTTTCAGTTTGCTGGAGCTGCACGCTGATAGCATACTCGACATTTTAGGCGAAGTTAAGGCAAAGCAAAAAAAATGGGCTTGGTTGTCGTGACCATTCTGAAGTCATTGCAGCTGAGGTCATCGTTTTTTACATCACTACTCGTCTGCATTTCCTAACTAAAAGCGTAAACCAGAATAGTGCTAAGAAACGAGAATCAGCCAAGCACCTAAAGCTCAGTAGATGTTAAGTTCTGCACATGTCCATCTCACGTGTCTTCTTTTTTGCGAATCCTCGTAATAGTTTTGAAAAGCTGTTAAACTAGTGAAATTTATTTTGTTATTTTGTATTTTTTGTACTCTTCCAACCATCACAATAAATAAAAAGATGTTCCTGTTTTCATTTTCGATGCTGAGCACTGTGTCCTTACCATGACCTTCTATGTAATAAGCCAGCACCAAAACTATAGTGGAAGCGCGCCGTAAGCTTTTGATGGTGATGAGCAATCGCTTTGTAGCGAATGTTATTAACGCGTGTGGTAAATATGAATATATATATATATATATATATATATATATATATATATATATATATATATATATATATATATATATATATATATATATATATATATATATATATATATATATATATATATATATTCTTGGCCAAACTATGTATATACAAACCGCTGAGCCACGCAATACCTAACCTAGCAATTTTACGTTTGCATGAGCCAGGAAGCAAACACGCGCGTTAGAATTGACCATAGCTGCAACTCAGAAGGAGCCAGCGACGGCCGGTCAACGCAGCCGAAGCTCCTAGGAAATGGAGCAGTGGCGCCACCTCGCGCCATCCGTGTGAAAGGCTGGCGCCAGAGCCTGGCCGGTCGCACCACTAGAGTATTTCTAGTTCACTATAGTTGGTACTGACAAGTATCACCAATGCTGAGGCGGCCCAAAGAGCTCCGCCGCGCCCTCTATTCCAGTTTCGGGTGCCTAGAGACAATAATCGCAAGCCATGCGACGGCGTCGATGCAAGAATGATGCCATTGCAGCGTACCAGAAGTGGCGCAGGTCCCTGCCCACGCCACACCGATCTGTTCTGCGCTCTGCAAGTGTGCGCGTCAGGGCCGCGCAACAGTGCTATTGAATGAATCCCGCCTGGTTGTCGCTCGTACTGTAGCTCGTCCGCTTTCTCACCTCAGCATTCGTCATCGGAGAGAACGTCCGGTTGCCAGCCTGGTAGGCGTCTAGCGCACAGGCACTCGTCGACGGCATGCAGTGCCCGTCGGAAACACGGACAGCTTTGGCACTCACCAATGCATTCCTAACGATCTGAGAACGTGCAGACGAGTGTCACACAGCGATACTTTCAATTAATATGGGACAAGTTAGGAAACACAAATACCTCTTGTCGCCGACGCTTCTCGAACGCTGGTCGGGGCTTCCCGCTGGCGGGTTAGCGGTGACTAAATATAGTAGGCACCACGCCAGGCTTTAACATTCTTTTCATTTTGAACGGCAATTTGTCGAAGATAGAACGGTCGTGCACGAAGTCGTCGTCCTGGAAGTGCGCTGAGCAAAGCACCGAATGACTCGACGGCTCCCACTTCTCTCGCCGCGCTGCGATAACCCACAACTTACGGAGCTTTGCACTCTTCGGAAAAGCGTGAAAGCTGATCTCGGCCGCGGCATACGTGTTCTGGCAGCCTACAGCCACGCATGTTGCTGGCATCGTACGTATAACAATATAACACGCGTTCTAACCTCGCAGCTCGTACGCTGACCAGAAGAAACGAGGCGTATGGATATATGTCATTTCCGGCTCTCTACGATTTGCCTTGGTTCGTCACTAGAGCTCCGGCACTCCGCATTAAAGCTGATTCTGCCTGCAGGTCAAATATAATTTCAGCTTTCTTCAGATCCACGATTTGTCTTAAGTGCAGTCAGGACCAACGCCTCCTCTAGAAAGATGCCTGAGGAATGGCTCGCGCTCCTAGCAGAGTTGGCCTGCCTTCAGCTTTAAACAAGCGCTGCGCAGTGGCGCTCGCGACCGACACTATCATCACGGCAGCCCTTCCTCCGTGACGGCAGCGGACGGTCCCAGCTAAGCGTTTTTCATCTGCGGCCCACTATGGCGCGTCAGTCAGGAGTTGTTCGAGAGCTGCAATTGTACACCACTGTTTCAGAGGCTATGCAAAGTGTTGCGTTGTTGCACCGCCTGCCGCAGATGACGCTAGCGACCGAGAACATTCTTGGATGAAAGAGGAAAAGGGTGTGGCAGCTGTTTTTCTTCCTCATACGACACGCATCCAAATAGAGGAGGTGTTGTCAGGACCTGCCACTGCGCTCGAAAACATCGTCGCAAGGACCAATTCGTCAGGCAATAAATAGTTTTATTGCATAAGTGTTTCCGGAGTCGGACACCGTTTCAAGGATCTAAGTTTTTCTCACTAAGGGAAAATTTTGGGAAAAGAAGGCTGCATGTACTTCCGGGTTTGTCGCATTCACGCGTCGGCTTTTATGAAAGGAGGCGTTTTTAGCAGAGTATATTTCCTCCTTTCAGGGCTAATGCAGGGCCGACGTCACAGCTTCGGCCCTGCATGAGCGCGAGAACAGAACGCCGACACAAAGACAACAAGGACAATTTTGGGGATAGCATGAACAGTATAACTTTATTCTGAGTTCCGAACCACAGTGACTCTCAGAATAGCGACCAAACCGCGCTCCTTCGCGGGACTACAGTGACAAGAAACGAAACCGTACATACGCAAACCCAGCCAGGTTTCATGCAAAAATTGTAACTGCCAGGTAACATGTGGCCTTTGCGATTGGGTCGCCCAAGTAACTTCCGGAGCATATCGCAAAGGCTACGTTTTAGTTGCTTTAGTTTTCGTATGTTCCATGGATGAATGAATGGATAAAAGGTTGGATGGATAGATGGATGTGGCTGTGCCCTTCAGATCGGGTGGTGGCTAATGCCACCAAGCCGCAATACTTAGTGAACCGAAAACTAGATTTATTTTTGTCCTTCAAATAGTGAAGTTGAGGAGTCGTACTTTGCAGTGAATGGTTTAATTTTCACTCGTGCCTTGACTTTAGCCACCAATCACATAACCTCCTTCTAGTTAAGTCTACCCGCTTAAAGTCTATTTTGCCCTCCCGGTCCCTAAACCCCAGTGCCTTTGAAAACTCTTTGCCATCATCCTCAACTATAGGGTGAAGCCCTTTACAGAGCATTATCAAGTGTTCGGCAGTTTCTTCTTCCTTTCTACATGCACCGCATACTGTGTCTACCCCTTCGTATTTGGCCCGATATGTCTTGGTTCGCAATACTCCCGTCCTGGTCTCAAACAGTACAGAACTACCCCGAGTATTATCATAGATCCTTTCCTTGGCGATTTCCTGCTTAAAAGTTCGATAGATCTCCAGTGCGGACTTCTTAATCATGCCGATTCTCCACATATCGGTCTCCGTTTCCTTCACTTTGTTCTTAATTTGATTTATTTGTGGGGTTTAACGTCCAAAACCACTATATGATTATGAGAGACGAAGTAGTGGAGGACACCGGAAATTTCGACCACCTGGGGTTCTTTAACGTGCCTTTCTTCTTAACCAATAGTTCTTTTTGGTTTGGCCACCTGCTGTTTTCTAAGTACTTACCAGTCCATTTCCTGGTTCGCTTCCTCCATTTTGTATCGACATTCTTCATGTACAAGTACCTGAAAACCTTCCTAGCCCAACGCTCCTCCCCCATTTCTCTCAATCGCTTCTCAAATTTTATCTCGCTGCTAGCTTCCCTGCCCTCAAATGATGTCCATCCCATATCACCTTGTACTCCCTGATTTGGTGTATTCCCGTGAGCTCCTAAAGCAAGCCTACTTATTCCACGTTGCTCAATTTCTAATCTTCCTTGAACTTCTGATCTCATGCACAAGACCGCATTGCCGAACGTCAGAACTGGAACCATGACCCCTTTCCATATTCTTACAACATCATACCTATTGTAATTCCACAGTGCCCTATTCTTCATCACTTCTGCATTCCTGTTACCTTTAGTCGTCACGTATATTTCGTGTTCCCTTAGGTACTTGGTCCCATTGCTTATCCATACGCCCAGATATTCGTATTTATCTGTTATCTCTAGCGTGACCTCCTGTATTCTAAGCTCACTACCTTCATTGTCAATAAAAATCATTACTGCTGATTTTTTCTTACTGAATCTGAAATGTAACCTATCTCCCTCATTACCGAAGATGTCCACCAATCTCTGCAAATCTTCCTTGTTGTCAGCCATTAGCACTATATCATCTGTGTACATTAATGCTGGTAGTACCTGATCAATGAGTTTTCCTTGTTTGAATAAAGAGAGGTTGAAGCCAAGTCCACTTCGCTCTATTTTGGCCTCTAATCCTTGTAGGTACATCATGAATAACAAGGGTGAAAGAGGACACCCCTGCCTAAGTCCCCGTTTCACCTCTGTGGGCTTGGATACTTGTTTTTCCCACTTTATAACTACATTGTTACTTTTATAGATTTCCTTTAAAAGATTAGCGACTCCATCTTCCACACCCAGTGTGTCTAGTATTCCCCACAAGTCCTCATGAACCACGCTATCATACGTTCCCTTGATATCCAAAAATACTAGCCACAGGGGCCTGAGTTTCTTTTCTGCTATTTCGATGCCCTGCGTCAGTGAGAACAGATTGTCTTCCAACCTCCTGTGTTTCCGAAACCCATTCTGCAGTTCCCCCAGCACCCCCTCATCCTCTATCCATGCCTGCAGTCTTTCCTTTATAATCTGCATCGCCAGCCTGTAGACCACTGATGTTACTGTTACAGGACGGTAGTTGTTTATGTCATCTTTGTCCCCCTTTCCTGTATAGATCATGCTCAATCTGCTAAGTTTCTGTCCATCAGGGACTTCACCATCGATTATTGTTCTGCTCACTGCCTCTCTCAAAGCCTGTTTATACTTGGGACCCAATGTCTTTATCAGCATAACTGGAATGCCATCTGAGCCTGTTGATGTACTACATGGAACCCTCTTCTCAGCCCTTTCCGACTCTCGTTGTGAAAATGGAGCCATTGCGCCACTTGATCCATCCTTGTCTATTGTGGTGCATAAGGCACATCTTTGTTGAAAATTTTATGTCACCCTTGTTCTTGTATATTTAATAGCCTCGTCCCCTTCTAGCCTAGCACCTTGACTTGTAGTTCTAAACCTCTGCTGTAGGTTTGTTTGATTTCTTAGGGAGTTTAGATGGTTCAAAAATTTCGCAGCTGCCTTTCTGTCCTTTTTATGTACTTCTGCCAGCCACTGAGCACCCTTTCTTCTAGTATTTTCATTGATCAGGAGGGATGCTTTCCTTCTAGAGCTTAAAAAGATGTCCCACTTTCTTTCAACCTTATCTTGCGGTTCACCCCGCTGCTTAGCATGTCTGTGTTTCCTAGAGGCTTCCTGATGTTTTGATATGGCTCTCTTAACTTCCTCATCCCACCAACTCTTGGGCTTGTGTCTTATTTTCCGGGGTGACTTGTCACGTGCCTTAGCAAGCTCTTGCCCAAACAGTCTAATTAGATTTGTGTATGTCCACACATTTTTATTATCCTCAGTGATTACTTTCTCAATTTGTTTAGTAGCAATTTCTATTTGCCTTTATGAATGAAAATTTTCCTGTAGTTGCTCATCTTGTCTCCTTCCCACTTTCGCTGCTCTTCCAAAACTTAGCTTGATACGTTTGTGATCCCTACCCAGACTTCCGGAGCCACCTTCATCTATGTGCATTCCCCTGAGCTTATCATACATCCTATGTGACATCAGTGCGTAATCTATCGTTGACTGCAGCCTTCCTACCTCCCATGTTATTTGCCCTTCACACTTCTCGGTACTGTTGCAAATGATCAAATCATGTCTTTCACACATATCCATGATCATTTTGCCCGTTGAGTCAGTATACCCATCTATATCTTCTAAGTGCGCATTCATATCTCCTAGTATAATTATCTCGCACTCTCCTCCTAATTCCTCGATGTCCTTTTATATACACTCCACCATTGCCTGGTTTTCCTCTCTTGCCTTTGCCCCCATCCACAAGTACCCCAAACCAAGGAGTGTCATCTGCCCAGGTACTTTCGATCTTACCCGTAAATGCTCCATGCATCCTGCTTGACTCTTTGCCAACCCATGCTCTTATGTATAAATGAACCAGTTCCACCCCACTTTTTGCTGCCTTCAGTTCTATTGCAATATTCGCATACGTAGTCCGGATCGCCGGGTGGTTGCTCCATGTCCCGAAGATGTGTCGCCACAACCCCGTATACCATCAGCTCCTCCTGCCTCAAGTGCTCTTCTATCTCTTCCCAATTTAACCTATTCCTGCCACCCTGCATGTTAATATAGCCTACATCTGACTTAGCTTGGCCCTTGTGCTTACGTCGATTTCTTCTGCCATGGACTTTGTGTGGCTTGAATATTTGTGTCCCATTAAGTCCGTCTTTGGCTACACAGTTGGCCTCAGGGCTCTGGGTCCCCCTAAAAAGCTATGGCTTGGCGACCCATTCTGTTACCGACCCTCCTGCCCGTCGCACTACAGTAGTGAATGCCATCCTGTGCAAAGGGGCGAGCGCCGGGCTCGTACACGTCTTGGTTAACTTCCATTACGCTGTATCCGAGTTGCCGGCTCAAACCCTTACTCTCACAATTGGCCTCCACTACCCTTCTTTAAATCCCACGAGGCTGCCCCCAGACCTCTATGCTGTGCATACGGTCACCATCACTCTCCCAGAAGCTTCTCGGAGCTTACGCATCCCATCCTCTAACTTTCTCTGAAGGTTCTGATACTTGCCCTTCAACACATAATTGAGCCCAGCATGAATAATGACGAGATTTTCGCCCTCCATGCTGTCCTCTACAATCTCCTGAGCTTTGGCCAGTGCATCCACCGTGCTCTTCCCTGACTGTGCATACACCCTGACTCTCACATCTTCCTTCAATGTCTTGAAGACGCCATCCCAAACCCTGGGCACGTTAAAGTCCCCCACCACTAGGACCCTTCTATGCTCCAATCGCTGGCTTCCTATTTGTGATGGCGCCCCTGTTTGCTTCATCTGTTTCTCTGCCGTCTGTCCTGTGTTCCTGCCCTGCTTAAAGGCTGCCGTGCCACCGAGCTGTATGTTCTCGGAGCCTCCGTGCTGTGGCCAGACACTGCGGCCCCCTGACCTCCCTTCTCGCCTGTTCCTTCCCACCTGTCGCCTTCTTTGCTACCCACGCCTTCCATCTCACACCGCTCAGGGCCAGGGCAAAGCGCCATTAGCTCTGCTCGATCTCGCTGCTCGATCTAGGTTCGCCCTTCCCGTTCTTTTCGAAGGTAGCCCTTCATTTGCTCTAATAGGCTGGCGGTAGCCTCCCCCCGCTCACGCGACGCTCCGAGCTGTGTTTGGAGTTCTATCCTCTGCTCCCGTTCCACCCTAAGCCCCACCTGAAGCCCCTTGATGCTAGCCTCCATGCGCTGCACGGCCGCCTTCAGTGCCTCGCACAGCCTGCACACGAAGCCCACCTTCTGCGCGTCGGCCAAACTCGTGAATGCTGTCTCATCTAAGTAGCACCAGCGCTTGCATTCTTCGCACTGTACCAGCTCACTCTCGTTCGGGGTTTTCCTAGCCCCCTTAGCCATCTCCCGCCCGACCATCGGACCGAGTGCCCGACAGGCCTACGTTCAACCCTAATCCCGCTATCCAGCCACCTCCCTTAACTCTCCTACCTCAACAACTGTTTGAAGCTGCCGCGTACACCGCACACATACGTGTTCAATTTCGCTAGTAGCGTCTCACTAGGTCCCCTTCGTGTTCGGCTCTAGCTCTTTAACAACTAACCGGGCGCCCCGACCTTCTTCAAAACAGCCGCCTAGCTCGTTCACGTGGTTAACGTCACTACAACGTTGCCCGTGCCTCACACCTACAGTACTCGCAACGCTAATTATTGATTAGGAGAGAAAAAATAATAATGGTGTCCACAAACACAAAGAAATGAAGAGAAACTTATCTCTCGTTGCGCGCTGCTTCTGCACCAACCGACCTTGCACAACCTTGCACGACCTTGAAATCGATCATAAGGGGTTCTGCCAGCGCCACCAGAGAATACACCGCAAGGTCGCGACCGTGGTGATTTCTGGCACCACTTGTCCATGGCGCCATTGCTCAAAAACTTTTGCGCGAGTAGCTGTAACCGCATGCTTACGCTGGAGACTTCAAAGACTTGATTGTACTGGCGTCGGCCATAAGAATTGGTGCTGCGGCTACGTGTTATCGTCTAGATACTGTTCGCGAAAGAACTTCGCAAAAAACCCACGGCTACAGTGTACTCTACCACGGCTGTCATTTGATGCTAGCCGCCGGTGGCTGCAAGCACAGGCTGACAGCGTATTCTACCACGGCTGTCATTTGATGCTAGCCGCCGGTGGCTGCAAGCACAGGCTGACGACGTATTCTACCACGGCTGTCATTTGATGCGAGCCGCCGGTGGCTGCAAGCACAGGCTGACGACGTATTCTACCACGGCTGTCATTTGAAGCTAGCCGCCGGTGGCTGCAAGCACAGGCTGAACAGGACAGCGTTCGTACATCTACTTTTTGTGCGATGATGGAAGCGTCGGGTGAGGAAATGGTGGAGAAACTGGAAGAAAGTGAGGATGCCAACACAACGTCGATGCCTGGGGACAGTGCGTCTCCCGACAAAACCGCTGGCGTAGGTTCATACGACAGCATGGAGTTCTGCGAGCTAGGCCTCGTCAGGCCCACTGCCAACGTTGTCAGCATCAACAGCTGGAAGGACGAATTGGATTTCGAACGCGCTTGTTCGGCGGTGGTGCCAGGGGAGAGGTGCTGGTTGAGCAGCGAATTGACATCGTGGAACCGAGTTCTGAACAGCCTCGAATACGAGCTCGTAGAGACACGCCCTGGCTGTATTCGCCTGAAGAAAGCTGACTGCGATAATTGCGACTCCGGCAAGCATGTGAAGGACGTCGCCCGCGGAGCAGCGCTTCTGATCTCGTGGCTTTTGGAGCACCACCTCTGCATCCAGGAGATAAAACTGTTTTATCCTAGTGGTTATGGCCACAATGCACCTCCAGTTCCTTTCCCGATTCGCGTGCGCCCTTTAGTCGGTTTGAATCCCGACCGATATCTAAGACATGTGAACATTGAGAAGGCTCCGCACTGGTCTTCCAATATGGTCAGCGATGATCATAGAGGTCATTTGTTCGAACTTGAAGGGATTCACACGGTCCGGGGCGTTGAAAAGCTCAAGGTTACTTCCTCAAGCATCACTTTCAAGTTTGCCACTGAACTGGAGTCCCTGCTACGACGCAATGCCAGCACCCTCAAAGTTGTTAAGCTTATAAAAGCGAGACTGCCCAGAAATGTCGACCATGCGCTACGATGTCTCGTGAACTGCGAGTCGCTCACCCTCCATTCGTATTATGACTGGGACCGTCGTTTCCCGAGCCTTGTCTCAGTGGCACAGCTGTTGCACACATCAAGTGCACTGAAGGATCTCAGTATCATTATCTGCCCGATCAAGAGGAAAAAACAGGTGACCACAATTGCCGAAGCCATCAAGGCCAACACTTCTTTGACGAAGCTGTCCGTCTTCTCTGGGGACATCCTCTACTCGCCTGAGCCAATATTTGCTGCGCTTCTGGTGAACAAGACCCTGAAGGAACTGCAGCTTCAGCAGTGCAACTTCGATGCGCCTTGTGGACGAGCACTGGCAATAGCACTTTATAAGAACACTAGCCTCCGCACTGTGCGCATTACTGAAAGTGCCATCTCTTTGTACGGCATGCAACTGCTGGCAGTCGCACTCAAGGTAAACTCGACACTGGAAGAACTTGAGCTTTCAAGTGGGGAGGCTCTGCTGTACAGAGGAATCTGCTTCCTATGTGCTTCCCTGGCCAAGAACAAGACGTTGAAGAAACTAACCCTTGGCAAATTTCGAGCCACCAAGCAAGAACGGTATGAGTTTACGTTGTTTTCTTTTTCCCAGTTTTCTATAAATAGGAAAGAGTCGGGAAAATTGGCACTCTTTTCAAATCATATATTTAGTTTTATTTAACTTGAATGCAGAGCGTTGTTTTATGTATAACACATGTTTGAACAAGTGGCAAAACTTCTGAGATGCACTGGCCCCATCCACTCTTGATTCAACTGTACAAAAATAGTTTATCATAGGTGAAATCCTTTCCATTTGACCAACCTCGAGTAATACATTACATGGTAAAAATGTCTTCAACGGTCATTATAAGCTGACATTACAATATCGGACTTGAAACAGTACTGCACAAACTTTCTTCCCCAGTAGATTTTGATGCTGGCGCCATTTTCGTCTTTGGGGAAGTTCGATATCTTTCACTACAAGAAAGCAAGACTTTTTTTCCACGGAACTGCATACTCACAATGTTACTACTGCTATTGACTCTCCCCCTTTATTAGGCGTCAAGATTTGCAAGAGTTGACGAGAACAGAAGCGCCTTTTTTCACTTGAATAGGCCAATCGATTTGACAAATGTCGCGCCAGTTATTGACAATACCTGGCATGTCATTGTCGAAATCATCACAAGCTAGTGTGTGTTCTTCACTTGAAAAGCTGGAGTTTGTGAGCATAGGCCATTTCTTTTTTAGGCGGAAATGTTGTAGGCTCGTGTACTCAGATTTGTGTGCACGTTAAAGAGCCGCAGATGGTCGAAATTTCCGGAGCCCTCGGCTACGGCGTCTCTCTCAATCATATGGTGGTTTTGGCATTTCAGGTGCCAGTCAGTTTAATCTATGCCCCATATACACATGGTTTGCCATTTTATGAAGTCTAAATGTCGGAATAATGTAAGCATGAAGTGAAAAGAACATGAAGTGACAAGAAGTGCAGTGCTATTTTCTCCTAATGTTTCGGTGTGTCTTCTGCCCAGCCCAGTGAGATCGACGGTGACAGATAGGTGATATTCATCTTTTCTTGAAATCAGAAATCACCATTTAAAAAACAAAAGTTGCATTTATTTGTGTTCTTGTGGAATTAAGTTTTTTAAACATCAAAAGTGATACTGCTGTTTTCATGTAACAGACGTCGCTAGTGTTGCTGAAACGTGTTTGTTTGGAACACGCGTGTTTCATCGAATACCCATAATTTCGTTTGAATAAAAGATAACCAACATGAATGTAAAATATGACTACCGTCATCCACATCGGGATCACAACTTTAAGTCTTATGTGAACTGCAAGATGAAAACCTCTTCGAACTATTTCTATTTTGCTCTGCCCTGTGAGGGCCTCCTAATTTCTTGATTATGTATTTGCTTTTGACCTATTGCTGCCCATGGCCAGGTTTTCCATATCTTGGTATGTATTCTGGCACTACAATAACCATAGTCTGTCTTTCGCATTACATGACCTGTCCCGGTCATGTAATGCTGCTATACGAATACATTTATGAGCTTTAGTGACGAACACAAAATATCCGTTGACATGTTTCTGCTATTTCTATCGTTGCCAATAAAATGATTTCACCCGGGTGAAGCACTCATCTACAAACATGTACATAGCAAAGTACAAACATGGCTCAAGCAAACAATGGCAGTAATTTTTTTTCACAAATACTAGCGGCGAATCAAATAATAATGATTTATTCTATTTTTCGACCATCTTTTATCTTACATATAGACCCTTTTCATAAATATGCCACCCGACGGTGAGCTTTTCGTAAGTTTCACTTCGCAAAGGAGCGTGGGATAGCTAGCGCCATCATGAGGGCATGGAAAGCGAGCCGTCAGATGCGTGAGTGCTGTGATGTTAATGTTGGCGGCTAGTTCTCCGTATTGTCCGCTGAAATCGCACCACTTTCTAGCTTGAACGAGCTCCTAGTGCTCTCCGATAAGCTTTCTGAGCTGCTTGGGCTGCACATGAGCAATATTTTGTACCCTTCAATGGGTTGGACGAGCAGTTTGGCTTGTGACTGGCAATGCATGAATCCGTCCTGCAGGAACGCAAGAGGTGTCTGTGCGCGCTGCAAGAAACGCGCATCAACGTTGCTGGGAAACAGCCTGCGTCGTCTGCTGTGGTGCCCTCACAATGGCGGCAGACTGTGGCTCGCGTCCGCGGTGCTAGGGGCACCCTTTTTTGAAAAGGGTCTATTGTAGAAACTGCATTTCAATTGTGCTGCCGTTTTTATGCCTCGAATTCTGATTTTTGTGCATGGATTAAACTGACTTGTGCCAGAATTAAAGCCACTGGCAATTGGATTAAACATGATGGCACGGGGTCCGATTGAGTTGGCGCTTGGAATAAGTATGTTGGCGCTTGGATTAAATGTTTGGCACATGGATTAACTGGCTTGGCACTCAGATTATTTCAATTCCGTGCAGATTACTTCGGCTGAAACTTGGATTAAAATGAGAGAAAACCTGTAGTATGTAGGTGTTCTGTGGTACACTCGCGCATGTGCGTCCGTGCGAGATTCCTCTGGTCATAATGGTGAACTGTGCCGTATTTGGTTGCTACAACCACTCGAGTAAGATGGCTGGTCATGAGAATGTGTCTGATGTTGGCAATTTTCCCATACCTAAAATGACTGTAAACCAATCGAAAAAGTTTGGATGGCTCAGCCACACACTATACCGCGTGTGCGTTAAACATTTCATTTCATTTGCGGTAAGTGTTCAGAGCCTATGCAACATCATAGAGGTTCGCTTTTGTGGTGAAAAACTTCAGTTTTCGCGACGTGCTATGAAGCTTTGTTTACGCAGCAGGAAACGAGCATGCGCACTACGACCGCGATCACTACTTATCAGGGCTATCACTCACGTAGGTGCGGCATGCTACTGATTTCGGTGTTGGTGAACGGTCAGCGACGCAGTGGACTCTCGTTTACCAATGGTGTGACAAGCTGAGCACATAAACGGTGATATCACATTAACGTCGATCAGGTGTAATCGAGACCGTATGTGATCTCTGTGTGCGCAACTGCCCGACGCGTGTCATTGGACCCTGAAGCAAGGAGTATTTTAAGTGTGAATACAGTTCATAAGCGACCCCAAACCATCCACCGCCGTCGGCGGCGTCCGCAGTCTTCTCTCTATCTTTAAAAGAAAGAGGACTTGGCGGGCCGCAGCGCGACGCTCTACCGAATAAGCCGCGGACGCGACGCTGATATCGGTGTCAGTAACGCGCCTTATACCCCTCCCCCTTCGCTCGCTCCTCCGCTCTCCTCGCTCGCTGCAGCTGTGCGCGCACCCCTCTCTCGCGCGCGCCCGCCTTCTCTCTCAGTCTCCCATCGAGAGCGGGTCCTGAGGGGGAGTAAAGTTAAAATCCGTTGGCATTCGCCAGTGAGTTAACGTAAACTCCCCCGTGTGATGAAATTGCGATTCCCAGGAACCATTACACCATAAAGGCGCCATAGTGTGATTAATAAATATAATAGTGCGAATTAATAAATACCCCTCATAGCATCACCCCGCGTATTCGCACTTAACCATGTTCACCCTCGGGGAAATGCTTGGGAGTTTTTTTGATCGCAAGCGGCTTGGGCTCAACTACGAATGAACTATGCCAATTGTATCACCTCACATGCTCTTGCAAATGGGGAAGCCCTTCCACACAAAGAATTCGTGAAGCGATACCACTGCAATGCAAAAAATTATTCGTCTGAGCACTGAACAAGGGAAACCAGTCACGTTTCTGATGACGACGTGGCGGCCGTCTATGAAGTCTCTAACTCGGTGCTGTCGGACCCATCCACTAATCAAATAGTTGTGGGCGTCAATCAATTTATAGGCTTTAAGCTGGTCCCTTGTTGCGAAGCTTGTGCCGCCAACAAAGTGGTCCTTAATCTCTGTGAGCTCGATGCGGGAATAGCACTTCACATCACACACAGCTTCATCGCTGCTAAAGTTGAACGGGTCAATATCCGCCGCAAAGGTGAACCTTGTGTTCGTAGTGAAGATTCGCCGGACCTTGGAAGTCACGCGCGTAAGCACTCAGTAGCATTTTACCAAATTGGTACCGCACGAAGTCGCATGCACACAACCTCACACTGCCGCTCGCCGCTTCAAAAAGGGCGTGCCCAGACCACTGACATGGCGCTAGAGGCAAACGCCGCTAGCGCCTGAAGCAGATTATGACACGTGCAACCCTCGTATAGGGGCGAAATGCTCTGAAATGTCTTTTTGTCTTGCCGTCATGCAATCCTTGTTTTATGGTTGTGGTGCTAACCTCTGAGAATTCTTGTTTAATTGTATGCTTCCCTGATGAATATGTGTAACTGTTGTCCTACCTTTTTTACTACCTTTTTCGCATTAAGTGATAGTTTAGGACGACGGCCTATAAAGCCGGTCTTGCCATGATGCCAGGTACTTCCAGTGTAAGGCTGTCGCTAACTGGTGCACTAGTGCATGCAATTGAATTCTCATAAAACAGTAAGGCATCTTGCTTGCTACCGGCAAACACTCTTTCAAGAGTATTTTGTCATCTGCTGTGATGGCCACCTTGTGGACCGAATTAGACTTGAATACCACCGTCACACGGCAAAAAATGTCATTTGTTTGCTGTCACACGGGGAGACTCATGCCATTTCATGAAAATGACATTTTCTATCGAATGAGTTCCCGATACGCATTCGATTTCGGACCGAATTAATAGTCTATATGCCTAGGACTTTTAGAGAGATGACTGTTAATTTATGTTAAAGGAGCACTGACATCAAATTTACTCATGCCAAGATTTTTGCATCACCGAGTAGCTATAGACCCCGTATCGGCGATTCGCGTCCTAAAACGATACTGAGGGATGAATAACTATCACTTTTATTGATTTATATCACTGGTGTCCAGCACTATTCAAAACGGCCGGCAATCCCGCCATTTTTAGAGCTGGGAGCACCAGCAGTGGCGCTACCTCGCGGTCAGCTCCAGATTATGCCACAGCTGACCACTTCTACACAGAAAAGAGTGACGTAGGGCTCAGCTGCTCCGCAAACATTTCGTCTGCTAGGCGGACACATTCAGTCATGCCTTATCACCTGCATTGCTGTCGTTGCCGTGCAAAGTGTCGACTCGGGTTCAATATTATAGCCTGGAGCTTTGAATCCCCGCGATTGGCGACATCGCGAATTATTTTTGCTTCGATCGACCTTTTGGAGAACAGTGATTCCGAAATGGATGCCGTTCCAAGTAGCAGTGCAGATGTGCCCGAGGATGCACGCTTCAGCCATGTTCGCTCGTGTGTCTCAGTTAGCTATATTGGTGTCTTTTGGCATGCAAAGCATTCAGGTATACGCAGTTCAATGTAGCGATCGCAAATGAGCATCAGCGGAGGTATAGAATACGTTTCCTGCTTGCCAGGTTTTTTTTTTTTTTTTGTGCCTCTAGATGGCCCCACTATTCCAGCCTTTCATGGTTAACACGCTATTACCACTTTTACGTGCACGCAAAGCCTGCGGACGAACTGAAATTCAACACTACCTGCATGTTACTTGTTAGCGATGATATCGGGCTATACGCTGTTCCACTTTTGATAGCTCGTAGTCATGTTGATGTGTAAGGCATAAGTGAGAATAAAAGACATCCTCATTGCGCTTTTTTTTGTGTGTGTGCTTCGAACTAGACGACTGCAACTCACCTGCATTTCACTACGATTCCCCGACATGCTGACTGACAAGCACCCATTTAATCATGCTCTTTTCTTTCGCCGCTCTTCTAAAGGTGGTTTTTATCTTGGTAATTTCACGAAGTCATTCAAACAGGTGCGACAAAGATAAGACGCGATGAGTGAGCGCGTTTCTACGTTTCGGCGTCAGTCGACGCCACGATAAGAACACTGGGATCGTGCTCATCATCGCTACTAGGGCATCGTCACTCAGAATGGTATTTGTGGAATGTATCACACCGAACATGTAGCACTAGTGTCGATGTTGCAGGGCAGTCTATTTTCCGTTTTTTCTCCTCAGCTTTTCTACGCTGTTTGACATAGAATTAAAATAACTTCCACGCGACGGATGCCGTTCGAATTCGGCCAAGAAGGCCTATGCATACCAAGTGGTGGAATGATCGGTACATCTCGATCTTGAAATTGGATGTCAGTGCTCCTTTAAGATAACTTTTATTATTCGTAAATATCTTGTTCTTTACTGGACCGACTTATTACTAGTTACTTATCTCTTATCCTATATCACCTTGTTTGGCAAAGAGGGGAGTGAGTGATAGCCAGAATATTTTTCTGTTGGGGGGGGGGGGGGCACTCTTTATGTGTGCTCATGCATGCATATTTGTATCTGTTAATTTACATACACGCTCAAAAGTGAGAGATTTATGTAAGGGGGATGTTCAAACCCAGCCCCCCCTCCTTTGCAACCCTCTCGAGTCTCTCATAATCATATGATAGCTGTGGGACGTTAACATATTAATCCTTCGCAACCCCCACTCTTGGCTACAGGTACCAATTCTCTTCGACATGTAAAGTTTGTTGGGATTCTTTTTTTTTCTACACTCTTGCCATCCTCTCGAAAATTTAAATGATAAGATAGCTCGCTAATCGAAACGGTAGCACTCGTACGAGCGTGCTTATGCTTTTTCCTCTGCATTTATTAGGCTTGCTTAGCCTCAGCAGAACTCCTGTTGTACGCTAGTTCGTGCACTTATCTCGCAGTGCTCACAAGTGTGTAATCAATGCTTATTAATAGATAAATGTGTATTTTAGTACCCTTTAGTTCACCTCGCTTAATGTGAATTTTAGTCAAGCCAGCCTGTCCAATTTTCACGGCATTGAACATTTATATGCTTAAAGGGACACGAAAGTCAAATAACAATTTACAGCAGAGTGAAAGCTCAATGTATGGCAACATCTAAAATGACAATACTATCAGCAACAGTGCCCTACTTGCCGAGAAGATAAGGCAAATGCACAATAACACAAGAGCCACAGTAAGACATTTTCAAAATGGTCCCGATGACATCAGACGAACCTTTCTAGCCCAATGTGACTTGTAAATGATGCTGGCTTGCCAGTGACTGCACCAGCCTGATTTTAAAGTGGAATGGTGGGGAGTGCCCCGATCCACCTTTAGCTGCACTTTCTCGTTCCTCCCAAGCTACACTGTCCCAAATAAAACAATGTTCGTCTCAAATTCAATCATTAGGCTTAAACTATCTTTTTAAAGGGAACTGGCTTCCTTTTTCTGTATTCACTGATTTCAATAAAACTTTGAAGGTGTGTTCTCGTTGGTACCGTGGTGATATGTGCCAAATTACACAACAGTAAGTCATTTAGATATTTAGGTAACAGATTTTAAGATGGGTAGCCGATTTTAGAATCACACTTGTAAACACGGGCCGGGCCACCCTGTGTATTTGACGTAAGATCCTACTCTTTTTCAAAAACCCCGCCTTTAGATGGACGCAGTTCCTGCTTTCTTCTACGAGGTGACGACAACTTGATCATAGTTCAGTTTTGCCAGTTTCGTGCAGCGTGTTAGCAGCCGTTGGCGTCTGGTCTTACAATATTGGGCAAGGAGTAAATCGATTCAAGGCATGTCAGATGCGCCACGTGCCGGTGGGTCGAAATAAAAAAAGCGACGCTTTTGCGATCAGATAGTAGCCGCTATCATCTCTGAACTTATCACTGGTAAGTTCAGACGAGCTGGCACAGCTTGATCTCGCGTCAAATGACGTTGCCAACTTGCTTTTTGCGTGTTAGAAGAGACATGTCAGCTATGTTTACCCCGCGGACAGCCGTGGCGGGGTGTAGTATATCTCGTGACGTCATTGGCGACGGAATCTTGTGATGTCATCGGATACCCACCATTGACGAAAGGGCAGCTTCCTGTTTCGGTTTCTGTTTTGACTGGTAGTTTATTGCTTAATTAAAAATCATTGACAAGTGTCTGGGCAATATGAACCTCCGTAGCTTTTGCAGGACTGTCAATACTATTTGAAAACAGCATTATCTCAGCATGGTCGAAAATATGCTGAAGTTCCCTTTAATTGTGAATTGTTTTCTGAATTTTGCGTTATGTGTGATGATATTGAAATGCTTACAGTTCAATACGGTAAATATCTTTTTCTGTGAGTTATAGGCCGCCAGACAGAAACCTTGATGGCTTCTTTTGTTTCTGTGAGACGCTTTCACGTTTTTCGTTAGATAATGCATATTTTTTGGTATCGGGAGGGGACTCTAACACTGATATGTTATGCAATTCTACATCACAACAAACCATGAATGCAATTATTGCACCAAACGGCTTTAAAAATGTGATTAGTTCCCCGACCATGATTACAGAAAACAGTACAACTTTATTAGCTATGTTCATTACAAATACCAAGGACAATAACATTTGCCGGAGTATTGTCTGAAGATATTAGCGACCACCTTCCTATCGTCCTCTTCATTAAAAGAAGCACCTTACAAGAACGTAAGAAGCGGACGGTAACCATTCAAGATATCTCTGAATCTAACCTAACAGCTTTTAGAAACGAACTGCTTGGTAGTAGCCTTACTGAGATCCTTTCGATGAAAAACGCGAACCAAGCTTACAATACATTCTTAGACAAAATCTTGGATATTTATAAATGTCACTTCCCCGAAAAACAAGTTCGTTTGAACAAGAGAACCCGTAAGCCATGGATGACCCCGGACTTGCTCAACAAAATTAAACATAAAATGAACTTTATCCCAAATTTCTTGTGAATAAAAATTCTGAAATTTTAAAGATAAAAGGTATACAGAAATAGATTAAATAAGGAAATCAGCAAGCGCAGACTGCACTACATAATACCAAAATAGAAACCAGTGCAGATAAGACTCACGTCTTATGAACGAAGCTGAACTTATTTTTGAACCGTGGTACAACACGGGCAAGTGTGGAGAACCCGACTATAAATGAGCGCAGCGTATCAGGAGCTGAACTTGGAAATATATTCAATGACCACTTAGTCAATAATACGCATAATGAAACGTCTAGTGATTTTATTCAATTTTTACCAGATCCAAATTTATCCTCCATATTTTCGAGCCTGTAGTGGACGAAGAAGTTTATACCGTTTTCTCGAAACTTAGAAATACATCATCTTGTGATGTTGTTGGTATGCATATTACACCCATTAAATATGCGCTTGATATTCTTGTTCCTTATATCACTCACATATTCAATCTCTGTTTTTCAAGTGCAATGTTTCCCGAAAGAACACAGACAGCAAGCGTTAGTGTTTTGTTTAAAAAAGGCGACAAAAATGACATTCAAAACTACAGGCCCATATCTATTCTTTCGGTGTTTTCGAAAGGATTAGAAAAGCTTATGCATCGTCAACTGTACCAATTCTTAGAAAAACACAACGTGATTTCCCCAACTCAGTCTGGTTTCAGGAAACACCGATCTACGGAAATGGCATTATCAGAACAAAAAGAGTACATATTATCTGAATTTAAAAACAAACGTGCTGTTCTCGGCATGTTTGTTGATTTTAGTAAAGCCTTCGACAACATTCAGCATTCCACGTTGTTTGAAAAGTTGCAGTGCTATGGAATTCGTGGTCATGCACTAGACCTAGTAAACAGTTACCTTAAATATCGCAGACAGGTGGTTGAAATAGATAGAAAATTCTCAGAGCTGAAGCCTATTACTAAGGGTGTACCTCAGGGAAGCATTCTTGGACCCCTTCTTTTTATAGCCTATATAAATGATTTAACTCGTATTTATCCAGATGCTAAATACGTCTTATATGCCGATGATGTCAGCAGGTTTGTTTCAGCTGAACATAGTATCATGCTTGAGGAAAAAAACAACCATTTTCTTGTGAAACTAAAGCTCTGGTCATGCTGTAATAATTTAAACATAAACACTAGTAAAACAAAGGCGGTACTATTCCTACCTAAAAATAAGCCCGTTAATGAAAACATACATCTCAAGTATGGCGATACTTGTATTGAGCTTGTCAATAGCATAAAAATCCTTGGAGTTACATTTTCGAGCAATCTGCTTTGGACTGAACACATTGACAGTGTGCTGAGTCAGTTATCCAGCGTAGTGGGTATGGTGTATAGTGGCAAAACTGTTCTACCATACAAGGTAGAACTCTTACTTTATAAATCACTTTTATATTCACATCTTACCTATATATTGTTTCTTGGTATGGAGGACTACAACTTACACGAACTTGCAAAAACTGTACCTGATGCAAAAGAAGTATATTAGAATCATTTTTAACTTGCCGTATGATGTTCACACAAGCGAATTGTTTCAACAGGCTGGAATACTACCCGTACATCGTTTCTACAATTTTAAGTTAGCATTGGCAATCAGGCGTGAATTCAAGGAAAGTCGACATTTTTTGTATGACCTCTCAAAACTGCAGCCAAATATTACATTGTTTGAAACACGAAATAAAGAAACATGGCAAATAAAAACTTCGAGAACAAACTACTCCTCAGATAAGTTATCCTACATAGTTCCTACGTTACTTAATAAATATGTGAAAGCTGGCATAGATTTTTTACATTGTTCACAGATTCAATTGCGCGATATACACATGTTTAGTTTTTAAGATGTCTTTGCAGTTGCTGTATTATCATGGTTGCTATTTTTAATTTTAGAATTTGGACTTGATTTTTATATATTTATTTATTATTGATTTATTTATCTATTTGGTGTTCTTGTTATTGTTGTTGACTTCACATTGCTGATTGTTTGCCACTGCTGCAGTGCTAAAAGGTAGCTGTGGGCCTCTGTCAAGCTGCCTCTTTTGAAGAGCAGCTTGTACCTGCAGCTGTACTTCATCAAACTATTGATGAAAAATAAACATTATTATTATTATCATCATCATCATCATCATCATCATCATCATTATTATTATTATTATTATTATTATTATTATTATTATTATTATTATTATCATTATTATTATTATTGTTATTATTATTATTATTATTATTATTATTATTATTATTATTATTATTATTATTATTATTATTATTATTATTATTATTATTATTATTATTATTATTATTATTATTATTATTATTATTATTATTATTATTATTATTATTATTATTATTATTATTATAAAGGGCCAGTAAATAATCCCAAGGTCCAAAAATTATTGTAAACAGAAATGTGTGCATTTTTACTTCATAACCATGCTGCCGCAAGAATTTTGCGAATACGTGATATGTTAAGGAAGTTAAAAACATATATGATGTGAAATTGTATTTCACGCACTTGTGGCAGTTTTAGGTTGCGCCAGGGAGTAGTCCCTACAAATGGCGGAGGAACGCAAGCACTGCCTCCGCTGCCGCTCATAATAAAAACAACAAAATATGTCTGCCAGCTTTAAACGACCACTGTGGTATTTGTTTTATTATCAAAGAGATCTTGATAATAAAACCATACGTGCCCCGCCGTGGTGGTCTAATGGCCAAGGTACTCGCCTGCTGACCCGCAGGTCACGGGATCGAATCCCGGCTGCGGCGACTGCATTTTCAATGGAGGCGAAAATGCTGTAGGCCCGTGTGCTCAGATTTTGTGCACGTTAAAGAACCCCACGTGGACAAAATTTCCGGAGCCCTCCACTACGGCGTCTCTCGTAATCATATAGTGGTTTTGGGATGTTAAACCTCACAAATCAATCAAAGCAATCAATAAAACCGTACGTGGTTTCAGTTTCTGACTTCCACAGGCAGTAGAATTGTCCTTGCCTCCACCGACCAGTGTTGTGGGCATTCATCCCACCGATGGATGGAGACTGAACACGGATCGAAAAATTATTTTAAGAGTTTCTACACACTATCTAGAGAAACCGCACAAAGCTGGACACGTCAGACTGTGTGCTTTTTATTGTGGCACAAAACAGAAAAACATTGAAGGACGTTAGGCAGTGCCTGTCTAAGTGCTCTTCGTGTTTTTTTTAACCAACATCGACTTGGCGTTTGCCTTTAGCGTTCCTTGAAGCTGTAAGCTAACTCTGTAAATAGCTGCCGTATCACAGATGTTAACTTGGCTGGGTAAGCGCCTGATACTCTACCAACGAAGCTACCATGGCGGCTATTCGCCCGTCACTTTGTGGGGTAAATATGTGGGAGCTTCACTCAGCGCGGCCAAGTAGCGCACGACACCAAGTGTGGATCACTTTTTTTTTCGGCCTGTTGGCTTTCTTTTGTGCATTTATTTCATTTGACTAAGGGACGACTTGGATGTGTCGGTACACCTTTTCAAAATACTACAGTGCAATAAACAGACAGGCATGAAACAAGACAAGTAAATTTGTAGAATGTGTACATATATGTATTCTGTCCAGTATAGCAATGTCATCAGCAGCATATTTCTAAAACTGCTAGGTTTTTATTGAAAAACATTATAGATGCAATGCTAAGCCAACCCTCCTGAGGATTCGACATACAGTCAGCTTCAGCTATTTCTCACTTCACAAGCATTGTTTTTTTATTGTGGAGGTGTGTTGCTGGTAGGTTGAGCAATCCCGACACTTTCGGCAATGGCTAGCTACAAATGTTTGTTCCTTCAGAACCTGCATTTTTCTTGTTCGCATGCTGTTTTAACCTATCATTTACACATCTCTCTGTTTGGCCAACGTATGCTTTCTTGACACATCTCTCTGTTTGGCCAACATATGCTTTCTTGCACCTTGAAAGCCAACTTCAGTCATTTTTCGAAGTCATTCAACCTGAATGAAGTTCTCTGGTACATCTGTTTGCATGTTCTGATCAGTTATTTCCAAATACAGTCTAGAGAGATATGCAGATTGTTTAAAAGTGAATTCGATTGCCTTGGATCACCCACCTGGCTTCCTACAATTATCAAAATTGTGAGTGTGCCGTTATTTACGTGCGAAAACTGTAAAAGCCGCGAGAAGCAGACACTCGGTGGATAGTTCACCACGCCGACAACGCCGCACCATGTCCGTGACTGATCGTGCCTCATGCACAAGCTCCTCGGAGCTGTAAAACAACTACAGCTACGATTTTCACGCATTTGGAAGTCACCCAGCATCACCGTTCCTCTTCGATGAAGTAGAACAGTTTCTCGTATTTGTTTTTCTGGTTGCGCATAATGCCCCCAGGTGACACTACTCCTCTCGGCCTTCCAAGTTTGTACCTGCGGCAAAACACTTAAACTGTTGTGGTGATTATATGGCAAACGCTGTGCGGATCACGACGCAACGCCACTTGCCATACTTTGCATGCCCACCCACCCAGTAAAAGATATCGCATGCTCAACCAAGGAAGCGCTGGCTGAACCCGCACAATCCACAGCAGACAGGCAGATGCTGCAGAGGCACATCAGTTCCGTCGCTTCCAGAAATGAACGTCACACACACACACGCGCAATGTGGCCATTGATTCTGGCCAGCGAGGTGTGCATATGGAGGCAAGCTATGAAATTCATTCGAAAAAAAATTGCATAATTCTCAAGCATGCAATTTGACAAGAAATGGTGCAAACGTGCAAATGAATGTACCAGTGAAATTCACTGAGATCCATTCACCTCGAAAAATTGCCGCAGTCGGCCTTTAGCGGAAGAAGGTGCGAAATTGTGGTGTACCTCCAAAGGTGTCGAAATGTCAGCAGTTATTCTCCAAGAGCTCTGAGGTCCTTGCGCACGTATCCTGGTCACTCACAGATGTAGTACTGCTGGTGCTGCATGGTCACCTTTCTACCAAGCATCTGCTCTTAACGGCTTTTGCAAGTTTCGGGATTCACCCTGCCGTGAATGGCATGCCTTACGCCATATCTCTTTTTTGACCATCTTTACAATATGGGAAGAGATTACTGCTCACTTGTGTTTTGAATTCAGTGGAGTGCTTGCTTATTTAAAAATGTTTTTGTATTTTCTTGGTATTTCTACTATCAGAGGTGTCGCATGCACCTCGGTAATATACAGGCACCATTACTCTAATTTCATAAGAGAAATCACTGAAGTTGGCTTCTAAAGGTATTTCGTATACTACTACTTCTACTGTAGGTTCAATTAAGATAGCCTCCTGTGCTTTCTGTTGCAATGAAGCATGGAAACTTTGGCAAGTTGGTAGGGCATGACTGAATATTCGAACAGCTCAACCTAGAAGTAGTGAGTGTAACTACGGAAGCAAACACAAGAATAGAAAAGAGCAGTGGAGCAGCGGTATTTTTATTCCTGTTTATTTGCTTTCGCAGTTACGCTGTAACTCTTTTTAGGTGGCACTGTTCATATATTATTTCTGTTGCAGTTTCATTCAATACATACCGCTTGGTTGATCATTTTGCAGAGACAGCCTGCAGAGGGTGGAGAATGTAACTTTCACACCATGCCTCTAGGTACCTTCAAAATGTCCAAGAACTTGTTAACCTAAAAGATCAGCTACTCGTCCCTGTCATGTTGTTTCGTCCTTGTCTGTTTATTCAAGTGCAGTATTTTAAATCACTTTTTGTTCGTCTTGCAGTAGCTCAACTTGGTCGGTGGCTTTCTGTTTCATCAACATGAATTTTTGCACTGCCTTACAGGGAGGCTCTGGCGCAGATGCTGGCAAGAAACGATAGCTATGGCCGTGTACAGCTATCCTGGACAAACCAGGATGTCAACGGCCTGTGCAGCGCCTTGATCTCTCCTACCGCATGTCTCGAAGAACTGGGCCTCCGCGACATTCTTGGCTTGTCAAAGGAAGCCCTCAAGCTGCTGTTCGACGCATCAGCCTCGAGCGAGCATGTTCGTACTTTCCGGGCTTTGTGGGAAGGAAAGGTTCGGACAAAAGGCGCGGCTTTCTGTGAAATGCTCAAGTCTAATCGATACATCACAATGCTCGACATCTTCATAGGGAGTGGTAATGCCAGTCTCGTTCATGACGTTTTTCATGCTCTTGCCGAAAACAAAGGGATAACCAAAGTCATGATCGGCCTTGATGCCATCAAAAGCGGTGAGACAGCCGCAGACATCTCTTACTTCCTGGCTCGCAACAGGACGGTCACTGCACTTGACTTGACAATAATGCGCCACTCTTTTTCTGCTGAATTTGTCGATGATTTCTCAAAGGGAATGTGGCAGAACAGGTTCATTGTAAAATTAAAGTTCAATAGGAACTTGATTTGGGACGAAAGGAGCTTCACAGTTTTTGAAGCGGTGCGAAGGAACCAGGCTGCTTTGAACCGTGCGGTTGATTTCATCCTTGCGCCCAAGGTGGACAGGGAGTGCGCGGAAGCCTTTGAGCTGTTTTCGGAGACATCGCTTCTCGTTTCCCACGCTGTAAAGGTTTCCGGCAAAACAGAAGGGGAAGTATTGGCAGACAAAGTCTTGGCTGCTAACTTCTTGAATGACAACTATGTCACCATCACTGGCATCGTACGGAACTCCGTCGAATGTTATCCTGCCAAAGGCACTCAAATAGCGGCTCTCAACAAAGACTGCTGGCGTGCTATATGCCGCCATCTCAAAGTCACAGATGTCTTATTGAAATAGTAGAAATCGCATAAGGTCTCGTTTCCATGAGATGTCAGATGATACTTTCATTGCTGGCTGAAATTCTGGAACAATATATTTTTGTTTTGACAAGTATCTTAGAACTTATTTTGGGATTTTAGTTTTGTTTTAATATCTTCGAAAAGCTTTTAGTGGTTCTTATACTGCTTAGTGTTGTGGATATTCCAATGCCTATTATTCAATCCAGTTGTAATACTCACTGTGTTCAGTATTGTAAAAATGTTATTAAGCTTGTAAAGACTGTGCTTGCAATCTGGAGGCTATGAATTTTCTTGTTATAACCTTTATTGAGAGTCATGATCACCTAATATGGCTAAATAATTGGAGGATGCTTGAGCTTCGCCTCAACATTGAAGGCGCCTTGTCAACCTCCGTTCTCAGAGGCCACCTGAACCCTGCTGCAAAGAAACTTTTTTTAGTGGCACAAACGCTACGATCGTTGTTCATGCATGCACTTGTGCGCGTTATTATCGCATCACTCTGAGTGCAGTAATAGAAAGTTCTAGTCCAGCGCCTGCTACAGCTGTGCTGACGCTGCTTGTCATTAGAGATGTGGCTTGTAGGTTGTGTCCAGAGAGCTGCTGCAGATGGCCAACTAAAGGTGTCTAGCACGCTTTAATTTAGAGAACATGCATGCTGTTCCGTTTGACTAGCATCAGGAGAACCTTCACGGGAGGACACACGCGAGTTGAATTTCACAAGATTTTCTTGGGGAAGTATTCAAAAATATGAGAGTCAGCAAACCGGAGAGCTCTTCCGACTGCACCGTGTCACGATGAGAGACGCTACTAAATCAAGGATTGTTGATGTGTGCTTTCTATGAATTTGTGTGGGGATGTACGTCTTTGCAACAAAGTATGCACTACTACCACAGAGCGACCGCCGTATTTCAAGACTCCAACTTGCCAGAAAAGACGACAACTTGCGTGTCGCCACTCTTAAATAACAGAGGCAGTGCTGAACGCTGGCCAAACATTTTTACAAAGAAGGGGATCAATAGCGAAAAAAATCCGGCTGATCCCGCGTACCTTGGGAATCTATGTTACGTGAAGCGAGCAGAGGGAAGGTGACTGTAATATAATTTTTTTGTTAAGCGAAATATTCCAAAGTAACCTAAGGATGTGTGGAAATCTTGTATGCATATATGTATGTTAAACGCTCGCATGTTTACTGTTGCCTGACGATAGCAACAGCAACATGGCTGTTAGTAACACCAGAATTGGTAAGCTGGTATGTACCGTAGTGCTAGAGGCAGCAAGGGTGGCGACCCTGGACACTGCGAGATAAATGAGCTTCAATGAATAGCGCTTCACTGCAATTGTCGTGAACCTGAAGCGATTTCTGTGTTACAGTACTACTAATGTAATGTCTATAAAATTAGATAGCCATCACTGCATCCCCAATCGACACCTCATGATCATTACGGTCTACCTGAAAAACAGTTGAGACCTGGCATGGCTCTGTGGTAGAATACTTAGTTGCTATGCAGAATGCTGGCTTTTTTTGCATTTGTCGGGTTAACACTGCCAATGTCATATTTGTTCCTTACCGCTCACGCATTGTATTAGCCTTGCCTGAACTCACCGTTCCTGGTTTGACATGCTGTCAATCACGTCTCGAACATACCCGCATAGTGTTGACACATGTGCACCCGGGGTATGTGCTGCATGTTTGGCGAAAAGGATTTGACAATGTACGTGACGGGATTTTGACATATTCATGTCATGACCAGCGAGTCATATTTGTCGAACCATCTTTCCCTTCAGTACTAATTTTGGTTTACTAGAAGTTAAGAATGTGATTAAGATAGCACACACACCGTGACCCAGACGTAAGCGGCTAGATCTATGACCAAAAGAGCTCGCATTAATAAATAGGGAAAGGGACACATAGACTTGCACACATAAAAAAGTAACCTATTGCAACAAGTCAATTCAGAAATGTTATTGCTTACAGTAAGCAGTTACTGCCTGACGAAAATACTCAAATGCCAAAGATTATCTTTATATTACTTTCATCCCACTTTTATGCGTGTATAATTTATTTACAGACTGCTTTCAGAGAAGTGGTTTAAAACATGATCTTCCCTTGAACTCAATGCACTTTGGAAGGTCCCGTAATTTGGTAGCCTCGTATCGGAGGGCAGACTCTCAACAATTGGGCTACTCTCAGGTGTTAAGAGTTGAATAAACATCAACCTTGCAAATGAGGTGCTCGTAAAATTCGTGCAAATCAGGTGCTAGAAAAAGAAAACATCAGGACTGCGCGGAGGGCACAGCAGAGTCGCAGTAATGGTTAGAAGTGGTCTTTCAGAGCCTTTTCTAGACACTCATTGGGTAACTGCTACAAGCACACTGCTGGGTGCGCACTGTGCCATAAATAATCATAATTTTTGTGTAGTAGGCCAACATTCGCTGTGCTATCCTTCGTCATTCTTTGGAGAAGCCCGGTATCCACTGCACACTTGTTAGGAATTTCGTGCAACTTCTTTATGTAGTGACTGAAGACAATGGAGATTCATGCCTGAAGTGAGTATGCGCCACAGTTCATAGGTGAACAAGAACAGGCTTTTGTAATGAGTTGGAACATTGGATGACCTACTTGTTACACAATTCTTGTTACACGCCCAGCTGTTCCTTTAATGTTATAAAGCGCTTTATTGCTCATGTTAACGCAATTCTTTTCCTGACATCAAGCCTGTCTAAGTCCAGTTTAGAAACGAGATCCAAGCACTAGCGCGGCTCAGTGGTACAATGCTGGGCTGGCATGCAGTGGACTCGGCTTCGAATCTTGTTGGGTCATAGGTGTTGTCATTTACTGCGTGTTTTCTTTTCTTTCTATACTGGTTACGGAAACCGGCAGTTGCAGTGGTGGCGGCGGACAACTACGACACCATGCGTGACCCGTGTTCTGCTCTCGTAACAGCTTTTGCTGTAAAAAAAAAAGTGCAGTGTTGTGGAGCTTTCTCATGAAACTTGCAGGTGCGCTCCTGTAATATCGGGGCTTGCAGGTATGTAATCTCTGTACCATGTAATTCTTTGAAGCTAAGAACTGTCACTTGTCTTTCAAGGACACCGAATGTACAGAAAAAAAGGTGGAGAGCTTGTTGTACTGGAATCGTTTTCTGAAATAACGCGCCTTTGTGGCCCGCAGCCCGGTGGTGTAAAATGTGATCGTCTCTGCTTTCTGCATGGCTTAGCGAGTTAGTTTAGTTGATGTAAAAATTCGGAGCCTCTCTACTGCTTCTCAAAGATGGAAAAAATTTCTTGATGCTCCGGTTGTGCACATCCGTCATGCAGCTGCGTCGTACCGCATTTTGTGCTGAATACAAATGTTGGAAACGTCTGCCAATAATCCTCGAACATCTACTGTGGATATAACAATGTGTTACCCTGACAATTTCGCTCTACTTGGAGCATACAAGCTGGTATAACGAGTTTTTAAACTTAACGAATGAATAGATCTCAGGGCAATATCTCCTTTAACCTTGAAGTAGAGCTTTGAGACAGTACGGATTTTCTCTGGATATGTGTTTTGATCGCTTAGCACCATGTCATTGCAGCGAAATTACTTTTATAGGTGGTTAGATGTGAATTAACATACACTTGATTCATTTCAGACTGGTTTGTGTCTTAAAATTAATACGCACTAAACTAATTCGCAACAGTCTCAGCAGAAAACAGCCCTTTGTGATAGGTTGAGAGACTCCGGAAGTTGTTAAGGAATATGTCGACTCAAGACAGGTAGTAACCATGAAGTCGAACGATGAGAGTGAAATAATTAGAAGAATAAGGATGGGGTAGATCACATTCGGCAAGCATTCTGAAATCATGACTGGTAATCTGCCACTAACTCTCAAAAGAAAGGTATATAACAGCTGCACCTTTCCAGTACTTACCTACAGAGCGGAAGCCTGGAAGCTTACAAAGAGGGTTCAACTTAAATTGATGACGCAGCGAGCGATGAACAGGAAAATAATAGGTGTAACTGTAAAAGACAAAAAGAAAGCAGAGTAGGTTAGGGAACAAACCAGGGTTAAGCATATCATAGTTGAAATCAAGTGGAATGAATGGACATGGGCCGGCCACGTAGCCCGTAGTCAAGATAACCACTGGTCATTAAGGGTAACTGACTGGATTCCCAGAGAAGGTAAACGCACAAACGGGAGACTGAAAATTAGATGGGCTGATGAGATTAAGAAGTTCCCAGTCATAGCGTGGCAGTAAAAGCACAGGACCTGGTTGATTGGTGGATCATAGAAAGGCGTTCGCCCTGCCATTGGCGTAGTTAAGCTGATGATGATGATGAAGAATCGCATTCACGGCTTAGCAACTCGGCTGGAGTGAAACCACCTTTACAGGAGGGTATGTGCAAACTAATATACATCTATTTGCTCATTTCAATTACATTTACTTCAATATTTACAATACTTTATTCAAATTGAACTGATTTCAAATCTGGTATATTCTTTCTAATATTCTCACTAGCCCGAGAATAGCTTCAGTGAAACGCTCGCATTTAGAGGGGCACTGAAGGCAAAGAATGAATTGGTTTATATTGATAAATTTTACTCTAGAACTCCTAATAACTTTGCCATCATATTGTTACGTTCGAAAGAGATGGGTGGAGGTTAAAAGGGGCTGTTTATTAGGTCATGAGGGGCAGCTCAGAAGCGGCTGACTGGTTAGAGATCCTCCTGGTCCTCTTCTTCCTTTCTCCCTCTGGGAGAAAGTGCGTTCACAGTATACGCTTCGTTGTCTTCGTGCATGTGCGCAACATTCCTCTTCGCGCAGACAAAGGCCGCCGGACGAGTCAGTCAAGTTGTCGTGGCGTGTACAGTTTCAGGCAGGCAACATGAATCACTTGAGTTTTGGCAGCTTGTCGGCCATTCGCCGTGAGACGAGCTATTACATAGTTGACCTCTGTAAGTCTGTCGACAATGACAAAAGGTGCCTCGTAAGTGGCCGAAAACTTTTGGCATAACCCGCGCTTGCGCGTCGGAGTCCACAACCACACCAGATCACCGCGGCCACGTGGTCGATGGTGAATGTCATAGCATGCTTTCGCTTTGTCTTGCGATGCCAATGTGCGCAGTCAAGCTATGTGACGCGCCTCTTCGGCGAGGCAGAGAGTCTCGACGACAGTGATGTTGTCACGATCACAGAAAGTTAAGATTGTGTCAATTGTGTGCCAGGGTGAATGTGCATAATGCAAAAAGAAAGGGCTATAACCTGTAATCTCATGCTTCGCGGTGTTGAATGCATAAGTAATGAATGGGAGTACGTCATTCCAGTTCTTGTGGTCGCATGAGACATATATAGACATGTTGATAATGGTGCGGTTGGTACGCTCCGTCAGCCCATTAGATTGGGGGTGGTATGGTGTCGAGTGACGCAGGCGGGATTCACATAAACGAAGCAGCTCCTCCATGACATCCGCTGTCAATTGTCGTCCACGATCGCTGATAATCAGGCGAGGTGGGCCGTGTCGGAGGATGACGTACTGTAGCAAAAACGACGAGACTTCACTGGCAGTTGCCGGGGGGACGGCCGCCGTCTCGCAGTAGCGTGTGTGGTAGTCGACGCAAACAATTATCCATCGGTTGCCCTTAGCCGGTATTGGAAAGGGGCCCAGAAAGTCAATCCCCATTTGTTCGAAAGGTGCGCTTGGAGTTGGCATCGGCTGTAGGAGACCAGCTGGACCAGTTGATGGATGTTTGTGACACTGACATTGCATGCAGCTTGCCACATAACTCTCAACGGACTTCTGCATACCTGGCCAGTAAAAGCGCTTTTTAGTCAAGTGAAGCGTCCGCGCCTAACCTAAATGTCCAGATGTAGGGTCGCCCTGCACGAGACTCATAATAACTGTTCGCAGGCTCTCCGGGACCACTAGAAGGAAACGCACGCCATTGCTGTAGAGGTTCCTTTTGAACAACAGTTCATCACGCATACAGAAACGGTGTGCAATAGTGGAAGCGGATGCATCGCAAATAGTAGTGCTAGTTCAGCGTCCTTTCGCTGTTCTGCTCTGAAACTGGGGTGGTCCGGGAATGTGGGCGACACAGACGCTACAAGCTGGTGAAGGTCATCGGATTCACAGTCCGTTGTGCTAAGTGGCATACGTGAAAGGCAGTCCGCGTCAGCATGTCGACGACCACTCTTGTAAGCGACGGTAAAACTGTATTCTTGTAGCCGGAGTGCCCAGCGCGCAAGGCGGCCTCAAGGGTCACGAAGGTTGACAAGCCAACACAAAGAGTGGTGGTCGGTTACGACTGTGAATGGGCGTCCGTACAGGTAAGACCTAAACCGCTGAATTGCAAATATTACTGGCAGACATTCTTGTTGTGTTCCGGGTTTTCGGTTTCGGAATGACATGTGAGGATGCAAGAGTGGCGCCCCCTGGCATCCTCACATGTCATTCCGAAACCGAAAACCCGGAACACAACAATCATCCCCTCCTCGAAAAAAGCACACCTATACACTGTTTATATTTATACATGCTCGATACCAACATATTTTACAAGGTATGTACATTAGAACACATGAAAATTCAGAGAACGGCACACCAAACTCACACACTACACGTCCTGAAAATGCACTGACAAACAAGAAAAAATGTACACAACTGTTCGGAACAAGAGTTCTACATCACATAGTCTTCGAACCGACGCAGCTTCTCCCGCTTCCGCTTAGGGCGGGCCCTTTTGGGTGTAGAATCAGGTGTGTCTGCACATTGGTCACTTGTGCTCTGATGTGACACATCAAGAGCAGTGGAAGATTGTGAAGGCTCTGAACGAGCGTTAAAATTCGCGGTCTCATCAGAGCTCGCAGCAAGAGCTTCGGAGGAATTCTGCGGACCGAAGTCCGGTTCAGCGGTCTCAGCCGTATTTGAAAGTTCGAAGTGAACCGTATGACTTGGTGTACTTGAACCAGCGATGCCCACTGGTAACTCCTCCCCCCTTGAAGAAATGCCTGTACATGGAGGCCACATGTAATAATCTGATGGATAGTTGAAAGGCGCGGACGGAACGTGATGGGGAAGACTTTTAGGTGTTGAAGGCGAATCCGTATGAAAAATAACAAGGCGAGAAGCATTCCAGATGTTACCATCACTTAAGCGAAAAGAAGTGGGGCTAACCTGGCCCAAGACTTCGTAAGGACCCCGATACTTCGGGCGCTTGCCTGGCACACGAACCTTGACTAGATCACCAGTGCGAACTTTGGACTGCTTTGCACCTCGACGGGTGTCCACATACTTTTTCATTGCTTGTTAACGAGAAAAAACCCTGGTACCGATTTGATCAGGAGAAGACACTGCTATGTTACGAGGCAAAGAGACTATGTCGAGAGCAACTCGCGGTTGCCTACCGTGGAGAAGTTGAGCAGGAGACACTCCAATGGTGCCTTGTGGTGTGAACCTGTACGAAGCTAAACATTCAGTCAAGACTTGCTTGAGGGGACGGTGCTCTGATTGGGCGATCTGGATATGTTCCTTCAGAACGCGATTAAAGCGCTCGATTTGCCCATTTGATTGGGGATAGAAAACTGATGACCTCAAGTGCTGAATTCCTCGTTGTGAAAGAAAAGCCTCGAAATGTTGGGATTGAAACTGTGGACCACTGTCCGTAACTATGGCATCAGGAAAACCTTCCCGGCTGAAGATTGAAGACAGAAACTCAATGATGACCTCAGAAGTAACCGTATGTGTGAAACAAATTTCTGGCCATTTGGAATGGTAGTCGATGAGAGAAACAATGAACCGGGCATTTTGCGGAACATTATGCAAAGGACCGATGATGTCCATGCCGAGTTTCTGCCAAGGCCGATCAGGCCACTGGACTGGCTGCAACGGAGAAAATGCAGGTTTGGCAGACTTGTCAGCTGCCTGACGTATGTGGCAGTTGTAAACTGCGTGCTCGACCTGCTTGTCTAAGGCTGGCCACCAGTACCTCTCTCGGAGATTCTGTTTGGTGCGGACAATGCCTGGATGGGCCTCATGGGCAAGCTGTATTAGCTTGTTACGGAAAGAACCAGGGGGAATCACGCGTTCATCGCGGAAAAGCAAGTCCTCGACACAAGACAGTTCCTGTCGGACTGCGAAGTAAGGCGAGAATTCAGAAGCAAGAGCACATTTGGAAGGCCATCCTTCACGTAAATATTTGAGAACTTGAGACAAAGTGGAATCTGCAGCTGTAGCTGCCTGAAGCTCAGCTTTAGTAATGCGGGAAGTAACTAATAAACAACTTCCTCATCATGATCCCGCTCTTCAGTAACCGGTATCTGAAGAGGAAGGCGCGACAGTGCATCAGAAACCACGTTATCAGAACCTTTACAATATTGAACACTGAAATTATAATACATGAGTTTGGCACACCAACGGGAAATGCGAATGGGGCGGCGGCCTTCGGATCCTGCAGAAAGAAGAGCAACTAGTGCTTGGTGATCTGTACGTAATGTGAAGTGCCGGCCCCACAAGTAAACATGCCATTTCTCACAGGCAAAAAGACACGCGAGAGCTTCACGCTCTCCTACTGAATATCTGCGTTCAGCAGGGGTCAATGTACGAGATGCAAAAGCGATAGTGATCAGCTGATCACCTCTGAGTTGTTGAAACACTGCTCCCAGTCCAACATCGGACGCATCCGTTGTGATGACGATGGGAAGCTTCTCATTGAAAATACTAACAGCTGGCTTTGAGGCCAGTATTGACTTAACTCGAATGAAGCTCTGCCCAGCTTCAGCTGACCAGTTAAAAGGCTGTGCTTGACGAAGTAGAGTACGCAGTGGTTCAACATCAGCATAGTGAAGAACAAACTTGGCATAATACCCAACAAGACCTAAAAAAGATTGCAAGGTTTTAACATCAGTAGGCCGTGGGTCATTGACAATGGCCTGAACAGGTGTCAAGCCGCGGGAACTGACATTATGTCCTAGAAATTGTAACTCATTCACAGAAAAAATGCACTTGTTATTAAGTTTCATACCACATTCACTGATGCGGTTGAGAACAGCATGCAAGTTAGCATCGTGCTCTTCGCGAGTACGTCCCCACACCAAAATGTCATCCAAGTAACAATGGTCCCGACGAAGCGATTCTTGTTCCGTGACAGTGTAGTTTCGTTCCGGCTTCCTTAGGGAGTGACTTGCGTATGCGATGACGTGTTCGCGGTCACCGTAACGTTGTACTAGGACGGCTTTAATACCTATGTTGCTAGCATCCGTATGAAGCCCTGTTGGAGCTGGACTGAAGTGTTGAAGGACGGGTCGTGGCGTCATCAAAAACTTCAATTGACGGAATGAAGAATCGCACTCCGGAGTCCATTCAAAGGAATTGTCCTTTCGTAAGAGGCATGTGAGAGGATACGCAACATCGGCAAACTTCGGAATAAAGCGGCGGAAGTACGAACAAAGTCCCAGGAAACTACGAAGCTCCTTGACGGAACGCGGCGCATTGAACGCCTCAACTGCTGCTGTCTTCTTGGGGTCAGTGCGGGTGCCATCCTTGTCAACAAGATGCCCAAGCACAAGCGTCTGGTGGTCTCCGAAGTGAAATTTCTTCTAGTTTAAAACTAGGCCAGCGTTTCGGATGCAGTTCAAAACAGTATCCAGACGAGAGTTGTGTTCACTGAACGTGTGGCCAAAGATGACGGCGTCGTCGATATAGCACATGCAGATGGTCCACTTCAAGCCACGCAGAATGGTCTCCATAAACCTCTCGAACGTTTCCGGTGCATTGCATAGTCCAAATGGCATGATGTTGAATTCAAAGAGCCCATAAGGGGTTACAAAGGCAGTCTTTTTTTTTTTTTGTCATCTGGGTGCATTGGAGTTTGCCAATAACCAAATCGTAAGTCTACGGAGGAAAAATAAGAGGCGAAATGTAAGCAGTCTATCGCATCCTCTATACGGGGCAGCGGGTATACGTCCTTTCTAGGCACGGCACTCAGTCGGCGATAGTCGACGCAAAATCTCCAAGATCCATCTTTCTTCTTAGCAAGATTACAGGTGCTGCCCACTTACTGGCTGACTCTTGTATCACTCCCTTTTGCATCATTTCCTGCACTTGGTCGTTGATAATTTGTCTTTCTGACGGGAAAACACAATATGTTTTTGGCGAATCGGACTTGCCACGCCAGTGTTGATGGTATGGCGGGTTCGAGACAGGGGGATAAGGATTACTTTGCCCTTCTGGGCAAAGTCAAATACCGAAACGTGCTTCAACAGCACATTCATTGAAATTCGATGCTCGCTTGATCGAACCTCTTATTTATCGTTGCCATAAGCGCCCCGTCCAAATTGTGACAACCAGTTCCGTCACATTCTTCCGGCACGTCTGTGAGCTCGACCACTGATAAGGTCGCGTGTCCTTTGCTGACTGAAGCTGATTTTAAACTATTTGGTGGTGTCACGGGCTCAGAGGAATAGTTTCCACTCAATAGGCCAGTTCGTCCTTCATCGATCGACACCACACAATGGGGAACCAACCCATTCTTCTTCACACAGTTTATGTGCATTGGTTCTACGCTCGCGTCGAAGCTGTTAGAATCTGCCCCGCGACAAACAACAGGAACACGAACGGAAGAACACGAACGGCAGACAACGCAGGTATGAAGTATCGCCACAGACACACAGCGTAGTTTGGTCGTCCGCTGGAGTTTCCAGAAGTTCTGACGGCATATGGCCACTCACAAAGACTTTCCCCTTGCGACAGTCTACAGTGGCACCACATTCTCGCAAGAAGTCCATGCCGAGAATGACGTCACGTGTCAACCGAGGAATAATTGCAAACTCTGTCATTATGATAAGGCCTCCCAAAAATACTTCAGCACTACACACACCAATAGGGCGTAACGGCGCTCCAGTCACTCCACAGAACGTCGAAGTTTTATCCCAGGTAAAAACAACTTTCCGCCCTAACACGTCTTTAAAGAAGCACTCATCACGGAAATCGTTGCACCTGTGTCCACCAAGGCCATCACAGGCACATAATCCACCAAAACACGCACTTCGTTTTTAAACATACACACACGAGGTATTTTTGTCAGTAGCACATTTCCGGTGACCTCACCCCCATAGGCCGCGCAGGCTAGTTTTTCCGGTGGCGAAGAGGGCACTTTGCGACGCAGCGGTGAAGGAGAACGATGAGCGCGAGGTCGCGGTGGGGGCGTTGAACTCCTGTCAGATGCCGGGGAGTGGTTGCAGATGTTGCTGGGCCAATAGATGTCATCAGGTGGTATGTGGGCCGGCCGCTGGACACCATGAGACTGTTCGAAGGGTCGTGAAAAGTCGGATGGTTGGTGATACCGAGGAGTCACCCTACGGTTGCAAAACCATGGTATGTGGCCTGGCACACCGCAGGAATAGCACACCTGCCGTGGTCGAAACGTTGGTCGCTCATCGATGAATCGAGCGTCATCATTTGTTCTTGTGTAACGGATGTACCTGTCAGGTACGTCGTAACGAGACGTTGGGTGTCGAGGAGGCATGCGCTGAAAGCGCCAGCCACACCGCGACGCGGAAAATCGGGTTGTCATCCTTGACTGTGGGGATGGGCTGTACTCCACAGTTGCCGCGCTGATCGTCGGTTGTCATGGGGTCAAAGAAGGCACATCCATAGCCTCACGTGGCAGACACAACTCGGGATGGTCAGCTGTTGAATACGACATTTCTCGGTGGGACAGTTCCTCGCGAACATTCCGTCGAATGCTAGAAAAAGTGGTCGAGGCCAGGATTCGTGTCCACACTGGCAACAGTTGTAACGTTGGCCAGCCGACCAAACTTGGGCGAAATTCGACGCATCTTGAGCGTTTCAAACGTTCGGCAATGCTGAATGTTGCGGACACAGAACTGAGGCTTTCTTTTCCAATTAGAAAATTATACACGTCCTCGGCAATCCCTTTGAGCAGATGACCAACTTTTTCCTCTTCCGACATGGTAGCACAGACCGCCTAGCACAGCCTTAACACTTCTATGTAAGTGGTGCATGTCTCACCTGGTAGCTGTGCCCGTTGCGACAGCGTTTGCTCAGCCCGCTTCTTTCTAGCAACCGAGTCGCCGAAACACGCCCTGAGCACTTTTACAAAAAGGTCCCACGTCGTGAGTGCGTCCTCGCGGTTCTCGTACCATACCAGTACGGTGTCGATCAGGGAGAACACTACGTTGGCTAGCATAGCGGCTGCATCCCAACCATTGGACTTTCCCACACATTTGTACTTGGTGAACCAGGCGTCGACATCTTCTTCGGCTTTTCCTCCGAAGGGCGGTGGTACTCGGTAGTGCGGAAGAGGACCAGATGGCGCTGTCCTAGGAACGCCTGCTTCATCGGGCATGTCGAAGTCACTCACGGCAGATGGTGGGAGACCGGCAAGTCGACGGCTTCTTCGGAGCTGTGGCAGCGATCGTTTCGTAGTTGAAGCGCTTATCCAGCTCCTGCACCACTATGTTACATTTGAAATAGATGACTAGAGGTTGAAAGGGGCTGTTTGTTAGGTCGTGAGGGGCAGCTCAGAAGCGGCTGACTGGTTAAAGATCCTCCTGATCCTCTTCTTTTTTTCTCCTTCCCGGAGACAAGTGCGTTCACGTATACGCTTCGTTGTCTTCGTGCATGTACGCAACAATATGTTTACTAATAGCAAAGAAAATACAAGCTCAAACTCATTTTTAAATTTCGCATCAGTAGCACGTGACCTCACATATTTCAAAGTGTATTTTGTAGGCTCAACAAAATTTTCTTAACCTTACTATGTCAATTTGTCAAGGCCATTTCAAAGAACTGGACTTCATATTTACTAATTAGAAGCTACGTAAGACCTACGAATAGATGATGTCACAAAATTTAGTGTGGGTATTTCAAGGCAACACTGCAACTTGCATTTTTTCTGTTTACTTGCCCACCCAGTGTCTTCGTTTCAAATGTGATTTTTTAATTCTGATTTTTTAATAAATTGATAATGATTGTTTTTCCATTTCTTGTCTTTTTAAGTTCAACACTCATGACAAATTGCTCTTCAATTAGGAAGTTTTACTTGTTCAACTGAAACAAGTACCTTTTATTTACCATCAGACCAGTTATCATCAGTACTTGGATGAATAATGGCCGTTGTGGCATGAGACCACACTGAGAGTGATGGCAATCTCTTCATAATGCTAAGTGTGTTCAAAAGAAGAATTGTATTCTCAATATTAAGTGCCCAAACTACAATACTGTAACATGCCGTAGTGGGGAACAATAGCCTTAATTTTTTTTTTGGTATTGCCCCGGTATAACTTACTGTGTTTTTAAGTGCTGCAACTTTTCTTGTTCTCTCTTTTTGCCTCATGCATGGGTGCTTGAGACTGTTTAAATCAAGTCCAGACAAAAGAGCACTTTGTCCCCAGTTTGTTTTTCCGAGAGTGTTGCAGCAGCATAAACAATGCCTCACAATCTAGCCTGTCGACAAACATTATAGAAGTGTGTGAGCAGCGGTTAACACTGTGCTTGGCTATAAATGCGAACGGAAGTGGCTATGCTGTTGGAAGACTACACCCACTCTGTTGTGCCTTGGCAGCCACATGCACTCCACATTTCTGGAGAGCCTTCGCTCACTGAACTCGAGCGAAGCCGACAACATACACTTTGGGGCAGCATGAACACGCATCCAACGTTGCTGTGGTTGCCACTGCAATGAAATTGCAGTGTGAAATCAAATGCAATGTGTGACGTCGCTCACACTGCTATGAAATTGCAATGTGAGGGGGACCAATAGCTAGGTAGGCTGCCACGGTACGCTTCTACGTCCTTCTCTGGTGTACGTGCTAGAAACCGGTTTCTCCAACCGTTTTGGACTTCGTTGATTGCATCAGTGGAGCATGTCACCTG